>JBBPFJ010000069.1:0-149269 GCA_037975025.1 Excoecaria agallocha
TCTTTCTTCATTGTCATTTTTTATATTTTAACCACATATTAAATCTTACAAGTATAATCTAATTCTGCTGCAATATATTTTTGTCCAATATATATAGTTGATTTCACCACTGAACCCTATGCCATCAAATAAAAAAACAAAAATATATGCAAGTAGCACACAATCTGGATAACTTCAGACTGCGGAAAGCAACAAATACCTTGGATAAAGCTAGCAAAGCTGCAGAATTATTCCTAATCTGGAAAAGAATAAATACATCGGGAAAAATCCAAAAACGAAACAATAATGCCATAGGCAAAGCAAGAAAGTGTAAGAGAGCTTTAACATGCAAGTGTGTGTGCTTATGGTCAGCATTGAGCAAAAAAATTTGCAAAGTGGATGGTCCTTGCCATCTGAACAAAGCATTTAATGTACTCATAAAATAGTTGAAGTCGCGGAAGAATATAGCCAAATACAATTATAAACCAGAGGGAACAATGAGATCATATCAGGTTAACTTCTCATGCACCAGCTCTTAACCAACCCAAATGCATTTGTATAGAAAGCCTCTTGAAGAAGCAATAGGAGGAAAATATCAATAACTGAATTCTTTAGCTTGAATTAGGAAGTCATAAAATCATGATTGGTTTTTTGAGTGCTAGCAATTTTTTTTTCTCAAATAGAGATTTAAATCAACACTTAAAAATACAATGTATCGAATTTCATCAAAAGAAAATGTAATTTATTTATTTGTGTGCAAAAATAAATACACTGTATTTTAGTTAAAAATAGAAAATACAGTGTATTGAATTTTGTCAAAAAGAAAATATATTGTATCTATTAATGTACAAAAGTAAACAAACTGTATTTTAGTCAAAAGAAAAGAAAAAACAGTGTATTGAGTTTCGTCAAAAAGAAAATACACTATATTTATTTATGTACAAAAACAAATACATTGTATTTTAGTCAAAAAAAAAGAAAATACAGTGTATTGAGTTTCGTCAAAAAGAAAATACATTGTATTTTAGTTAAAAGAAAAGAAAATATAATATATTGAATTTCGTCAAAAAAATATATTGTATTTATTTATGCATAAAAGTAAATACACTGTATTTTATTAAAAAAAAAAGAAAAAACAGTATATTAAGTTTCGTCAAAGAGAAAATATACTGTATTTATTTATGTAAAAAAGTAAATACACTATATTCTAGTCAAAAAAAATATAGAGTTTGGTCCAAAAATACACTGTATTTATTTATGTACAAAAGTAAATATAATATATTTTAGTCAAAGAAAAGAAAATACGGTGTATTGAATTTCATCAAAAAGAAAATATAATGTATTTATTTATGTAAAAAAGTAAATATATTGTATTTTAATCAAAAGAAAGAAATACAGTGTATTGAGTTTCGTTAAAAGAAAATACACTATATTTATTTATGTACAAAAGTGAATACACTATAATTTAATCAAAAGAAAAAAAATATAGTATACTGAGTTTCATCAAAAAATACACTGTATTTATTAATGTACAAAAGTAAATACATTATATTTTAGTCAAAAAGAAAAGAAAATACAGTGTATTGAGTTTCGTTAAAATGAAAATACACTATATTTATTTATGTAGAAAAGTAAATACACTGTATTTTAGTCAAAATAGGAGTTTGAACGTTGACCGGTGATTCAAAGTTGAGCGGTGGTTGTGCTTTCTGATAGTGAAGCGGAGATGATAGAGAAGAGAGGAAGAGTTAGAGGAGAGAGAAAGAAGCTGCTTGAAATAAATTGCAAAATATAAAATATACATTAAAAATAATATTTTTAAAAGTTAAAACTGTAAAAATATAAAAATGACAGCTTATAAAAATAATTGAGTATCTTTGAAAATAAGAGTTAAAAATGTGTTAAATCATGTAATTTTCTCATTTTTTATTTTAAGTTTTTTTTTTATTTTTTTTTGGTTGAGTCACTTATTTTTTTACGGATTTAAGTGAAAGTTAGAATTAAATAAAATCATATCAAAATTAAAATTAAATCAGACCGTAAACTATTCAGGTTAATCAATTCTATTTTGGATATAAATTCAGTTATATCAATTTGATATTTAGTAGCTAAAAATCGTTAAAATCAAAGCAACAGAACTATTAATAAAATTATATTAGTACCTTTTTATATATTTATTTATATAAACCTCTAACTATATTCATTGCTTTCTTTTTATTTCTATGTGTATATCATTTCATCCTCTCAATCAATAGAAAAAAATGAATTAAACTAAAGTTTGGAATGATAATTAGAATAGAAAATTTTACGAGAGAAACAAGCAGTGAGAAGCCTTTCTTCCAAAATTGAGATAAAATGATTTGATGAGAAAAATATCAAAATAGTACAATGAAGCAGCGGTGGCGACTCAAATGGTGAATGAATTGTAAGTAGCAGAACAATGATAGATTAGGGCATTGAGGCAAAAATGATTGAAAAGAGTGAATATGTATAAAATATAAATCGTGAAATATAATATACAACATATGCTATCTAATTGTATAAGTTTTAAACAATAAAATATAGAAGAAAAAGAAATAAAAAATAAAATAAAAAATTTTATATAAAAAATGGGATGAAGATATTAATAAATTGGTGTAATGTTAATAAATATGATATAAAATAAAATTTAATTAAAATAATTGGGTCATGGAGTTTGAATTGTGTGGGATTTTTACCAATTTCGGGCTGATTTTTTTTGGGTTTGGGTCAAGTTCAATGCTAAAATTTTTGGATCATTAAGGTTTTTTTCAGGTCTGAATTCGGTTACTAAATTCGGGTGAATAAAAAATTATCAGGTATAATTGGAACTTATATGCTTATAACATTTTGTCTAAAACATTTTAAAAATTGGTACTAATTTGTAGAGGTGAGCATAAATCAGTTAACAAGTACTTGAAAAAAAAACTAATCAATCTATTAATATCAATTTTTTAAAATCATTAATCATGTATCTGTCCGTTATATTTGATTAACTAGTTCACCGATTTCAATTTGGTTAATCAATATTTTTCGGTTAACAATTAAAATTTATAACATAAAATTATAAAAAAATTAGGCAAAATTGATTCAATTTTAAATGTGTAAATAAAAATCACAAAATAAATAATTTACTAGCCAAAATTTATGTTCAACGAATTAATAACTAATATCATAAAATAGATTTAATATTTGTTGAAAATTAATATGTTTAATTCTAAATCTAATAAAATTTTGGATAATATTAAATGTTAAAATATAAACTATAAAATATAAAAAAATATAATTAAATGCTATTATATATGATAAAAAATAACATATATAAAAGTTAATCAGTTACTACATATAAATATTACTATATAATTAAAGAAAATGATATAATATAAATTTAGTTTAAAGTATTATATAAATTTTATAGACAAATATAAAAAATTAAGGTAAAAAATTAAAATTTAATTTAAATACATTTTCAAATATAATTTTATGTAAATTTTAGAGAAAAATAAAAGAAAAATGGAAAATTTTTAAAGTATAAAAACAAAAATAAAATATATATTATATATGAATTGGTTAACTATTTACTAACGATTAATCGGTACCAAAAGGTCTAAAATGTAACAAAAAAACTAAAACATAATAATTAAAAATTGTAATCGAATCCATCAAATCGGTTAATCAAAAAATCAATTTGTTTTTGAATTAATTTTGTGGTTAGACCATATTTTTTATTTTTTTCTCATCCCTACTAATTTGTTTTTTTTTAACATAGTTAGAAGCAATATTATTAAAACCGGATCGACAGGTTGACCCATAAATTGGTAGATCATCCGGTTGGTTTAATTATTTAAAATAGGATTGGATCGAAAAAATAAAAAAAATCAAAAAATCGAGTTTTTGGCTAAAATGTGTAAAAAAATCATAACTTTTTGTATATTTTCACACACACATATATGTGTGTAAACACACAAATGTAAATTTTCATTATTTATTTATTTGAATATATATATATATATTTCAAATAAGTAAATAATGAAAATTTACGTTATGGGATGGACATGGACCTGTTAACCAGTCTATTAACAATTTTGTTAAATCAGTATATTATTATCGGTTAACCGCAATATTGATTTCGATTTTTAACTTGATTTTTCGAATTGGTTTATCGGTTAACTACTAAAAATTTTTAATATATAAATTTAATAAATTATACAATTTATAATATTATTTTTAATTGTTAAAAATGCTTTAAAAATGAAAAAAATACTAATTAAATACAATATCCACTAAAATAATCAAAATAAAAATAAAATTTCCATAATTAATTATAAAAATTAAAAATATTTAGTATAAAACTAACAACAGAACTCTAATTATGCACATAATTTTAATGTTTATTTACTTAAAATATATATTTTACAAAATTATATATCATAATATTTATAAATTACACAAAAATTGAAAAATATAAGTGTAAAATTTAAAATATAATTCATAATGTATATATATATATATTCTGTTTCGGATTAGTTAATCATTGGTTTTTAAAGTAAAAACCATAAACCTAAAATTTTGATTCGGTTAACCTAAAAATTGATTCGATTTCGAATCGATTTTTCGGCTAACCGAAATTTCGGTTAATCATGCTCACCCCTAATATATATATACACACACACATGCAAATTTTCACTATTTATTTATTTGAAAAAATTAGTATTTTAAATTCTAAAGATGTCACTTAATAATTTAATATACTTATTATCTATTTGGATTTCTTGTAATTAAATATAATTATACTATTATACGCAAGATCAATGTTCTCTATGTTTGCTTTAAAAATCGAGGGTTAACCGATTTGAAACCGAACCTATTATATATATATATATATATATATATATATTTTATAAATTATATTTTAAATTTTACACTTATATTTTTCAATATTTATGTAATTTATAAATATTATGATATATATATTTATAAATTATTATTAAAATACATATTTTTAGTAAATAAACATTAAAACTATCTTCTTCTTCTTCTTCTTCTTCTTCTTCTTCTTCTTCTTATTATTATTATTATTATTATTATTATTATTATTATTATTATTATTATTATTATTATACATGCATAATTAGCGCTCTGTTGTTAGTTCAATATATATATTTAATATATTTAATTTTTATAATTAATTATGGAGATTTTATTTTTATTTTGATTCTTTTAATGAATATTTTATTTAATTTATATTTTTTCATTTTTAAAGCATTTTTAACGATTAAAAATAATATTACAAATTGTATAATTTATTAAATTTATATATTAAAAATTTTTAGTGGTTAACCGATAAATCAATATAAAAAATTGAGTTAAAACTTGAAATCCATATAGCGGTTAACTGAAATTAATGGACTGATTTAACAAAATTATTAATGGATCAGTTAATCGATCCATACTCACCCCTACTATATGGAGAGAATTGCTATTCACGAATTTTAATGTTATATAAAATCAATTACCTAAATGTAAAATTTTGATACTTTTATCAAGATTTTAATAATTAGTCTATATGTTTGGCATTGGTGTGAATAATAATAATTTTACCCAGCAAAATAATAAAACTAGACTTTTAAATACAAATCAATTAAAATAAAAAAATATAACAAAATACTGATATTAATAATGTGTCATTGCATTAAAATAAAAAAATTATTAGTATTATAGTATTTTCAATCGATGTAAGAGGAGATACTTGTTATTAACAAAGCTAAAAAATATGAGAGTCATTTTTTAATTCAAATGGTTCAAAATTTAATAACTTTTTATAATCGATTATAATTAGATTTTTATCCACTCTACCCATAAAGATGCGATCATACATTAAAATATATATATATATATATATATATATATATATATATATATATATATATATATATATATATATATATATATATATATATATATATATATATATATATATATATATATATATATATATATATATATATATATATATATATATATATATATATATATATATATATATATATATATATATAATGTGTTTCGCACAATCAAATCTCAAATACATTTATTTATTTTATTTTATATATGCCCCATCCGTATATATTTTTAAGCATACATATGGAATATTTAGCATTTATACTTTAATCTAATTATAACTACGATATTTAGGGGAAAATTTTTTAAATAATGCAAATTTAAAAAATATTTACACAAATAGGTGTGTTAAAAAAAATACGGGAGTGGGGTGTTTTCTGAAACAGCTTCTAGGTGGAGCGATTTTTTCAGAAGATGTTGTGGGCACAGGGGACGAGGGAGTCTGCAGCATTTGAAACCGCTGCAGACTGTAGCAATTTCAGGATCTGAAATCGCAACAGTTTGCAGCGATTTCAGGCGGTGGTAGAATTCCCTCCTTGGTCCACGTGAATGTGCAAAAATTCTAAAAAGTCCCGGATAAATTGTCATTTCTTGTTGAAAGAAAAAAAAATCAAAATTTGTTCTTCTTCAAGGGCAATGCCCTATATTAAGGCATCATCCGAGAATAGTTTTGGCCATCTCCTTTTCCACCATTTTTGCTGCCTCTCAATCTCCATCCAGGTAAGTCATGCAATTTTTTTTGATTATTTTAAAAATGTAATTTTTCTTGTTTTGCTTATTCTAAAAATAATTTATCAATTATTTTATAAATGTAAAATTATTCTAATTGAGGATTATATACGTCGTAATAATTTTTTATTCATTGTGTTATTGTAATATAGAAATTTAATTTTTTTTGTTACATTAGATATAAATAAAAGATGAAAATATTAACAATAAAAATTAAATAGGATAATTTTACATGTTTGGACATTATAATATAATGTGAAATTGTTTAATATGAATTTTATAATTTAATAAATTAATAAAATTGTATTGTTAGTAAATTTTGATTTGGTAAAAATTAATGGTGAATAAATTAATTTTTACAACTAATAATTAATTATAGTAAAAATTTTAAAAATATTTTTAATGTTGTATTAATTTACATTTGACTGGTGTTATATATTTCGGTAATCTAGTGATCTGCGAAAAAGGCAAGTAATTCCATAATATTTAAATTTAAATATGTTATAATAATAGATTTAAATGAAAAATATGATTATTTGGTAGGTTTATGCATTTTTATATTCATTTTACTAAATTACAAATTAATGTAATGGCCCCAACGTTGGGTTAGCCATAAATAGTACTTTGCGACAGTAAATAGTATTTTCAGGCTAAAAAATACCTTCAGAAGCGAAAAATATTTTATTTGACTATCGGGAAGTATTAGTCATGAGTAGTTCGGGATTGAAATTTGAAGTGAATTTGAGGTCAAATAGGCCTCCAAAAGTTAAAAGCACAAAAAATAGAGCAATTAGGGTTTTAGGGTAATTGTTTGAATAAGGTTTGAACGGGCCGTTAAAAATAGTAAATAAAGTCTTAAAATTATCAAAAATTACATATGCTCCTAAAATAATGTTTAGAATATTTTGGTTGATATAAATGAATTTTTCGATAAGATCATTTTAAATTGGATCGATTTAATTGAACCAGATCAAAAATTGACTCTGATTGGGCTGAAATTTTGTGTACATCCTATTTTTAATGTGATAAAAATGATAGAATCAAATTTGAAGTGATTTGGAGTTGGAAAATGGAAAAATTTAATTAGGATAGTTTATTGGATAATTATCGGGCTTAAACTAAAAATAGCTTAAGCCCATAGAAAAAGCCCAGCCCAAGCCTATTAAGAGAAAATATAAAAGGCAGAAGATCCAGCAAAAACCAAAAGCTTCATCAGCCATCTTCAACCTTTTCCATGGCCAAACCACTTCCACCATTCTTTCTCTCTCATTTCATCTATTTTTCTCTCAATTCACACTAAATCAAAGCATATGATAGTACAATATGACTCTCTAAACCACCCTAGAATCCATTGATCTTTAATTATAGGAATGAAATCAAGAAAAATCAAGTGATAAAGTTTAGGTGTCAATTTGAGGTAAGTGAATTTCTTGGTTTTAATTTTCTTTTAAGATTCCTACTACTAGTTTTAGGTCCTAGAGTTCATTTTTGCTATTATTTTGAGCATTTGAGATCAAAATCATAGGGTTTGTGTTGATATTAAATTTGACAATTGAAGGATTTCAAGAGCAAAAACAAATTACTAAGGCCAAAGGCAAAGAAAAGGAAGCCTAGGCAACAAAAAGCATAAGAAAAAGGTTAGTGGCTCAATAAGCCTTTTATTTCCCTATATTTTGTAAGATTTTCCTTTAGGTTTATTAATGAAAATTTAATCTAAATGTGTATAATTAAAATTGATGTTATAATAATGTAATTAGACCTTAATTATGCCTATTAGAAAGCTTAAATATTTTAAAAGTATATATATAATGGACTTCATTTGGTGGTCAAATCTTCCTTTAATGGAAAATGATGTGTATTTGTTTAATTTTAATGAAATTAAGCTTTATAATGATAGTATAAATGAAAATTTATGTCCATGAATTTTTGTAGAATTTATAAAAATTTAATGAATATTTTTGAGATGAATTTTAGTTAAGTATAAAAGTAAAAATGTGAAATTAATGCATGATTTGATGATAAAGTGGTAAATTATTATGAAATAATTCACAAACGGTGCAAAAGAGACTGAAAAGATTGACTGGAAATTTAAAAGTATTGAAAAGAATGAAAAACTGAATAATAATTTGAAATGAAGTGAATTTGTGCCCTTAAAAATAGTCAGACAATAAAATTTAGCTCAGAATATAATTGGCTGGCATAAGGATATCTGTACCGCGGTGCAAGTCATGGTGACTTGCTTTGCTATGGTAGGATCTTTGATCTCTATAGTATTTATTATATGTACTGTCATATGTTCTGTGAGGAATGATCTTTTGGTATCATTTCTCAGTCTGCTATGATTCTGTGGGATCCACATCCTGTATATCCGATCTGAGAGTTTCTGCTGGGTTTGTACTAGGGGCATAATGATAAGAAAATGTTAAAAGTGTAAAAAGAAAGCTAAAGCTGAAGATAAAAGTGAAAAGGGACCAAAATGTAAAGAAATATAAAATTTAAGGATAAAATGGTAATTTTCCCAAAAGATAGGTTTAATAAGTAAAAATGATAAGAAAATAATTAATAAGGGTAAAATGGTAATTTAGTCAATAGACAGTAAAAGAAATGAAATTTTGTAAAGTTAAAGGACTAAAATATAATTTTACATGTAAAAGTCAAAACAAGATTTAATTGATAAATTGTAAACCAATTAATAGGTTAAAAGGAGAAAATAAGAAAAGAAATGACATTTTAGTAAATAATGAATAAAAAGAGTATTTTTGTAATAAATTGAAAATTTGAGGACTAAACTGAAAAGTTATGTAAAGTTTTGATATTAAATGAAAAAATATGTTTATAGTAGTGTACCATGCTTTTGGATAGGAAAAATTGATAAATTAAGCATAATTAGAAAATTATGCATGTTAGGGAAATATTATGATTGTTAGTCACCACTGAGCATATTTAATGCTCAGCACGTAAGATTTACTACGTGCAGGTACTGAAGATTTGGAGCAATAAAGTACACAGGGATGAAGGATATCGAAAGGAAACAGAATTACTAGTTTTGTTTTTGGCATATATATATTAGTTATGGTTGTGTTATGAATTTGTTTGTAAAGGAATGATTTTATATATTTGTAAGTATTTGTTAGACTGTATATGTTTTGATGAGAAGCGAATTTGTGATGTGTGGAGAATGTATGGATGAATGACTTATTCTGTTGTGCCTCTGAGAGGCTGTGTATATTGTCTGCTTTTCAGGGGGCTAGTTAAGAATATAGCCATTATATTACCAAAATTTTGAAAAATGAATAGTAAAACTGGACAGTTATAGGTCAGTGGCAAATAGAAGTTATGATTTGAAACGTTAAGTTAGTAACATTAAGTAAAAAAAGTGGTTGTTGTGAAAAAAATTCGACCAATGGTATAAGTCGGTAAGACTGTTACAATAAGGGTTTTACATTTTATGGTATCGAGTAGTGGTTTAAGCGATTCTAAGATCAGAGTGGGAATAAGTGAATGATTTGTCTTTATATACATGCTAATTGTTAAAAAAAAGGTATTATGGAAATCTAATGTGTACTTACTCTTTTCTATTTTATAGTGAAAAGATGTCTTTCGATCGTGATAGACAGGTGAGGAATGGAGAGAGTGAGGCATCAATAGGTATTGGACAACAACAGGATCCTCAGCAGCAAGCTTCCTCTCTAGCAGTGCCACCTTTGCCCCTATAGCTGGCTTTCCTTAACTTTATGGCCTACTATATTCAGCAGCAGCTGCAAGCAGGTCAGGCACAGTCCTCGCAGATAGCTACTCAGGTTCAGCCAGATCCACCTAGAAGGAAGCCTATTTTGGAGCAGTTAAAAAGGATTGAGGCTGAAGATTTTTCTGGAAGAGATCCTCTAACACCAGCACAGGCAGAAGATTGGTTATTTAAAATAAAAAGACTATTTGAAATTATAAATAGTTCAGCAAAGAAAAAATTGGAAGGCATAGTTTTTTTGCTACAGGGACCAATTTTGTTTGGTGGAATTCTATCAGAAGACATATCCTAGTGGCTCAATTGACTTGGGGATTCTTTGTGACTCAGTTTGAGCTTAAGTATATTGGGTATAAGTATAAATTGGAAATGCATGATGCCTTTTAGAGGCCTAAATAGGGTAATAAGTCAGTGGCAGAGTATGAGCGCGAGTTTGAGTGCCTACCTTGATAAGACTCAGTCTATAGATGTAAAGCTATGATAGAGATTTGAGAGAGGACTGCATATTGAGCTCATAAAGATAATAGGGACCCAGCAATACCCTTCCTTAAGAGCTAGTTGAGGCAGCCATTAAATTAGAGACCATTCAGGCTGAGCAAGTTGAGAGACAATCCCGACTCCAGCAAAAGAGGAAGAAAGGACAGTCCAGTGGAAAGGGAGCTTAGGGTAAGAAGGCAAAGGGATCCTCAGCACCTTAGGGCCATCCTCCAGTTCTAGCAGGTCGAGGTCAGGGTGGTGGCCCACATGGCAGAGCTTCAGCAGCCAGTACCCCTAGGGACAGAGATAGTGGGACGGCTGCAGCCTGTGACCATTATGGTAAATTCCATCACAGGAAGTGTAGATTTCTGACTAGAGCATGCTTTAGGTATGGGTCCAGAGATTATGAGATCAGAGACTTTCCAGCATTACAGACTGCTTCAGTTGCTTCTCCAGCATCAGGTACTAGGTCCTCTGCACTGAGAGGTCATGGCAAGGGAGCTGACCCCATCACTTCAGCTTCTAGGCTAGTTGGGTAGTCATCATAGGGATAAAGACGAGCAATAGGCCAGACATATACTGTTAGAGCCAGAAAGGAAGAGGATGCTCCAGATGTGATAGTAGGTAAATTTCTCGTATTATCTGATTCAACTCATGCTTTGATTGATCCTAATTCGACTCATTCCTATATTAGTACTGTTTTAGCTCGAGATAAAGGGATGAAAGAGGCATGCTTGGACCAGGGTATCTTGATGAGTAATCCTCTGGGGCATAGTGTAGTGGTGAATAAAGTGTACAGACAATGTCCTGTTAGTGCCCAGGGACATGTATTCCTGACAAATTTTATTGAGTTACCCTTCTACGAGTTCGATATGATATTAGGGATGGATTGGTTATCCACCCACAAAGCGATCGTTGATTGCAAAAGAAAAAAGGTCACTTTAAAGCTTGAAGATGGTCGAAAGATCACGGTGGTAGGTGTGAGAATTGATTTCTTGTCTGACGTGATATCTCCTACTGCTGCTATAAGATTGATCAAGAAAGGGTGCATAGCTTATATGTGTTATGCAATGGAGGCAAAGAAAGATAGTCCAAAGGTGTCAGAAGTGCCTACTGTCAGAGAGTTCCAAGATTTATTCCCTGATGAGTTACCAGGTTTACCACCTGATAGGGAAGAGAAATTCTCTATTGATGTTGTTCCAGGCACTGCACCTATCTCCATTGCTCCTTATAGAATGACACCTGCAGAGCTAAAAGAATTGAAGATTTAGCTACAAAAACTGCTTGACAAGGGATTCATCAGACCCAATATTTCTCTCTAGGGAGCACCAGTCCTGTTTGTTAAAAAGAAAGATGGAAAACTCAGGTTGTGCATTTATTATAGACAGCTGAATAAAGTGACCATAAAGATTAAATACCCCCTTCCTTGCATTAAAGATTTGTTTGATCAGCTGAAGGGAGCGAGTGTATTTTCTAAGATTAACTTGAGATTAGGCTACTACCAGATGGGAGTAAAAGCTACAGATGTGCCTAAAATTGCTTTTCGCACTAGGTATGGCCATTATGAGTTTTTGGTCATGCCATTTGGGCTTACAAATACACTGGCCGCCTTTATGGATATGATGAATAGGGTTTTCCACCCCTATCTGGATCAGTTCATGGTGGTTTTCATTGATGACATTCTGGTGTATTTTAAGATACCCAAGGAACATGATAAGCATTTGAGAATTATTTTGTAAACTCTGAGAGAAAAGCAATTATATGCCAAATTCAGCAAATGTGTCTTTTGGCTGAATGAAGTATCTTTCTTAGGTTATGTGATTTTTGCAGAAGGCATTAAGGTGGATCATTCAAAGATTGATGTAATTCTTCAGTGGAAGCCACCTAAAAATGTGACTGAAGTGAGAAGTTTTTTGGGATTAGCCGGATACTACAAGAGATTCATAAAAGGCTTTTTCACTATTGCAGTTCCACTGACTCGATTACTACAGAAGCATACCAAGTTTGTATGGACTGATAAATGTCAAGAATGCTTTAAGAAACTCAAAAGTATGCTGATAGAAACTCCCATTCTCACACAACCCGTGTCGGGGTAAGGATTTTGTGGTCTACAATTATACCTCCAGAAATGGTTTAGGCTGTGTTCTGATGCAGGAAGGTAAGGTGATTGCTTATGCCTTCTGATAGCTTAAAACTCATGAGAAGAACTATCCTACTCATGACTTGGAGCTAGCAGCCGTTGTTTTTGCATCGAAGATTTAGAGACATTACCTGTATGGAGAAAAATGCTACATTTACATAGATCATAAGAGCTTAAAGTATTTGATTACTCAGAGAGAGCTCAATCTCAGATAGAGACGTTGGTTGGAGTTGATTAAAGACTATGATTGCTTTATCGATTACCATCTAGGGAAAGCTAATTTGGTAGCTGATGCACTTAGCAGGAAATTCATGTCAGGTAATGTAAATATTTTCAAATGAATATGTATAAGTGATTGATAAGTATAATTGACTGATAGTAATGTTTGCAGCTCTTCGAGCTTTGAATGTTAGTTTGAGTTTGGCATCAAATGGAGCTTTATTGGCTAAAATGCAGTTGAAACCAAAGTTTGTGCATCAAGTGAAAATGGCTCAGAAAGAAGATGAACGACTGAGAACTGTTATAAGTAAGTTAAAGGATAGCAGTGAAGGAGACTATTCTTTGATTGATGACGAAAGCCTTTGCTACAAGAAAAGACTCTATGTTCCAAATCAGGAGGAATTGAAAAAGAACATCCTTACCGAAGCATACAATAGTAGCTATGCCATGCATCCTAGAGGTAATAAGACGTACCAGGATTTGAAATCTTATTATTGGTGGCCAGGTATGAAGTAAGATTTGACAAAATTTGTGAGCAAATATCTGATATATTAGCAAGTAAAGGCTGAGCACCAGATTCTTTCAGGATTGCTTCATCCTATTTTGATACCAGAGTGAAAATTAGATAGGGTAACTGATAAGAACTCACAATAACACAGAGTAGGAATAGGGAAATTGGCCAAACAAATGGATGAAAAGAACTTGTATTAATAGTAAAATCCAGTTACAGTAAGAGTTTACTATAAGAAACCTTACAGCCAAGGAAAATGAAAAACAACAATAATGAAAAGATAAAGAACGAAACAATAAAAAACAACACTCCAAGAGCAGGGATGCACTACGCCCCCTCTCTCCCTTTTCAGCCAAACAGCTGACCACCAAATAATTCCTTCGACATGCCCTCCTCCCTAGCCACTCTATCCCTTTTATACTTATTATCTCTCCTCCCGTTCTAACTAATTACTGCCACATCAGCAACAGAATGTGTCCATGCCTTTTCCTTTGGCCTTCTCGAAAATCCTTTCCATAAATGGGCTTTGGGATCACCTTTCCCTGCATCTGGGTCCAGCTCTCTATCATTGCCACCCGGTGGAAAACAGTCTTGTCCTCAAGACTGAAAATGGAGGCGCCAGAATGGTTCGCTTCAAGATTCCTTCTCCAATCCATCAACATTGCCTGATACTCTAACTCTCTAATAGAGAGTAGCTGGCCTTCAACTCCTGCTTGGAACGACTTGCAGGTCCCTTGGGCTATAGTATGTCCTTTCAAAAGCACCCATTTCCTTTGATAACAAAACTTGAGACATTCCACAGCCAAATTTGCGGTCACAACACCTAGAGTATATAGCCATTCTACCCCGAATATAAGGCCCAACTATCTAAGTTCAGTTACTAACGCACCAAAGATACTATCCCTCCAATTGAATGGGAATCCCTGTACATTTTTATCAATTGTGATTAAATTTCCAATACCCAATCGTATACCCAGTTTTTTAATTCCCGTAACTGTTAAACCCATTACCGAGACCAAGTATTGGAAGACAAAATCGTGGGTAGCACCCCTGTCCACCAACACCTCACTATAGCCAGCATACTGACCAATCTGAATAGATATGCCCTTACACTTCCTGCTGCTCAC
Source organism: Excoecaria agallocha (assembly GCA_037975025.1). Lineage (NCBI taxonomy): Eukaryota > Viridiplantae > Streptophyta > Magnoliopsida > Malpighiales > Euphorbiaceae > Excoecaria > Excoecaria agallocha. The sequence goes on from JBBPFJ010000069.1 coordinate 14,844, forward strand.
CCCAAATATCAATTTCCATCCCGTGAAATGTGTCTCTATTGTGTCCATGAAGCCATAGTAGTCACCTATTAGCATAGAAATTTCCATATATCCCTTATCTACCCCAATAAAGTTCCCATTACCCAGTTTATTTCCAAGGGTTGTAATGCAGCGTACCTGAAATTCCATCTTTAATACTGTCATGATTCCCTTTGAGTTGGCAGCAACCACCATGTTTGACTTTCGTCTCCAACAAACACTTGAAACAAACTGTCCGCTGTCATCAACAGTGTAGCTTCCTGGATTTGGACCACCACTTCCAAATTTGTATGAGGTAATTGGCACATATGTCAAGCGACAAGCACTAGATGACAACCCTGCTGAATTAGTCTTATTGTGATCCCAAAGCTTTAGAGTGTTGTCTGTAGATGCAGAAACAAGGGTTTCTGGATCTAAAAATTTAACATGGCTGACAGCTTTTGCATGGCCAGCTAATGTGCACCTAGGGATTCTGGTATGACGAAGATCATAACAGTAGATATTATAGTCAGAAGATCCAAATGCTAACATATATGAGGAGGACGGAAAGAACTGCACACAGCAAATATTGGCTGGATTCCAAATGGTATCTATAGAACCCCCCTCATTGATGTTCCATAATTTCACTGAACAGTCATCGATTCCACTGGCAAACATCATAGGATCAACAATTGAAAAGTCTACGGACCAGGCCCTCTTTTGATGCTCTATATATTGAGAGAATCCTTGACCAGTTCCTGCATCCCATATCTGAAATTCCAACACCACTACTAGCTTGGGAACGATGTAATTGAATGTTGCTCCGCCGTTGGCCCGCATCAGCGTGGAAATTCCATTGGTGGTTCCCATCAAAGTCACCGTTGACACCCCCTTAGTAGTACCCGGGAGCTTGTTGGCCTCCAGTCCCGGTCCTTCTATCATCGATGCTTCCTCCTCAGTTCCTAGGGCATTAAATTCAAGGATCTGAAACTCACTGTCGATTTGCGGATCTAGATTGTCTCCTTCGGCCTCGGAGAACTCCTCTTCAGTTTCGGCTTCCTCTCCTTCACCAAGCAGCATCTCCTTCGGTTCTGTCATGGAACGCCGGTGCTGAGGTGAGTAAACGAGCCCAATTTGGAAACAAAACCCCTTGCAGCGCCTCTCCTTCCATTCCGTCTTAGGGCATTGCCGGATTGGGGATCGTTTGTTTCCCATCCGGTTGGCGTCGATCGGCAAGGGGTGGTTGTAGGTCTGAGGAGTGAAAAAATTTCGGCAAAATCGACTGGAGTGGTTGTTTGTAGGAGGAGCTATATGTTTGTTTGGGCTTAACTCAAAAGCATGCTTGGGCTGCAACTGGAATGGCCCACTTCTCTTAAATCCACTCCTAATTCCAGCCTTAGAAACCAGCGTGAAAATCGGTTTCTTCTTCATCACAGAACACTGCCCCAGCTTCGACGACACCATCACCTGCTGGCCGGTTTGCAGATGGTCTTCGACAGCGCAAGAATGTTTCATGGCTTCCACCATGTTCGCCGGCTTATGAACACTCAGATCTGCTGGGATCTGAACACTAGCTTCTTCTTCTTGCAACTCATTAGTTGAGCTTTCTAAGCTCTGCGATTCTGGAAATTCTGGAGAAGTAGCATCCCTCATCTCACCATATCTCCTCATCATCTCCTTCTTGAATTGCTCCCATGTCAAGGTCTCACTATATCTCCTCATCATCTCCTCCTTGAATTGCTCCCATGTCAAATTAGGATATATTTCTAGGAGTAGTGAATACCAATATATCGTTGCACCTTCCATGGATTTTTCAGCCAACCGGACACGCATCTCAGGAGGAATCTGGTGTATATATGAACGTGTCTCAGCTCGGACGATCCAGCCCCTGGGGTCAGATCCATTGAACATAGGGAGTTTAACTTGTTGTAAGGATGGCTGAGAATCAACAATTCTGGTTCCCTCCACCATCGATTTTCCTGGGAAACTATAGTCCTCCATTGATTGAGGCTTAATCCAATTCATCTCGTACCCTCTGAACTCTTCCGCCTTCTTTTTATCAGCCTGGATCTTGGAAAATAATTCATTTATACTAACAGTAAGCTTTGCTAGTCGCTGGGCATTTTCATCCATTCTAACTTGCCAGGATAGTTGACGTTTCTCCATTGGGATCCGGCAGGTCGGACCAATGATAAGAACTCACAATAACACAGAGTAGGAATAGGGAAATTGGCCAAACAAATGGATGAAAAGAACTTGTATTAATAGTAAAATCCAGTTATAGTAAGAGTTTACTATAAGAAACCTTACAGCCAAGGAAAATGAAAAACAACAGTAATGAAAAGATAAAGAACGAAACAATAAAAAACAACACTCCAAGAGCAGGGATGCACTACGCCCCCTCTCTCCCTTTTCAGCCAAACAGCTGACCACCAAATAATTCCTTCGACATGCCCTCCTCCCTAGCCACTCTATCCCTTTTATACTTATTATCTCTCCTTCCGCTCTAACTAATTACTGCCACATCAGCAACAAAATGTGTCCATGCCTTTTCCTTTGGCCTTCTAGAAAATCCTTTCCATAAATGGGCTTTGGGATCACCTTTCCCTGCATCTGGGCCCAGCTCTCTATCAGTAACTATGGATTTTATCACAGGATTACCTGTTACTCAAAGGAAGCATGATGCTATATGGGTGATTATTGATAGACTCACCAAATCTGCTCATTTCTTGCCAGTCTGAATGGATTATCCTTTCACCAAGTTGGCAAAAATCTACATTAATGAGATAGTGAGACTGCATGGAGTGCCATCATCCATCATTTTTGACAAGGATCCTAGGTTTGCTTCCCATTTCTGGAAAAGTCTACAAAAAGATCTGGGTACAAGGCTCCATTTCAGCACAACATTTCACCTCTAGAAAGATGACCAGTTAGAGTGGGTGATTCAGATTTTGCAAGACATGCTATAATGCTATATAATAGAGTTTGGTAGCAGTTGGAAAAAATATCTGCCTCTTATAGAGTTTTCCTACAACAACAGCTACCAGTCCAGTATAAAGATGGCTCCTTTTGAGGCTTTTATGTGGAAAAAATGTAGGGCTCCTCTATGTTGACCGAATTGAGTGAAAAAAACTAGTAGGATCTGACTTAATTCGTGATTCAGAAGAGAAGGCATGGATCACTAAAGGCAGACTGAAAGAAGCCATGGATCATTAGAAATCCTATGCAGATCTGAAGAGAAAATGCATAGAGTTTCAGGTAGGAGACAGAGTATTCTTGAAAGTATCTCCCTGGAAGAAAATTTTGAGATTTGGCAAGAAGGGCAAGCTAAGTTCGAGGTTCATTGGCCCTTAAGAGATATTTCAGTGAATGGATCCCATAGCTTATCGACTGCCATCAGAGTTGGAAAAGATGCATGATATGCTCCATGTGTCCATGCTCTGCAGGTAAAGATCTGATCCTAGCCATGTGATCACACAAGAGGAAATACAAGTGTAGACCGATATGATATATGAAGAAAGATCGGTGAGAATCCTAGCTAGGGAAATTCAACAGCTCAGGAATAAGCAGGTTCCACTAGTGAAAGTGTTTTGGCACCATCACAACGTGGAAGAGGCTACATGGGAGTCCGAGGCAATAATAAGACAGTAATACCCTCTACTCTTCGATACAGGTAAATTTCGAGGATGAAATTTCTTTTAGTAAGGGAGAATTATAATGGCCTTAACATTAGGTTAGCTGTGAATAGTACTTTTCGATAATGAATAGTATTTTCGAGCTGAAAATACCACAAAAGTGAAAAATATTTTCTTTAACTATCAAGAAGTATTTGTAACACCCTCATAACTAATTTAGCGACCTACACTGTTTATTATTATCCTTATAACTATTAAGTCGTTATTTTGATTTTAACTAAAAATTTGCAATATAACAGCTTAAATTTTCTAGTTCCCAAATCTATAAAAGATCAAAGTTGCACTCCCAATAATAATTCTCCTACTCCTAGACTTCATTCAACAATCCACAACACTTCAATAATTCAATTCATCACACACATTCACACACATCCTTTCCATACTCTTCATTTACATTCAACAAATCATAAGCTACATTAGTATTACAGGCCAATAATTCTCATTATTTTCATATTAATTTACATATTTTTACATAACAAAATTTCAAAATCAAGGTCTTCTATGTACATGCCATATCATTCTTTGGTTCTTATCCATCAATAACTGTCCCTGCACACAGTCATAAAACTACACGCTAAGCAAATCTAATTGCTTAGTGGTGGATATATTTACAAGAATTTAAACTAACTTAATTTATTTATTTAATTCAATTTAACAGTTATTATTTTATTTAACTCTTACCATTTCATAAATTCATAATTTATTATTTTTATGTCAAATTACTCATTAAATAGTCTCAAAACTTTTGTTTCTTATTTAATTTCAATAATTTATCAGTGAGAGTAAAAATTATCATTGTACCCTTACAATTGACTTTTTTCACATGTTGACCAATTTTGATTTTTGGTTGACTATTTCTATTTTTACCCATTTTAACTTCAAATTTTTACCCAGTTAATTTTATTTGACTCCAATTTACCATTAATTATACAAATTACCATTTTGCCCTTTATTAAATGCGAAATTATAATTTTACCCTTATTAAGCATATATACTTCATTTTTCATCAAGAATCACTTTTGTTCACATTTCTCAATCTTTAAAGCCAAAATTCTCATTTTTACACAATTTTATATAAATTGACATTTTGCCCTTAGTTATTGACAGCAGGAAAAACCATGAATCGGATAAGCAAATAAGTAAATCCAATCACCGGGAGTGCCCACACTGCTTGGGAGTATGCAACTACTCCTCGAACTATCAATAATAAGCCGGCTAATAGAAGTAGAATAGTAAATATTTTCAGAGCAGTAGCAGAATAAAATAATACAGAGACAAAACACCGTAGGGTAAGTGCCCCTATGGCTAGCCATACTATCCTAAGGTCATGGGTTACCCACTGACACTAAGGGTATAACTTTTCATTACACTTTCATATTTTATGTCATTATTACATTCTTTCTCATGACAATTGTCTTATGTTAACCTACACAGAATTACATTTTCAATCCTTTAAACTTATTAGCTATACATTTTTTTCAGAGGTATGCAGAATATCATCATACTATAGCTAAATTAAACTCTTTTATTTATATTGGCCATTCGGCCACTATGAAATTTTCCACATTCATATCATTTTATCATGCCTTTTTACACTATACTTGTTTCCTTATTTATTTAAACATCATTATATCAAAATACGCATGGTTTGAACACAATTTTCCTAAAAATCACAAACTTCCATCATTATGTACTTATATACATATGTACATAGACTTGTCATTTTTCATTTTTATTAAGTTTATTATTCTTTTCATATCTCATATTGTCTACATATAACCAAATAATGCATTTAATATTGAATTACATGGTAATTACACAAAGATTACCATCCAATCATCACTAGGGTTCCCACTTTCAAATTGTTTTCTTTACCAAATCAGGTTCATACTAGTTTAACTCATCATAATACCAAATTATCTCAAGTTAATTCATTAATTAACCCTAGTTCACATAGTTACATAATAGAGATCTCAAGGGAAATTCATCAAAATAATTGAAATTAATTGTAATTTGCATCCACTAACCTTATTTTAGTCTTTTTGATATCTATTCCACCTTATCTTTGCCTTTTCCTCCTAAAGAGTGGCCTTTCTTTTTGTGTTCTTCTTTAGGCTGAAAATACAAAAGTAAATTTCATCAATTTAACTCATTAATTAAAGTAAATTAAACACACTACTATAGTTCTTTAAGCGTACTCTACATGCTGATATAAAATATCTCTCAAATTCAAGCTCAAACTCATAAAACTATCAAAGTGTGCCTTAGAGAATTTACCTCAATACTTATATTTTTTGGCCTTTCCTTACTACAATCTCCACCCTATATGAAAGAGCAAAAATTTTTGAGTATAAGAGTATAATTTGAGCTAAAGTTATGGAGAGAGAAAGCTTAGGACGAAGAAAGAATGGAACAGAAGAAACTAAAAATAGTCTCAAATTTAAGGGAGAAAAGGAGAGAAGATGGTTGATTTTTCCAGAGATTTTTGTGATTTTCTTCCTTATATAGGGTACTAGAAATCTGAAAAAAGAAAGGCCAAAATTCATCTATTTACTATTGAATTCAATGGCTTTAAAATTATTCACTTGTCACTCATCTAGGCACTTAGGCTTATTGTATTGTCCTGATCTCACACACAGATAATCACAACCCCAAAGTAGCCTCTCATGTAAAATATCATGGTCAAATTCTTGGATTTGACCCTCTAAATGGCCCGATTTTAATTTTTCACTCGAAAATATGAATTTTTGATCCCGATGTTGAATTGCCTAGAAATTTTTCCTCGAGTGTCACTATATATTCAAGAACATATGATAAAAATTTTAGCTTATTTTAATATTGTTTCGATATACTTTTAGCTTTGGCAGTCTGTGCGGCCAATCCGGAACCCAAATTTTCAGAATTATCAGAATTGCTATTTTTCAGTTCCCTGGGTGTTACTACACTACTTTTATCATGTATATGAAATTTGGAGTCAATTGATGGTCTTTAAGGCCTCGAAATGTGCAGTTAAAATTTTTGTTAAACCTAAGCCGAATTGTGAAATTTTTCTTATTTTGCCCTTTTGGAGGTCTATTTGACCTCAATTATCACTTAAATTTTACCACTATACTCCATTTAACATGTGCTTTTATATTTGACATTAATCTCATATTGCCCATCGGATCACCCATCCTCGAGTTTTCTTGGCCCGGGCACATTTAACGGTGCACTCATTCAAATTTTTCTATCATAGTCAACTCTAATCACTCCAAACTTATCATAAAATAATTAATCATGCATAACAATAAATTATGCATTACAAATGTAAATTTGGGGGCGTTACAGTACTCCCCCTCTAAATAAAAATTTCATCCTCGAAATTTACCTGGACTGAAGAGGTAGGGATACTGTTGTCTCATCGTATTTTTCGGTTCCTAGGTGGCTTCTTCAATATTGTGGCACGTCTAAAGCACTTTAACCAATAGAATTTGTTTGTTTCAAAGTTGTCTGACCTCCCGTGCTAAGATTTTCACTGGTTTTTCATCATAGGATAGGTCAGGTCTAAATTGTATGTCTTCTGAAGTGATAACATGGGAAGGATCCGAATGATATCTTCTTAACATGGAAACATGAAATATGTCATGGATCGTTTCCAATTTCGAAGGCAACTTCAATCGGTAGGCCACTGGTCCCACTCGTTGGATTACTTCGTAGGGTCCAATGAATCTGGGACTAAGTTTACCTTTCTTGCCAAATCAGAGCATTTTTCGCCATGGTGAAAATTTCAGGAACACCTTATCTCCCACATTAAACTCTATGTTCTTTCTTTTCAAATATGCATAAGATTTTTGTCTGTCGGTGGCAGCTTTCAGATTATCTTGGATCAACTTTCTTTAGTTTCTTTAATTAGATTAGGTCCCACTAGCTTATTTTTGCTTAACTCTATCCAATATAGAGGGGTTCTGCATTTTCTCCCATATAATGCTTCACAAAGGACCATTTTAATACTAGAGTGATAACTATTATTATAGGCAAACTTAACCAATGGGAGATATCTTTTCCAACTGCTTTCAAACTCTAGCACACAGCATCATAACATGTCTTCCAACACCTGTATCACCTGTTCAGATTGGACATCTATCTGAGGATGGAAAGCTGTACTATAATCCAAGCGAGTTCCTAATGCTTTTTGAAGTTTCTGCTAGAATCTGGAAGTAAATCATGGATCTCTGTCAGAGATTATAGATAATGGAACACCATGAAGATGCACAATCTCGTTCACATAAATCTCTGCAAATCTGGTTAAAGAAAAATTCGATCTCACTGGAAGGAAACAAGCTAACTTAGTCATTTTGTCTACAATCACCCAGATAGAATCATGTTGTTTTCTGGTAAGGGATAACCCAAACACAAAATCCATAGTGATCCGTTCCCATTTCCATTCCGGTATCGTAATAGGTTGTAATAACCCAAAAGGCACTTGATGTTTAGCTTTAACTTGTTGACATATTAGGCATTTGGTCATAAAATCTGCTATTTCTTTCTTTATCCCTGGCCACCAGTAAGATCTCTTCAATTCCTGGTATATTTTATTGCTACCGAGATGCATAGCATAAGGACTATTGTGGGCTTCTGTTAGAATATTCTTTTTCAAATCTACATCATTAGATACACATATCTTACCCTTGTAATACAGGCAGTTACCATGACTAAGTGAAAACTCAATGCTTTTACCTGCCTTTACTTGTGGGTGGAAAATAATGGAGACTAACCTATCATCTTACCTCTGAGTAGCTTTTATTTGTTGAAGCCAATCTAGTTTTATCTACATTTCAGCAACCAATGCTCCATCTTATGCCATGTTAAGTTTCACCTTCATTGCCAGCAAGGCCATCAAGTACTTTATGCTGAGCGTATCAGCTACCATATTTGCTTTACCAGGATGGTAGTTAATCAAGCAGTCATAGTCCTCGATAATTTTTAACCATCGCCACTGTCGCCAGTTCAGCTCTTTTTGTATAGTTAAATACTTTAAGCTTTTATGATCTATGTAAATGTAGCACTTCTCCCCATAAAGATAATATCTTCATATCTTCAAAGCAAATACAATAGCTGCTTGTTCCAGATCATGTGTAGGGTAGTTCCTTTCATGTGGCTTTAGTTATCTGGATGCATATGCCACCATTTTCCCTTCCTGCAAGAGTACACATCCCAACCTCATTTCTGGAAGCATCACTATAAATAGTATAAGGTTTACTTAAAATGTGTTGAGTGAGAATCGGAGCCTCAGTCAACATATTCTTTAGTTTCTTGAAACTTTGCTAACATTTCTCCGTCCACTCAAATCTAGCATTCTTATGTAGCAACTTGGTAAGAGGGGAAGCTATCATGGAAAACCCTTTAACAAACTGCCTGTAGTACCCATCTAAGCCAAGGAAGCTTCAAACTTTTGAAACATTTTTATGCGGCTTCCAGTTAAGAACAACTTCAATCATTGCAGGATCTACTTTAATACCCTCCACTGATATTACATGGCCAAAGAAGGCAACTTCATTTAGCCAAAACTCACATTTACTGAATTTAGCGTACAACTGCTTCTCCCTCAGGGTCTGAAATACAATTCTCAGGTGCTGGTCGTGCTCCTCTGGTGTTTTAGAATAAACCAGGATATCATTAATGAACACCACTACTAATTGATCCAGATAGAGGTGGAATATGTGATTCATTAAATCCATAAAGGCAGCAGGTGCATTAGCAAGGCCAAAAGGCATCACTACAAACTCATAATGCCCATATCTTGTGCAACAAGCAGTCTTTGAAATGTCTGCTTCTTTTAATTCCAGCTGGTAGTAGCCAGATCTCAAGTCTATATTGGAAAATATGTTGGCACCCTTCAGTTGGTCAAACAAATCGTCAATTCTGGATAAGGGACATTTATTCTTGATAGTGACGTTGTTCAACTGTTTGTAGTCAATGCATAGCCGGAGAGATTCGTCTTTCTTATTCACAAATAGCATAGAGACTCCCCAAGGAGAAACACTCGAGCTGATGAAGCCTTTTTCTAACAATTTCTACAGCTGAATTTTTAAATTTTTCAACTCGGCTGGTGCCATGTGATAAGGGGCCATGGCAATGGATGCTGTGCCGGGTAGTACATCAATACCAAATTCAACTTTTCTTAGTGAGGGTAATCCTAGTAGCTCATTAGAAAAAACATCAGGGAAGTCCTTGACTGTAGGCACATCACTAACTTGTGGTTTTTGAGGCTCAGATTCAGTAACAAAAGACAAATAAGCCGCACACCCTTTTCTAATACACCTGTGTGCTATAGTGGCTGAAATGACATTGGATAGAAAATCAGATTGTTCTCCTACCACCACAATCTCTTGATCTTTTGAAGTTTTCAAACTGATTCTTTTCAGATGACAGTCAATAATCACTTGATGTTCATAAAGCCAATCTATCCCCAAGATGACAACAAACTCATGGAATGGAAGTTCAATCAGATTCGCAGGAAAGGTGGCCTGCTGTATCTGTATAAGACAATCCCTATATACTTTGTTCATAACCACACTGTAACCCAAGGGGTTGCTCACTAGGATGTCCTAACTTAATTGTGCTTGTTCTAACCCCTTTCCCTGTGCAATTCTAGTGCTCATATAGGAGTGTGTGGACCCGGGATCTATTAATGCACAAACAACATCATCAAATAGGTAAAACTTACCTACAATAACATCCAGTGCATCCTGATCCTCTTGAGCTTTGTCAGCATATGCCCTAACTGAAGATGATCTGTCTAAAATTGGAGCACTGCCTTTGCCTGATGTGGCCCCACTAGGTCCGCCTCTGCCTCTGCCCAGTGCTGAAAAAGCACCCTATCTACCAGCAAAAGTTTGTGTAGCTGGTGTAGATACCTGTGCTTGAGCTCTGGGGCAATCTTTCACCAAATTCTCTCAGGATCCATATCTAAAACATGCCCCTGTCACTCTCTAGCACACCTAAATGTCGGCACTTGCAATGCTCAGAGATTGGTATCTCCGATCTACTGATGCCCTGGCCTCAAGTGGCAATACCCATTGATGTTACAGAGGAAGGTGCTCGGGCTATAGTATGCAGAGTAGGTGTAAGGGCAGAGCTGAGGAATCTTGAAGAGGGGCTGCACTAGAACCGAAACCCCTGGCCCTTTCACTAGATCTACTGCCCGATGCCCCTAAGGCTGGTCCTCTCCTCTATTGGAATCTGGCCTTTCTGCTCATTTGTTCCTGCTGGACACTTTCCATTCTAATAGCGGCATCCACTAACTCTTTCCTATTGGTGTACTCCTTCAAAGCCAGGATCTTCCTCAAGTCGTTATGGAGGCCTCTCTCAAACACTGGTACATTTTTGCTGGAGGAAACTTGTAATCTTTCATATAGTAATCGAGTCTCTCAAATTCTTTATCATATTCCTATATCGACCAACTACCCTGTCATAGTCGCCAAAAGGCCCCTCTATGGATCTCAAATATTCCCTGTCCACATACTTATCTCTAAATTGATCATAAAAGTAATCCCAAGTAACCTATTTCGGTGGAGTCTGTCATCTACCATATCCCACCAAATATATGCTGGTCCCTGGAATAGAGTCACTACTCCCTCGAGTTTCTCCTTTTGTCGGTTATAAGTAATCTCAAATATTCTATCCATCTTCATCAACCACTTTTCTACCTGTATGGCTGTGATCGGCTCTCGGCCATAAAAGTTATTTGCCCCCAATCTCTTTAACTATTCCAAAATCGGTCTCTTGGATGGCGGAGAGGTGCTTTCTGCTGAGGCTGGAATCTCTGAAAGAACTCTACCATTATCCGCATCACATCTATTGGAGTAGAGGGTGGAAGATTCTATGCCATAGGTATAACAGTAGGAGTGGGCTGAAAGGGTTATTGTGATCTGGTGCTCGGTGTAGACTTATGTGTTTCTAAACTCGTAGAAGCCTCACTCTTAGCGTCACTGGCTTACTCGCAGTTCGTCGGGAGCTGAAAGCCATAATCAATACTGAAATGCACAAGAGATAGGTAAGGCTCAAATTCCAACATTTATATCACAATAATATGGCATGTACACAATTCATATATTCATTCATCCTTCTCTACTCAATTTGATACCTACCATCTTGGATCTTAGGACCGCCTAAACCACACTCTGATACCATTAAATGTAACACCTTCATAACTATTTTAACGACCTACACTGTTGATTATTATCCTTATAACTATTAAGTTGTTATTTCGATTTTAACAAAAGCTTTGCAATATAACGGCTTAATTTTTCTAGTTCCCAAACCTGAAAAAGATCAAAGTTGTAGTCCCAATAATAATTCTCCTACTCCTAGACTTCATTCAACAATCCACAACACTTCAATAATTCAATTCATCACACACATTCACACACATCCATTCCATACTCTTCATTTACATTCAACAAATTCATAAGCTACATTAATATTACAGGCTAATAATTCTCATTATTTTCATATTAATTTACATATTTTTACATAACAAAAGTTCAAAATCAATGTTTTCTATGTACATGCCATATCATTCTTCAATTTTCATCCCTTGATACCTGTCCCTGCTTTCAATCATAAAACTACATGCTAAACAAATCTAATTGCTTAGTGGTGATACATTTACAAGAATTTCAACTAACTTAATTTATTTATTTAATTCAATTTAACCACTATTATTTTATTAAACTCTTACCATTTCATAAATTCATAATTTATTCCTTTTATGTCTAATTACTCATTAAATAGTTTCAAAACTTTTATTTCTTATTTAATTTTAATAATTTATCAGTGAGAGTAGAAATTACCATTGTACCCTTATAGTTGACTTTTTTCACATGTTGACAAATTTTGACTTTTGGTTGACTGTTTCTATTCTTACTCATTTTAACTTTAAATTTTTACCCATTTAATTTCATTTGACTCCAATTTATCCTTAATTGTACAAATTACCATTTTGCCCTTTTTTAAACGAGAAATTATAATTTTACCCTTATTAAGCATATATACTTCCTTTTTCATCAAGAATCACTTTTGTTCACATTTCTCACATCTTTAAAGCCAAAATTCTTATTTTTACACAATTTTATACAAATTACCATTTTCTCCTAGTTATTGACAGCAGGAAAAATCATGAACCGAATAAGCAAATCCAGTCACCAGAAGTGCCCACATTGCTTAGGAGTATGCGACTACTCCTCGGACTATCAATAATAAGCTGGCTAAAAGAAGCAGAATAATAAATATATTTAGAGCAATAACAGAGTAAAATAATATAAAGATAAAATACCGTGGGGTAAGTGCCCCTATGGCTAGCCATACTATCCTAAGGTTATGAGTTATCCACTAACACTAAGGGTATAACTTTTCATTACACTTTCATATTTTATGTCATTATTACATTATTTTCATGACAATTATCTTATATTAACCTATACAGAATTAAAATTCCAATCCTTTAAACTTATCAGCTGTACATTTTTTACAGAGGTATGCAGAATATCATCAAAATATAGCTAAATTAAACTCTTTTATTTATATTGGCCATTCGTCCACCATGAAATTTTTCACATTCATAGCATTTTATCATGCCTTTTTATACTATACTTGTTTCCTTATTCATTTAAACATCATTACATCAAAATATGCTTGGTTTGCACACAATTTTCCTAAAAATCACAAACTTCAATCATTATATACTTATATACATATGTACATACCCTTGTCATTTTTCATTTTTATCAAGTCTATTATTCTTTTCATATCTCATATTGTCTACATATAACCAGATAATGCATTTAATATTGAATTACATGGTAATTACACAAAGATTACCATTTGGCTATCATTAGGGTTCCCACTTTCAAATTATTTTCTTCACCAAATCAAGTTCATACTAGTTTAACTCATCCTAATACCAAATTATCTCAAGTTAATTCATCAATTAACCCTAGTTCACGTAGTTACATAATAGAGATCTCAAGGGAAATTCATCAAAATAATTGAAATTAATTGTAATTTGCATCCACTAACCTTATTTTAGTCTCTTTAATATCTATTTCACCTTATCTTTGCCTTTTCCTCATAAAGAGTGGCCTTCCTCTTTGTGTTCTTCTTTGGGCCTAAAATACAAAAGAAAATTTCATCAATTTAACTCATCAATTAAAGTAATTTAAACACACTACTATAGTTCTTTAAGCGTACTCTACATGCTGATGCAAAATCTCTCTCAAATTCAAGCTCAAACTCATAAAACTATCAAAGTGTGCCTTAGAGATTTTACCTCAATACTTATGTTTCTTGGCCTTCTCTTGCTATAATCTCTAACCTATGTGGAAGAGCAAGAATTCTAAGTATGAGAGTATAATTTGAGCTGAAGTTATGGCGAGAGAAAGCTAAGGAAGAAGAAAGAATGGAAGAGAAGAAACTAGAAAGAGTCTTGGATTTAAGGGAGACAAGGAGAGAAGATGGTTGATTTTTCTAGATATTTTTTGTGGGTTTCCTCCTTATATAGGACACTAGAAATTTGAAAAGAAGAGGCCAAAATTCATCTATTTACTATTGAATCCAATGACTTTAAAATTAGCCACTTGTCACTCATCTAGGCACTTAAGCTTATTCTACTATCCTGAGGTCATACACAGATAATTATTACACCAAAGTGGCCTCTCATGTAGAATATCATGGTCAAATTCTTGAATTTGACCCTTCAAATGGCTCGATTTTGGTTTTTCACTCTGAAATATGAATTTTTGATCCAAATGTCAAATTTCCCTGAAATTTTTCCCCGAGTGTCACTATATATTCAATAATATATGGTAAAAATTTTAACTCGTTCCAATATCGTTTCAATATACTTTTAGCTTTGGCGGCCTGTGCGGCGAATCCAGAACCCGAATTTGCAAAATTATCAGAATTACTATTTTTTAGTTCCTTAGGTGTTACTACATTACTTTTAACATGCATATGAAATTTGGAGTCAATTAGAGATCTCTAAGGCCTCCAAATATGCATTCAAAATTTTAGTTAAACCTACGCCGAGTCGTGAATTTTTTTTGCCCTTTTGGAGGTCTATTTGATCTCAATTATCACTTAGATTTTACCACTAGACTCCATTTAAAACGTGCTTTCATATTTGACATTAATCTAACATTGCCCGCTGGGTCATCCATCCTCAGATTTTCCTAGCTCGAGCACGTTTAACGGTGCACTCATTCAAATATTTCTATCATAGTCAACTCTAATCACTCCAAACTTATCATAAAATAATTAATCATGCATAATAATAAATTATGCATTACAAATGCAAATTTGGGGGTGTCACATAATTATTCACAAGCAGTCCGAGATTGAAATTTGAAGAGAATTTGAGGTCAGATAGGCATCCAAAAGTTAAAAGCATGAAAAATAGAGCAATTAGGGTTTTAGGGTAATTGTTTGATTAAGGTTTGATTGAACCATTAAAAATAGCAAATGAAGTCTAAAAATTATCAAAAATTATATATGTGCCACAAATAATGTGTAGAATATTTTAATTAAAAAAATAAATTTTTTTGTAACACTGATAATTTTAAATCAGACCAATTTAATTGAATCAGATCAGAAATGGACTCTGATTGGGTTAAAATTTTGTGTACAACCTATTTTTAATGTGATAATAATTATGGAATCAAATTTGAAGTGATTTGGAGTTAAAAAGTGGAAAATTTTAATTAGGATCGTTTATCGGGTAATTATCGAGCTTAAACTAAAAATAGCTTAAGCCAATAGAAAAAGCCTAGCTCAAAGCCATTAAGAGGACATATAAAAGGTAGAAGATCTAGCAAAAATCAAAAGCTTCATTAGCCATCTTCAACCTCTTCCATGGTCGAACCACTTTTACCATTCTTTCTCTCTCAATTCATGCTAAATCAAAGCACATGATAGAATAATTTGCCTCTCTAGACCACCCTAGCAGCTTTTGATCTTTGATTAGAGGAAAGGAATCAAGAGAAATCAAGTGATAAATTTTAGGTGTCAACTTGAGGTAAGTGAATTTCTTGGTTTTAATTTTGTTCTAAGGTGACTACTACTAGTTAGATGCCTATAGTTCATTTTTACTGTCATTTTAAGCATTTGAGATCAAAATCATAGGGTTTGTGTTGATATTAAATTCGACCATTGAAAAATTTCAAGAGGAAGAACAAATTGCCAAGGCCAAAGGCAAAGAAAAGGAAGCCTAGGCAAGGAAAAGCACAAGAAAAAGATCAGTGGCTAAATAATCCTTTTATTTTCCTATATTTTGTATGATTTTTCTTTAGATTTATTAAGAAAAATTTAATCTAAATGTGTATAATTGAAATTGATGTTATAACAATGTAATTAGACCTTAATTATGCCTATTAGGAAGCTTAAATAATTTTAAAAGTATATATATGATGGACTTCATTTGGTGGTTGAATATTCCTTTAATGGAAAATGATGTGTATTTGTTTGATTGTAATGAAATTAAGCCTTATAATGATAGTATAAATGAAAATTTATGTCCATGAAATTTTATAAGATTTATGGAAATTTAAAGAATATTTTTTAGATGAATTTTAGTTAAGTATAAAAGTAAAAATGTGAAATTAATGTGAATTAATGCATAATTTGATGATAAAATGGTCAATTATTATGAAATAATTTACAAACTATGCAAAAGAGACTAAAAAGACTGACTGAAAATTTAAAAGTATTGAAAAGAGTGAAAAACTGAATAATAATTTGAAATGAAGTGAATTTGTGCCCTTGGAAATAGTCAGATAGTAAAATCTAGCTCATGATATAATTAGTTGGCCATAGAAATATCTGTGTCGTGATACAAGTCATGGCAACTTGCTTTGCTATGGTAGGATCTTTGATCTCCATAGTATCTGTTATACGTACTGTAATATGTTTCGTGAGGAATAATCTTTTGGGATCATTTTTCTGTCTACTGTGGCCCTATGGGGTCCACGTCTTGTATATTCGGTCTGAAAGTTACTGCCGGATCTGTACTAGGGGCATAATAATAATAAGAAAATGTTAAAAGTGTAAAACAAAAGCTAAAGTTGAAGATAAAATTGAAAAAGGACAAAAATGAAAAGAAATAAAAAGTTTAGGGGCAAATGGTAATTTTTCCAAAAGATAGGTTTAATAAGTAAAAGTGATAAGAAAATGATTAATAAGGGTAAAATGGTAATTTAGTCAACAGACAATCAAAGAAATGAACTTCTGTAAAGTTAAAAGACTAAAATATAATTTTACATGAAAAAGTCACAACAAGGTTTAATTGGTAAATTGTAGGTCAATTAATAGGTTAAAAGGAGAAAATAAGAAAAGAAATGGCATTTTAGTAAATAATGAATAAAAGGGTATTTTTGTAATAAATTGAAAGTTTGAGGAATAAATTGAAAAGTTATGTAAAGTTTGATATTGAATGGAAAAATATGTTTATAGTAGTATACCATGCTTTTGGATGGGAAAAATTGATAAATTAAGCATAATTAGGAATTTATGCATGTTAGGGAAATAATATGATTGTTAGTCACCACTGGGCATGTTTAATGTTCAGCACGTAGGATTTACTACGTGCAAGTACTGAAGATTTGGAGCAATAAAGTACACAGGGATGAAGGATATCGAAAGGAAATAGAATTACTAGTTTTGTTTTTGGCATATGTATATTAGTTATGGTTGTGTTATGAATTGGTTTGTAAAAGAATGATTTTATATATTTGTAAGTATATGTTAGACTATATATGTTTAGATGGGAAGTGAATTTGTGATGTGTAAAGAATGTATGGATGAATGACTTATTCTGTTGTGTCTCTAAGAGGCTGTGTATATTGTCTGCTTTTTAGAGGGCTAGTTAAGAATATAGCCGTTATATTGTCGAAATTTTGAAAAATGAATAGTAAAACTGGACAGTTATAGGTCAGCAGCAAATATAAGTTATGATTTGAAATGTTAACTTAGTAACATTAAGTAAAAAATGTGGTTGTTGTGAAAAAACATCGACCATTTGCATAAGTCGGTAAGACTATTACAGTAAGGGTGTTACAATTAATTCTTAATTTAATTACAATAAATTTCTAATCAGTAATTTAATTAGTTATTCTATGCATTTATTTTAATGTCGTAAATTATCTTTAATTTATTATTGATCTATACTTAGTTGTAGTAAAAAATTTAAATATATTATTAATGTTGTTATTTTATTTTTGAAATGTGTTATATATTCAGTATTTTTGTGATCTACGAAAAAAGGCAAGTAGTTTGTAAGAGGCATGCATTTTAATTAGTTATTGTGTGCATTTATTTGAAGGTTATTTATTTTTTTTCAAATAATTTCTAATAGCCATGCAATTTGGTTATTTCAGCAAAATTTATATCAGTTAATTAGTATTATTATACGAAATAAGTTTTATGTAGATGTATAAATAGTTATTTATGAGAAAAATGTTGACAATGTAGTTATAACATTTATTAGTATATTATCATCTAGGTTAACACAAAAATGGCACAATTTAGAAATCAAGAACACATAAATGCCGGTTCCATTGAGGATGATATCGTGATACTACAATGGTGACATCAATTGGATGCTATTTGGAATGGAACAGTAAATGTATTTTTTAGTGTTAAATAATATAAATTAAAGTACGTAATTATGGATAAACTAGTAATATTCAATTGTTTGTAGGTTCAACATGATGTGTTGTCAGCACACAGAGACAGCGTAGACAGTCATTATAGGAATATTGACGAGCGAATAATTCCATATCTACGATTAATAGGATTTTATGGAGTTTCGCAAATTCATAGCATTCATGTTAATGCTGAATTAATAACAACACTTGTTTAGAGGTGGCGACAAAAAATGCACGCATTTCACCTTTTTATGGGTGAAGCCACAATAACTTTTCAAGAGATTGCTGTACTGACTGGGTTGCCCATTGAAGGACGTGCTTTGACCGGACATTTACAGCATGATTGGCCTGCTCTTTTGGGTCAAGTTCCCGATGAAGATAATTTAAGGGGAAACACTATTAAATTGACATGGCTATCAAGAAATTTTAATTTGTTGCTAGTCGATGCAACCGAGTACCAAATACAATATTTTACTCGAATATGGATTATTCGTTGTATCGGTGGGTTATTATATCCGGGACAGTCAAATGGTCATATACATTTAATGTGGCTCCCATTATTGGAGATTTTACAAGTTATTGGTGAGTATACCTGGGGTTCTATAGTCCTCACATGGTTGTATAGAGAGTTATGTCATGCAATCAAGCCTACTGCCAATTCACTTGGGGGCTACCTTCAATTGTTACGAGTGTAGAGCTAGGAAATTTTGTTTCAATATGACGTATGATATAATTTTTTTATAGATGGATTGGGAGCCATACAAGTTTGTGTTGTATTTATTATCACAATTTTGCATTAATGGAAATGCCATTTGGACATCAGTTATGCCACTCATATATTTTAATATTATCGAGTGGCACCACCCCAATCGGTGTTTAAGGCAATTTGAATTTGATCAACCGATCCCACTCCCAGTCCAATACAATGATATTGTGCACTTGATCGATTTAAGGGGGCATACTGATCATAATTGGCTAGAAACATTTTCAAGTTTTATTCACAAGTGGAATATTAGGCATACTCGTTACGTTATGGGTCCTCCTCTTTATGCACCCTTACATCGAAGGTCACAATATATGCAGTGGTATACTACACACACACGATGGTGGATAACCTGATTGGAGCATCCATCGGTGCATCAGTATGATTTAAAATAATTATTTACATTTTTAAGTAATAATATAGATGAATTGTAACAAATATATTTATTTGTATGTAGGCTGATTATGTTGAGCGAATTAGACACACTGATATAGGTTCATCATCCACTGCAGAGTTTGGTATCCGTATGGCATCGGATAGTATATTGGGTGTTGTTGGTGCATTTGACAGAAGCTTAATAGATTATCCTAGGCAACCTGCTCCTGATACTGTACATATTCCCTCGATGACCTATTCTTTTGAGGATTTTCACCAATCAGGATGCAGTAGGAGAGGAATGGGAGAAAGACATCCAACTATTGAATCTATTCCACCTATAGTGTAGTATGGTCCTGGATCTATGCAGTGGCCATATATTCCTGATGACCCTTCTAATTCTTTCAGTTTGTATGCAGATAGTCATTATCAGTTATTTGATACTGCATCTTTACCACCTACATGTAATGACGTTGAAGCAGGGCCATCCAAATTAAATGTTGACTTGAACATCAATTTGTCTTCAGTAGATCAACAACAGTACGATGTGCTTGCATAGACAGGTCCCTCAATACCATCTCAGTCCATGCCGTTTGAGCAAATAGGCCAACCATTTCAATACGATTCTGATCCATTTTCCCAATCAGTGCCATCAATGGAGCATGATGATTTTTCAATGAACTATTTAGTGGCCCAAATCTAGTCAGTACCCAGGGTTTGGTTGAGCAGCCAATATACAGTGGTTGTTATAGTGATATCATGCCAACATCCCAATATCCAAATGTTGATGATACGGGTAGTCAAACCGATAGACATAGCACTTCAAATCACAGTAGGAGGTATTGATTATTGTAATATTTTTCTTGAAATCCAATTATTTGCCTATTTGAATGATGTATGATATTGTAATGATTTTAAATACAAATATGTTTAATAAAATCGACAACATTAACAATTAAATTTATGTACTAAAATAATCAACAAGTTACATTATATATGCAGTAGTCAGCCTCTGAAATATTGACTAGACGAACCAACATCCATTCTGCAAGTTTTTTTTATTGTGACCGATATTACCACACTTGTTGAAATGACTGCCTGATCCCTTTTCTCATCAATCCATTTCGTTTCGAATGCGGGAAGTTTTTGGTCGACCTTTTTTCCTTTGCAACTCCATATCAGGAACTAATTTAGTTCCGCTATATTCGGGCCAATATGCTTTATGTCCCAAAGGGTTGATTGCCCATCATAACATTTAAGCGCCTCATTAATGGTATAACATTTATCTACAAGTTGGAACATATCAAGATGTCTATGTAAGCAAGCTGCAATCGCATATGAATATGGCATTTTTGTTCCTTGAAACTCACCGTACTCGCATTCATGTTTGTCGAGACTTACTATATATGCATCGGGCTCAGCAATTACCTCCGATGATCTACAAGAAATAATCTTATTCAATTTTAATCGATTATCATAATCAATGACCATGTGAGAACGAGCCTTGTTAGCACGTTTTTCCATTATATCGCAACATCTAGGTGTAAACCGCAACCCTTGCCCCATTTTAGCGATGTACAATTCCCTACACCGATTGTAAAATTTTACTAAGCAAGCAAAGACATGTTCAACAATCGCAGCAATTGGCATTATATGAACACCCTTCAGAGCACTATTGACACTCTCAGCAATATTTATTGTTGCATGGCCATATCGATAACCGCCATCCTCAAACAATGTCCAACGGTCTAGTGATATTCTCATTGTCCAATTATAGGAATCCTCATTGATATCTTTGATATTGTCCTTCAGTTGCTTAAACTTGTGCCTTTGATATTGTACCCCTACAAAAATATCAAATATTATTACATACAAGTAATTAATTTGCATAAGTTATATTAAAATTTGTAACTCTTACCATCCTTGTAAAGTAGATTTTTTATTTTCCATTCCTGAAGTGTGTGTTATAGTTGCTGACAAAGTGCCATAAGCAGAACCTATGAAAGGATAGAGGTTCTTTCCACCCACTTCTTTCATCTTTAAATACTGCCATTATACCAGCATGTTGATCAGATATGACTGTAAAGCCGACACGTTGAGTGACATGCTTCTTAAGCATGGACATAAACCAAGCCCAGCTAGATTTATTTTCAGACTCAAAGGCAACTAGAAACAACATGTTGTTACCATTAATTGAGCTTGCAATAAGCAAAATATGTTGAAATTTTCCAGTCAAGAAAGTACCATCAATCAATAGAATCGACTTATAGTGAATCAATCAATCTATGGATGGTTTAAAACTCCAAAAAAACCATTGAAATTGCTTCATCGTGGTGTCATTTTTTTGTTGCATTACAAACTCAAAAATAGTTCATGGATTATACATTTGTAAAGTAATTAAGAAACCTAGCAACTTTTGATATGACTCAACATAATCACCAAATATAAACTTTATTGCTCTCATATTCGAGTACTATGCCTTGCGGTAAGATAATTCAAAATTAAATTGTTGCTTAACAGACACAATAATAACATCAACAGGTGGAGTCAGTTGTTTACTCACCATACCCATGATACAATTGAGAATTATTTGAGAGCCTAGTTGTCGATGATCCATTGATACATTAGAAGTAAGGCAAGAATGTTGTCTATGAAATCTTGTGATAGTCCAAAAAGGACTATTTCCTTTTCTAGATGCTCTTAACCTCCATCTACAGCCGTCATTTGCCTGAGTGCAACACACAACCCAATAATGTGGCTTCGATTTCATAACTCTAAAATCCACATTCCTCATTATTAAATACTTTTTTACGCTAGATTTTACTTCATCCTTACTGTGAAAAGACCATTTTGATAGATAACTTGGACACATTATCCCAAATCTTAAAGTGAAAATTTTTAAAAATATCAACTTGGGCTTTATCGGAGTTGATTTTTGAGTAATGCTCCGATGGGAACACAAAGTTAGCCTCGCCTATCTGTTCAATTGGATGCATAGATGCTAATGAACTAGCAAATTCAGTATCATCGGAATCCTCACAATCACTGTCTACTTGCATGTTAATGATTTTTACCTCTACATCATCATTGGATGAGATACATTTATTGTATAGAGGAACATCTTCAATATCATCATCATCCCCCAAATTAATTGACAATTCAATTCCATAATCTGCATTACTAGGATTATATCAGGTCTCCTCGTTTGCATCCATATTTTCAGCATTGCCAAATATTCTGTCACATAGTAAATCAACATCTTTACTATTAAAAGTCTTCCATTGCTCACTAGGAGCTACATCTGTAACCACTTGAACAGAAGGTTGTTGATTAATATCAGGAATATGGAAAATAGAATGCCTTCGACTGTCATCATTAACATGAGCAATAGAACTACGTTGACTATCAACATGAACATTGGAAATAAAATGCCTTCGACTATCATCTAGGATATGGCAAATTGAATGGCATTGACTGTCGGATTCTATAACATGACTTGGCTCTGCACCATTACTCTTAACAATATTTCTCTAGGTTGAACGACTTCCCAATCTATTTCCAAAAAGTGGTTTACTAAAAAAATCACCCATCTTTCGACTAATTGACTGCCTTGGTTGACTCATTCTTGCAGTAGGGACCTAGCTAACTGATTGTCGTAATTGGCCTTCTTCTGAACTAATACTAGCCTGCGTTCCTATTAAATCACCATCCTGTTGACTTACAGACTATCTTGGCTGACTAAAAATATCATCACCTCGGTGGCTATAAGATCGTCGTTGTTCACTTTCATCTAAATTTTGTATTTCACATTCGACAAAATTATATTGAGAGAACATTTCAATATCTTGACGACTAATGGACTGCGTAGGTTGACTAGGCCTAATTTCATTAGGCAGTTGATTATGACCTGCCTCGATATTTTTCCATTGGAATGCCTCATTTGTAAATTGATATCCGTGTTCATATGTGGGTCGACTAGCTTATGCACCCCCTCACCAGGAACAACAATTAATTCCACCAAGTTATAATCATCATATCTTCTTATATTATCATAAATTGCATCTATGTCATCGACATCCTCCAAATCGATCGAAGTCCAACATAACGATCCTTGGTTGTACATTGGGCTCTTATAAATAATTCTAGCAATCACATTGCTCATACCTAAATCTAATTTCACGTGAATTTTATGTATCAAATCACGAAGAGTTGGCTTATTTTTAACTCTCATCCTCCTTGTAATGGCGTTTGGACCAAATACGTCATATTGAAACCCACACGCTCCAACACTTACTTTTTCTCCTATATGCACATAAAAGTCAGTATATGCCGACATCTTTCAATTACCTACAAGAGATAAAATATTAAATTATATTATTAAATTTACAAAATAATAATAATAATAAATTTAATAACAATAAGAAAATTAATAACTATAATAATAATAATAATAATAATAATAATAATAATAACAACAACAACAACAACAACAACAACAATAGTAATAATAATAATATTATTATTATTAAAAATAAAATATATATAATAATAACAACAACATCGATGATGATGATGATGATGATGATGATAATAATAATAATAATAATAATAATAATAATAATAAACAATTTCAATTCATTACTAAATTAAATTATAATATTAAATATTATATTTAAGATTATTTTTTACAATTCTATCGGTTCAATTTTTCACATTTTAATAATATTTATTATATTTACCTAATATTAATAATAATAATTAATTATTAAATAATATAATAATAATTACATTTTAAGGATAATAATACTGGTAATAATAATAATAATAATAATAATAGTAATAATAATAATACCACATATTCATAATTTATCTAATGATAATTTACTTTAAATTATAAAAATTAAATATATAAAATTTCTAAATTTACCTTATTTCAAGAGTACAATTGTGATTTTCGTAACTTGTGACTTCAAAATCTCAATGTCAAATGCATTTGAGTAAATAAAATCAAAATTATTATATAAGCAGCCAAAAATTAAACATATAAAATTAAAAATTAAATTTTATAAAATTGTACTTACCTTTCAGAATAATATTGAAAAACTATTATTGATCCGACAAAAATATATTATCTCCTTAAATTGTAAAATTTATGATAACTTTACATATAACAATTAAAAAAATTTGACACGAAGGAAATGCAAAGAAACTTAGGTTTCAGCCACAAAAAATATTGGGCAGCATTTATATAGTCAAAAGGCAAGGGGCTGGTTTTAACCTGAAATCGATCCCACCCATCCTGTTCTCCTGGCAAAACCGCTGCACCTGGCAACAGTTTCATAAAAATATTCAACTCCCGTAAATAATTTCTGACACACCCCATTTTTGTAATTATTTATTTAAAATACATTATTAAAAAAATTTTTCCACTCCCATAATATGAGAGTCATTTTTTTAATTCAAATGGCTCAAAATTTAATAACTTTTTCTAATCGATTATAATTATATTTTTATTGACTCTGCCCATAAAGATGCAATCTTACATAAAAAATAAATAAAAATAGAAACATATTTTATTTTGCACAATCAAATCTCATATACATTTATTTTTTTATTTTATATATGCCCTATCCGTATATATTTTTAAGTATACATATGGAATATTTATCATTTATACTTTAATCTAATTATAACTACGATATTTAGTTCACTTTTCTGGGAGTTGGGAATAAAAATATATATATATATATATATAATATTTTGTAACACTGATTTAATATTTTTTTTATTTAATAAAATCAAAAAAATGTAAAATAGGCATTGGAATTCCTTATCTAATACTAATAGTAAAAGTCAACCAATGTTTGACACGTGATAACCTACATTTGTACCCAATCAAAGGAAAATTTAAGAAACCCTAACGGATACTACGATGCTCCCTAGTACCGAGAGACCACCGTCGACACTAGCTGATGAAGACAGAGCAACGAAAAAGGTAAAGTTAAGAACAAATCTCTTTGGGCAATCGGCATATAAGGACATGCTGATGAACGAGGCGATCATGGAGACCTCAATAGAGGAAGTGCTTGAAGATCTGGATGTGAGTGTGGAAACAGGGGATATTGCCATTGATAAATCAGGAATAGTCCTTGAGGTAATCTTCTTTGAGGATTTCAAGAAAAAACTTGCGAAAAATTTAGGAAAGGCTATAGTTGTTAATCTTCTTGGAAGATCCATAGGATATAAGGCTCTATGTACCAGAATCCACTCTCTGTGGAACCCTTCTAAAGCTAAAATCCTAGATATAGGAAAAGGCTTCTTTCTTATTCAATTCTTTAATGATTCTAACTACAGAAAAGCTCTCTTTGAGGGGCCTTGGGTTATCAATGGTTCATATTTGCTTGTTCAACAATTGACCCCTGAATTTAGAGTTTCAAATGGTGCCATAGAAAATACCACAGTGTGGATCCATCTACCTGAACTGCCTTTGCAATATTACTCAGAAATTGTCTTAACTGCCATCGCTGAGACCATTAGCCCTATGGAAAAAATAGACTGCAACACCAATGGTCTTCATATAGGTTGTTTCGCTCATATTGTAGTTTCAGTTAACTTGAATAAGCATTTAGTACCTATGATAAAGATTGATGGGGAAATACAAAAGATAGAATATGAAAATCTCCAAGATATTTGCTTCCACTGAGGCCATGTTGGGCACTATGAAAACCAATGCCCACACAAATTTGGTGAAAGTACTAACACTGCTCCCACAAAAGACTCCCTTGACTGTAATACTAGTGATAAGGCACGACTGTTCGGTGCTTCGATGGGAGTCGAGAAGCGAAAAAAGAATGTGAGGAATCCATTGGGAAATTTGGGAAAGAAAGCACATGATCAAGGGCAAGGATTTAGATTTTCCATTCTTGAAGAAACCAATGGGGATGATTTAAATGATCCTGTGGCTGATAAAGAAAACATTCCTAACCAGTTGAAACTTCCCCTTATTGAAGGTGATGGAAATGCCATTGGGATCTTCTCCTCCTATAGCAATAATTCCACTTCATCACGTAGCATAGGGAAAGAAAAAAATATAGGATCACACGTGGACAAGTCTCTAAGACAAAATCAGATACCACCAAGCATATCAAGGCATCTTTGGGAGATTACTTTGAATTTAAAAACAAGCACCAGATTGAGGATAACATTGAAGTTGTTACTTTGCCCATAACGCTTGACCTAAAACTGCATTCTAAGGTGGGTAAGAGCAGGATAACTTCCCCTCTCAAGAACTCTCCCTCTAGGCACTGCAGGGAAGCTGCTTTTTTTTATTACAATGTGGGCCAGTATTCTGCCAGACCACTTGATTTGGACCACAATAGCAGTCACATGGACAAAGACTAGATGCTTATAGAACAAAATAATTTGAATAATATAAATATGACAGTGGGCGAGGATGATACCACTCTCTCTAAAATTGAGGAGCCTTTGGATCCTTATTTGAGATAGGATTTATACTTTTGGGTGAGTCTTCTTTTTCGCCCCTTTTTATCATATCTATTTTTATATGGAACTATCAGGGGGCCAAGAGTCCCGCTTTTTTATGTACTCTCAATTCATTCTTGCAGTAGCATAAGCTTAGCATGATAGTCCTCCTTGAACCCCGTATTAGTGGGGTGGTGGCTGATAATTGCATTGCTAAAATTGGCTACCCTCAATTGCACAAAGTCAAAGCAGCTGGTTTTAGAGGCAAAATTTGGATTTTATGGAAAGAAACCTGAAAGGCTGATATCCTGATTAGTAACATACAATTTGGTCACATGAGAATCTGGGAGAATAACAAGCCTTTGTCTTTTTTCACTGCCACCTATGCTCATCCAACTCCTTCAATGCGATATAAACTTTGGCCTCTTCTTCAAAGAATTAACTCCTCCACCTCGGATCCTTAGATGCTCATTGGCGACTTTAATGCCTTGTTATCTTTGAATGAAAATGGAGGCTCTCCCAATCGAACTGGAGTTTGTAGGTACTTTTCTGATTGGTTTTATAAATTCGACCTCATTGACATGGGTTATAAAGGGCCGAATTTCACTTGAAAGAGAGGGAATTTGCAAGAAAGACTGGATAGAGGCTTATACAATAGCTTTTGGAAATTAACTTTCCTAGAGGGAGTCATCCACCATCTTGCCCATATCTCTTTCGACCATCGCTCATTGATCTTGAAATACCACAACTATACTATTCAAGGAGGCCATCGGCCATTCAGATTCCTCCAAGCCTGGCTTTCACACCCTGATTTCTATTCCTTTGTGGGAAAAAATTAAAAGGTTGATTTGAACTTCATGGGGACTATCGACACTTTCACTACAAAACTTTAACATTGGAACCATTTTATCTTTGGTAATTGATAAGTGTGAATTATATATGGTTTTTAATATGTTTTAAGTGTTGTTATTTAGTTAATTTGGTGTTATTTAGGTTATTTTAGAGTTAAATTGTTAATTTGGGTGTTTTTAAGGTTAATTAAAAGTTTTGGTTTTTTTCAGGTTCAATCTGTTGAAAAAGGGCTGAAATTGGGAGAAAGGAAAAGATTTGGACCAAAACTGCAAAAATGAGAAATTGATGCAAGAAAAGTGAGCGTCCAGTCCAAAAGGAATTCACGTGACCATGTGAAATCAATGAAGAAATCTACTCGTGGCCACGTGAAGGGTTGCATTTGGAAAGCCATGGCCACGTGAAAAATAAAAAGAAAATATACGTAACCACGTGTGAAGCAAAGAAGGACCACACATGACCACGTGTGAAGCAAAGAAGGACCACACGTGACCACGTGAAGAATAGCAAGAGGGACACGTGACCATGTGAAGAAATACACTGGAAGAAACGTGGCCACATGCTCAGACTCCCATTTGACGAAGGATTTTCTCCGAACTTCCTGTTTTAGTAGAGTTCTCTTCCTATTTAATTTCTGGAGTTCAAGAAGGATTCTACTATGACTTTGGCCTATAAAAAGGAGTCTGAAACACCAGAGAAAGCATCCAAATTTTAGAGAAAGCATCAATCTTAGAATTAAGCAAAATTTCTCCTTAGTTTGTTTTACGTTGTTTTGTTTTCATTGTTTTTCTTCAAAGCTTTGTTTTAATTTTAAATATGTCTTGTTAGTAGTTTTCTTTAACTTTTGCTAAAGGATACTTGAATCCTTAACTTGTATTGTTATGACTTAAGTTTGATCTTCAATTTAATGCAAGTTAATTATTTCTTAGTTCTTAAACATAGTCTTGTCTTTAATCAATTTTAAATTGATTATTAACTTGATTAAGCATTGGTTAATTAATTGATTTAAGTTGATTATTGATTTGCATGTTCTTGGGTTGATTTAATTAGGTTAATACATGATTATAATCTGAATAAGCTATAATTTTGTGTTGATTTAAGTAAATTGAGATTAAGAAAAGTATAACTAAGAATAGGTGAAAGTTAAATCTCTTGAAAAAGGCTTTAATAGACATATAGGAGAATTAATTCAGGTATTTATGCTAAGTATTGAGTTTATCTGAATAAGAAAATTTTGATGCTTGGAATGATAATCTTGAATAAAGTTATCTGGGTTTATTAATATGAAATCTCCATAATCACTTGTGTGTTTCTTTTTGATTAAATCATAGCAATATTGGTTAAGGTGGATAGTCCTTTAGTGAAAGATGCTTTTAATATTGATTTTTACCTCATTCAATTTACTTGATTTCATTTAATTTTTATTTATTTTAACTTTTCTAATTGTTTTATTTTAGTTTCAAAATACTGTTTTTAGTTTTAAATCTTCAATCATCATAACTTTGGGATTTCTCTTCTTTCTTCTACGCACAAAATTGGTTTTGAAATTAAAATAACACATACAAACACAAGTTTTCCTTGGGTTCGATATTTTGGGTCATAATTATATTTTCCTATATTACTTAGCCGATCTAGTACACTTGCTAGACACCGGTCAAGTTTTTGAGCTTCCTTTTAGGGAGATTGTCTTCTACCTTTCCTTATCTTTTTCATGAATCGGTTTTTATTTTGTGTTCTGTGTTTTTTTTTCTGTTATTTTGTTTTGTTTGTTTTTTTAGTTTGTAAAACATGTTGAATACTTATGTAGTTCACTTTTTCAATTAGTTTGCATGAGAACTTAGTTTGCCCCGGTTGCCTTCAAAACTTTGAACAAATTGAACTTGGATATAGGAATATGCATGTTTAGAGCCTTTGCTTAGCAAGAGAACAAATATGTTGTTTGATAAATCTTTAGATAGTTTAACCTTTAGCTTGATAAATATTTGTTAGTTTTCAAATCCTTGAAAGTACTTAGACCAGTTTTTAACTTAGAAAAAAAATAATTCAATGAAGTAGTGAAGTAAGGAAATTTAGAGCACTAGAACTTTCCTCATCACTCTTCAAAGCATATGAGTAACTCAAACAACTTAGAAAATGATCTAGGCAACAATTTTCTTGATAAACTTCCTTAAAAACTTTTTGTCCTACCTTGATGAAATTATCCCTTGAAAAGCCAAATTGAGCCTAAAAGGGTATGCTTAATGCGTACCATTAATATTTTCTTGTTACACTCAATGTTTTACTATATAACCTAAAAAACCTTTATCTCACCATATGAAATTGGCCACTTTAGGACTAAATGGATTTATGAGATATTAAAGTTCAATTAGGTGTAGTGAGAAAATCTTAGCAAAATCATTGATGAAGTCAAGTGAAAAAATTTACCTTATATTACCTTGAGTTTATGCAAGTATTTTGTGAAAGCTAGCAAGAAAAAAAAAGTTTGAAAGATTGAGAAAAAGAAAAAAAAAAGAAAAAGAGCTAGCAAATATGAAAAAATCTAAGTGTGGGGTAGTACAGGGGGAAATAAAATTATGATGACTTCTTGAAAAGGGCATAATTTCTCTTAAAAGAAAGTTTGAAAGTGAGGTAGTATGAGTAAAATATACATTGCTTAAGTTATTGGGATTAGTAATCTATTTTGTCTTAGAGTGGCTATTCATTTTGATTATCTTTTATCCATTCTTTGGTAACCATACCCTTAGCCCCATTACAACCCTTGAAAGACCTATGTGATTTTAAGCTTGTTTTGAGTTGTTTAGCGGAGATGACCTTCGAGTTCCAATGCTAAAGGAGAGGCCTATTGTATTTCTAAAGTTTCAAGCGTGAAACCGATTGTATGCTTATGCATTCATATATTCTATACTTCATTACTTAGTTGTGTTGATGTTTTGATTTTCAAAATTGCTTAAAATGATTTGGTCTTGCACACACTCAAGGAAATTAAATTATATTATCTTGTTCGAAATTGATCTATTTAGAGATTATATTAAGTGCTTTTGTTAAAATGCTAAGTTTGGTTTTAATATGAATTTCTTGATACAAGTTTAACAATTTTGAAGGTGGGATTGTTCGAATTTGCTTGAGGGCAAACAAGGTTTAAGTATGGGGTATTTGATAAATGTGAATTATATATGGTTTTTAATATGTTTTAAGCGTTGTTATTTAGTTAATTTGGTGTTATTTAGGTTGTTTTAGAGTTAAATTGTTAATTTGGGTGCTTTTAAGGTTAATTAAAAGTTTTGGTTGTTTTTCAGGTTCAATCTGTTGAAAAAGGGCTGAAATTGGGAGAAAGGCAAATATTTGGGCCAAAACTTCAAAAATGAAAAATTGATGCAAGAAAAGTGAGCGTCCAGTCCAAAAGGAATTCACGTGACCACATGAAATCAATAAAGAAATCTACCCGTGGCCACGTGAAGGGTTGCATTTGGAAAGCCATGGCCACGTGAAAAATAAAAAGGAAATATACGTGACCATGTGTGAAGCAAAGAAAGACCACACATGACCACGTGTGAAGCAAAGAAGGACCACAAGTGACCACGTGTGAAGAATAGCAAGAAGGACACGTGACCACGTAAAGAAATACACTGGAAGAAATGTGGCCACGTGCTCAGACTCCCATTTGATGAAGGATTTTCTTCGAATTTTCTATTTTAGCCGAGTTCACTTTCTTTTTAATTTCTGGAGTTCAAGATGGATTCTACTACGACTTTGGCCTATAAAAAGGAGTCTAAAACACCAGAGAAAGCATCCAAATTTTAGAGAAAGCTTCGATCTTAGAATTAAGCAAAATTTCTCCTTAGTTTGTTTTACGTTGTTTTGTTTTCATTGTTTTTCTTCAAAGCTTTGTTTTAATTTTAAATATGTCTTATGAGTAGTTTTCTTTAACTTTTGCTAAAGGATACTTGAATCTTTAACTTGTATTGTTATGACTTAAGTTTGATCTTCAATTTAATGCAAGTTGATTATTTCTTAGTTCTTAAACATAGTCTTGTCTTTAATCAATTTTAAATTGATTATTAACTTGATTAAGCATTGGTTAATTAATTGGTTTAAGAGTATTATTGATTTGCATGTTCTTGGGTTGATTTAATTAGGTTAATACATGATTATAATCTAAATAAGCTATAATTTTGTGTTGATTTAAGTAAATTGAGATTGAGAAAAGTGTAACTAAGAATAGGTGAAAGTTAAATCTCTTGAAAAAGGCTTTAATAGACATCTAGGAGAATTAATTCAGGTATTTATGCTAAGTGTTGAGTTTATCTGAATAAGAAAATTTTTATGCTTGGAATGATAATCTTGAATAAAGTTATCTGGGTTTATTAATCTGAAATCTCCATAATTACTTGTATGTTTCTTTTTGATTAAGTCATAGCAATATTGGTTAATGTGGATAGTACTTTAGTAAAAGTTGTTTTTAATATTGATTTTTACCTCATTCAATTTACTTGCTTTCATTTAATTTTTATTTATTTTAACTCTTTCAATTATTTTGTTTTAGTTTTAAGATACTATTTTTAGTTTTAAATCTTTAATAATCATAACTTTGGGATTTCTCTTCTTTCTTATACACACAAAATTGGTTTTGAAATTAAAATAGCATATACAAACACAAGTTTCCCTTGGATTCAATATTTTGGGTCATAATTATATTTTCCTATATTACTTAGCCGATCTAGTACACTTGCTAGACACCGATCAGCAATATTTTCTATCAAAAAAAGACTCTTTTGGCCCACATTGCAGGAATCCAACGTACCCTCATATACCATCACTTAAGACATCTAAAAGAGTTGGAAACTTATCTTAAAAAGGAATTATAGCAGGTCCTTCTTCGAGAAGAAATGCTTTGGTTCCAAAAGTCCTGCAGTGATTGAATCATGTAGGGAAATAAGAATACTGCTTTCTTCCATCAGAGAACTATTCGTAGAAGAAAATGAAATCGGATAGAACTCCTACAAGATGATGAGGGAATTTGGCAAAATGGCCCTGATATTCTTCGAACAATAGCAATGACCTTCTTTTCCAAGCTCTATGCTGAAGACTGCACTTCTCGCCCATTATACCCTATTAAGAGCTATTTTTTTTATCATACAAATTACTTCTTGAACCTATTTACAAAGTTCACCAATAAATCGTGGAAATCTCCAGGATGGGATGGCCTTTATATAGGATTCTACCAAACTCAATGGAACATAGTTGGGACTAATATGTGTTAGGAAGTCCGTCGGGTCTTTCATGGTGGACAATTGGAGAATTCAATGAACAAAATGCTCTTGTGTCTAATTCCTAAAATAGAAGTGTTGAAGCAAATATCTCATTTCAAACCCATAGCCCTTTGTACCATGATGTACAAGATCATTACTAAAGTCATTGCTAAAATATTAAAGCTTCTTATGCCTAATTTGATTGGTCCTACTCAAACAAGCTTTTTACCTAAAAGACATATAATTAAGAATGTTGTTATTACTCAGGAAGTTATCCATACTATAAGAAGTAAAAAGGGGAAGGTTGGGTTCATGGCAATCAAAGTAGACTTAGAAAAGGCTTATGATCGAATTAGTTGGGAGTTTTTGTAGGATACCTTAGTAGGGATGCCCTCTTTCTCCATATCTCTTTATTCTTTGTATGGAAAGGTTGCCTTATGGTATTTCTTTTGTAGTTCAGAGCAAGAGGTGGAGTCCTATTAACCTGACCAAAGGTGGACCTCCCTTAACTCACCTTTTCTTTGTTGAGGACCTTGTGTTATTTGCCAAGGCTGATATTTCTCATGCTCTAACCATTAATGAAGTCTTTAATTGTTTTTGTGCTAGCTCAAGGTAAATAGTCCACAAAGGAAAAATGAATGTTTACTACTCGAAGAACATCTCTCCTCAGAATCGTAGAGAGTTATGTCATAGACTTAGGTTCAAAGAAACTAATAACTTAGGGAATTATCTTAGGATGCCTCTACTTCACACAAGAGTCACTCGGAATCATTACAAGTACATCCTAGAATGTATGAACAACAAAATTAATACTTGGAATTCTTCTCACATTTCCTTTGCTGGAAGAATCACCCTTTCTAGTGCGGTTCTCTCAGCCATGCCCTCTTATGTTATGCCAGCTGCTATCATTCCTTCCACGTTGTGTCAAGACTTTGAGAAAACCATATGACAATTTGTGTAGGGAGGGTCTGATTAAAATCACACAATGGCCATGGTACCATGTAATGCTATCACTCAACCAAAACTAAATGGTGGTTTGTCGCTTCGTGATCCCTATCTATTTAATATGGCTTTCCTTATGAAGGTAGCCTAGACTATTTTTTCTTAATCAGATCAGTTGTGGGTGAAAATTATTTGTTCTAAGTATAAATTCAATAGAATTATAGGTCATTTTCCTACTGCTCCCCGTGCCTCCTCTGGTCTCTGGAGGGGAATCTGTGCCACTTGGGACCATATTTACAAGCATGCCTTTTGTTCTATAGGTAATGGCCTGATGGTAAGCTTCTGGTTTTATCATTGGATTCGCAGCTTTGACTCTTCTCTTTTTAACTATACCACTCTTTCTATCCTAGAGAATTTAATCGATTAATTTGTTGCTTCCTTTGTGGATGATAGTAATGATTGGAACTGGATACTACTGGAGTAGTTTCTCCCTAATGATATTCTCAGCAGAATTGTAGTGGTTTATCCCCCCTTTAATCAGGCTAGCGAAGATCTCATCTTTTGGGGACTTTCTTCCACTGGTGACTTCACTATTAAATCAGCCTACCTTTCCCTCAATGAGCAGACTTTTACTGAGAGGGAAAACATTTGGAAAAAGATATGGAGCTTGCGGGTTCCTCAAAGAATTAAAATGTTTTTTTGGCTCTTCCTTAAAAATAGGATGATGACCAACTTTGAAAGAAACAGTACACATCTCACCCCCTTGGATAAATGTCACTATTGTACTCATTTTATGGAGGATACACTTTATGTTTTTCGAGTTTGTACTCTAGCCACCCAACTTTGGGCCCTCATTCTTCCTTCTAAGTTGCTCGAACCTTTTATGGAGGTAAAAATCCTAAAATCTTGGCTGAGCTTCAATCTAAAACTCTGTGACTTTAATTATCATGAGATTCTTTGGCCAGACTTCTTTTCAGTTTGCTGCTGGCTTCTTTGAAAGAACAGAAATAAAGCCATCTTTCAAGATAGAAGGAAACTACACTGCACCCTCATTAAGGAAGCCTATTCTTTGGCCAACATCTGTCTGACTACTTTGAGCATTGAGAAACAATCCTTCCTTTATGCTTCGAAACCCACAATCATCAGGTGGAAATGCCCAAGGCCTAATATGGTAAAAATAAATACTGATGCCTCCATTTTGCATTCGGGTTCTATTGTAAGGATCCAATCATAACCCTAATCAAATTATTGTTAATTAATGAGGATTATCATTAATTAAGGCAAAATTGGATTATTTTGCAATTATCGAGGTTAAGTCCCAAGAGGGGTATTTTGGTAATTTCAGCATGTATGTAATTGAATATGGGTAAGTTGTAATTTTAAAGAAGTATGTAATTGAAAGTAAATTAGAAAGTCTTGGGGTTAAGTTGAAAAGGAATTAAAATAATGAGGGTTTAATTGTGCTTCGGGCAAAGTGGGAATTTCCTTTAGGGAGATATTTACCCTATTTCCCTATTTCTTGTTTCTTGAAGATGTGGGGATCGAAAAAAGGCAGGAAGTGAGCTCTCTCTCTTTCTCTCTTTCTCTCATTTCTCTCTAGTGGTTACTGGTTGGAGAAGCGAGCTAGGGTTTGTGAGCTAACATCAAAGGTAATGTTTTCCCTTAAAGATCTCTTCTTTCTCTTCTTTTTAATTTATGATTTCTTATGATGAGAGATTACAAGATCCTGTTGTTGTCACCATGTGTAAGGAAAGAGAGAGAAGCAGACAAATCAAGAGAAAGAGAAGAAAGAAATCATAAGTAAAGGAGTTGGATTTGAAGCTTCATTAAGGTATGAAACTATTATGTTGATTTTTATGTATGGGAGGATGGTTTTGTTAGTTGTAAATGGATCTATAGAAAATTAGGGTTATGTTGTATGGGTTCTTAAATCGGGAGTTCTTAAGATGAATTTTGAAAGAACTGAGATCAGATCTATTTCCTTATGAGTGCCAATGCTGAGTCATGACATTCTTCATGAGATATGTTCGAGTCGTGGACCTTTTTCCCCTAGGTCACTCATGAATTCCTTCACGACTCGTGAATGTGCTATTCTTCTTTGGCTACCGATTTGAGTCCCTTTATGAGTCATGCATTCTTGTTTGAGTCATAAGTCCCTTCACGATTCATGAAATTTATCCCTTTTTCTTCACTCGTGAGTCCCTTCATGAGCCATAAACTTTATCCCTTTTTCTTCAATTATGAATCCTTTCATTAGTCAAATATTTCTTCACGACTAATAGACCTATCTGGACTGTTTTCGTTATAATTTGAACTACAAAATAGCAAATAAATGATTCTTGTTGGGTTTGAAAATAAACATCCATACCTATATTT
The DNA here is from genome assembly GCA_037975025.1 of Excoecaria agallocha. Classification (NCBI taxonomy): domain Eukaryota; kingdom Viridiplantae; phylum Streptophyta; class Magnoliopsida; order Malpighiales; family Euphorbiaceae; genus Excoecaria; species Excoecaria agallocha. The sequence goes on from JBBPFJ010000069.1 coordinate 51,250, forward strand.
CATATGAAGAAACCGAGTTCTAAATCTATTTCTAACTAGGCCATATTTCAGCTTGAATTTCGGAGTAGTTTGCTGCCTAGTTACTAGGAATAGACCTCAGTGTTTTATAAATATTTGAAACAATAGAAATGATATCAAGATGATTTTTAATTTTTTAAAAACTAGAAACATAGTGGAACAAGTTTGTAGAAGACCATTGTTGCTAAAAATGCCTTTTGGTAGGTCAAAAATCGCTTACAAATCGAACTCAGAAAACTGCCTATGAATGTTCACGACTCGTGACTCCTGTCACGACTTGTGACATGTGTTACTCATGAACAAGTGTAAGAATCATGATATTTGCTCCCTGTCTTGAGTAGTGACACCTATCACAACTCGTGACACTTCTCTACTTCACCCAAATATGATTTTTAAGCCTTTTAGTGTCACCAAAGATGGTTTAAACCTTTTTAAGTAACTTTAAAGCATTTTAAAACATAAAATAAAAATAAGTTATGACACTAAGCATGTGATTAAATGCAATGATATATGAGAATAAAATTAGTGAATGAACACTAACATTAGAATATATGAAAATGTTTACTTGTATTTGATTGTATTATAATGAGTATACACATGTGATTTTGGCCTTGCCCAAAATATCGCACACTGACGTTCCTCTACAATGACATGAGAATACTATGACATAACCTAGTGATAATAGGAGAATAGTCACAAGATTACATGTCCAAGTAAAAAGAAATGGGACATCACAATTTATGTTAATTATGAAACCGTAGAAGCTTGATTACACTCAAGGTCATAAGAAGAATTAATGATCAACATCTATATATATAATAACCTACTCTCCTATTTGCTCATGCCTATAATATATTATGATTAGCATATGCCCGTCAGTAGTATGCTAACGACTAAGATAAAATAATCCCACATAACTTACCTAAGTATAAAATGTTATATGATGAAAAATACAAGTAAAATGAATGAAGTATATATGATTATGTTAAGGTATATAACTTATTGTCTATAATCTGATATACTATAAAAGTGAATCAAGGGATTAAATATGAACCAGTGTTGATCTTAAGCTATAAGAGAACCTACTTATTTATTATAGGGATCATAAATGCTTGGGTGTTGCTATATATGATTATATCTTAATGTGAATAATTATAAGAATAGGAAAACTGTTCACAATAACAAGGTACGTCATCGAGAACTAACCATGAGTTATGTAAGTTCTATATTGTATAGTTGATATGAGCATTGTATGATGAGTAGCCTGGCTTAATTAGTGAACAAGTGTGAGTAATAAAAGCATGTATTGCCATGATTCAAGTTGCATTTATGTATATGTATATATATATGTGTGTGGGGCCATGCATATAATTTTTATGAAGGCTTTTAGTAGCAAGATCTACACCTTCATATTGCTTCATTGGAATCATGCTTAATGCTAACCATGTATAAATGTTGATGCAACTATGGATTACATGACCTGCATCCATGTGTAATAGAGCCTAAAGCTCAACATTGATGTATGATAAGAATGATATGTATTATTTTATGAAATGAGGCTTTCAGCCAAATGATGTTCTAAGTGAAGAATAATATGTTAAATCAAGGATGTTCTTAAAGTGGTTAAGCCTGTGGGTCTTAGTTCAGTTATGGATTAGATAAGCATGCCTAAAGGGATATAGTTGTAGCTGCCATAATTGACCCCGTTTGGGTCTTGTTCCTTAATGGAACCATAGTTCAGCCCTTTTGGGTCCATAGTTTGTTCCTTGCTGGAACAATTGTTTGACTCTATTTGGATCCATTATTTGATATCTTTGGATATCCATAGTTTGATACCTTCGGGTATCCATTGCTCCCGTTATCCACCTTTTGAACTAGTTTTTAGGCACGCTATTAAAGATAATAAAAACGTGCATAAAATAAAGTAATGCGTGCATCAATTTCTTCACTTCTTTAATGTACGCATTATGAATGAATTACTGTATTGTTTTGTCTTGAATTTCCCTTTGGCTGTAAAATTGTCTCTATTAAATGAAATGTTATGTTCATTATGATATGATTTTGATATCTTACATCTATTATGAGAAAAGTTTTCATGTTTGTGTCGGTGCGAGTTAGTTCCACCAATGGATTCCACGGTGAATAGATGGGCCACAAGCTTATAATATTGTATTAAAAGTTATATGAACCGTAGTATGCATAATGATCTTATGTATGTGGAAGCTATGACTGGTTTGCATATGGTATGAAGACTTTGTCTGTTAATCATGATATGTAATACCTATTCATTGAAAGGACATGCAAACCCGTTAGTATGTATATGATCATTTAAACATGTATATGCATATGTATGATTCTGATATAAGCCAAAGTGTAAAACATGATATAATATGATGTGGTATGATGTTTAAATTGCAATGATAAGATAACGTTAAGGGATAAGCTGGTATGAACCTGAATTTGAGAATTGTGTAAAGATATATGAAGAATGTCTAACAATAACTCTATGGTTGTTACACAGTATAAGCACTCCCGTGTTCATAGATTTAATGTTGAATGCATAACTTATGTAACAATGTGATAAATGCACTAAGTTAAAGTTTTGTACTATTACCAGCTATGATGTCTAGACTCATGAATAAAAGGACTATAAGGTGCATGAACTAGGCTAGTTAAGTTAGAAAGAGATTATATGATGATAGTGAAGTGCTAAGTATTCAGGAACAAGATAAGTTAAGTAATAATCTAGATTATGATAACAGGGTATTTATTGTTTAAAGACAAGGACTTTCCCCATAGGCCCATTGAGAAATGATTCATATGATATATATATATATATATATATATATATATATATATGATCTCCCATGTTATAGTGGTTGTTGTGTAAGATAAGATATAATTGTATGAGGATTGTCTTTAGAGTTTTGTTCCCCACTAAACTTTATAGCTTAGCACGGGTTTGTTATCTGTGTAGGTTCTAGGATAAGCTCCAGTGGATCGATAGATATAGCGGCTAGACAACCAGTGAAGAAAAGATCTGGCAGATTGCAGTTGCCTTGAGGATTTCATTATGTATCGTTGGCCAATTATGTTAGGCCTTCTTATTTTATAAGTTTGATTTAATTTAGTGTGGCATGTAATTGTGGCCTGTATTATTATTGATTATTATTATTCCTACCTGATACCTGATTATGATTGATGATTATCCATGGTTAGTGGATTAGGGTGTTACATCTATATCAACTTGCAGTGGCTTTTTAAGAGATAGTATGGGTAAATGGATCTCTGGGTTTGCTGTTAACATTGGTTCTTGTCCTATTTTACTTACAAAAATTTAGGGTATCTATTATGGTCTTAGAAGAGCTAAGGAGCTAGGAATTGTTGAAGTCTCTATGGAATGTGACAACAAAATTGCAGTCGACATGATCTGCGAAAGCTGCTCGATCAACATGAAAAGTCTGGCTCTCATCAAGTGGATCCGTAGTGTTTCTAATGAGTTCTCTGCCATTTCCTTCACACATATCCATATAGAGGCCAAATTTGCAGCAGATTCTATTTCTCACTTGACTTATAGATTTCCACGGGGTTATCACATTCTCTATACGGTTCCTCCAGAGATTGATAATTGGCCCAACCATAACTTAGTTGGTATTTCTTATTATCATTAGTGTTTGTTTTTTGTGAGCTTTGCTGACCTTTTTTCACCAAAAAAAGGAAAATTTAAGTAAACAGTACCATATGGCACAAAAAGATAAAAAATCTAATTTTTTCAAGTTTTGCATGAAGTTTTTTTCTTTTTTTTATTCGAAACTGCTGTTATTTTTTAAAATATTTTGAAATTTGGTGTTACAAAAAAATTAGAGATTTTAAGTGTCAAAACCGGTATTACTAATGGTGTTCACAAGGATGGCAAAAAGAAGGAAACTTGTTGTTAGAGAGTATATATTTAGGGAGAGAAACCAGATTTTCGCTTTGATGGAAGAGAAAGTTATGGTGTTGGACTAAAAGAAGAGAAAGAATGCAATTTCCAAGAAAATAAAGAATTAATGTCTAAAATTAAAAAGAGAGAGAAACCAAAAATAAATTTTATAAAATTTTACTCTCTTATCTATTATTTTTTTAATAAAATACAAATTATATTTATTAGTTAATTTTTTTTAATATAATTTAATTTATTTTTTTTAATAAAATTATAATCAATTAAATTTAATAATTTAATTTTAATTACGTAATTTAATATTATATTTAAATTTATTTATTATTTATTAATTCAAGTGAAACAATAAAAATAATAAATAAAAAATAAAGAGAGTAATATTTTATTATTTTAATAGGATAATAGTACGAATTTTGCTTAGTTCCAATTATAATATGCATTAATAACTGCTGACAATATTGTACATGTAATGCCAATTTCTATCAAAATTCTGACAAAAATTGGTACCACTTGTGACAGATAGACGTCTGCAAATTGTGAGCTCCATTTTGATTCACTATTTGTTTTCGACACTCTAAAATTTAAACTTTTTACTGCAACTTTAATTAAATTTCAAATATTTTATAAGATAATACTAGTTTCAGAAAAACCTCTTACGTATCAATTTGAATGAAATGATATTTGATTCAATACTAAGCAGGTTTTCATATGTCAATTTGTTTTCTTTTTATACTGCAAAAGTCGATTTCAATAACTATTTTTAATTTTTCTGATAAAAATTGTTTTCGTAAAAAATAATGATAAATATTTAACTGTTATGAATTTTTTTTAAGATTTTAGTGTGAATTGATTAAAATTTCAGTTTTCGTCTATAAAATCAACTCCTAATGACTAGAGTTGTGTTTCTTTTTTCAGGTATGAGAGGAATAACTTCTATAGAGAAACCACTAGAGATGCGAATCGTGAGTATTTTGGAGGCCGAAATGCTGATGCTTTCAAAGCAACGGTGGAAGGATTGCTAAATGATCTTCACATTGCAACACCAAAGATAAATGATTTGTTTGCAGCCAGTAGAAAGGAAGTGGTCGGTGCTAATAATGTATCGGTATATGGTATTGCACAATGTTTTCAAACAATTGATTCCACTGGCTGTTTAGCTTGAATGCAAATTGTGCTTACCAATATTCTGAGATGTCCTCCTAATAAAGATGGTAGGGCAGTTGATTCGAGCTGCTTTATGAGATATTCAGATACACACTTCTTTCAGTATAATCAGACCAACAATCTTTAGCCCTTTCTTGAAAGTGGTGAGATTTCTATTTTTAACATATCTGTTCCGTTTCTAACGGAACAATCCAATGATAATGGTACTATTGGATTGGAAAGTTTTGATTGAAATTTTACTTTCCTTTTTCTATATTAAAAAAAAAAAAAGAAAAATTTGTGTACAAGTGGAACTTCGCAAATTTTCAAAAGTAATATTTTTTATCTTTGAGAAATTTAATATTTAAAAAAAAAATAATATTGGTACTTTTGAATTTTGATCTTATATTTTTATTCATGAAATTTTATATTATTGGATGATGTGACAACAAATCTATCTCTATGTGTATTCGGTTAAGATGACTTTTCTATAAAAAAGATGATAAGTTCAATGATATTTAAGTCACAAAAAATAACTCGATTACTTTTGATTGATAAGTCGTAAGTCTAGTTATCGTAGATGAAATTGACCCAAATATGAGAGGTGTCATGTGTGTCCAGACATATAACGTGGTATGCCATGTCATCAATTCGGCAAGGATCCTCGCCGAAAATCGATGAACATGATTTTCATGCAAAAATATGATAAGTTCAGTGATTTTTAAGTTATAAAAAAAATCAGTTACTTTCAAATGATAAGTCATAAATTCAGTGACAGAAAGCTCCTAGGGGTAAAGCAAACAACACAAATAGTTCAATTAATATTCTTTATGTAATTCTTTATTTATAACATGTTTGGAAAAATTTTGACCCTAATTATTTGATATCTAGAAGAATAGAAAAGGACTAGTAGAGTTTTAAAAATACTCTTACTAGTCAAATTAAATTTTCAGAGTAAGAAAATCAATGATAGAAGTGGATCCTTTAGTAAAGTGAGTCACCTGAAAAATGCAAAATAGGCCAGGATTTTCCAACAAGGGAGACTTTAATGATTAAGTCAGTAATTCTGATGATAGAGAAAATAACTAAAAAAAGCTTCATTTTCAAGCCAGATCCTGGCTCTATTTATAAACTTAGGGTCATTTTTTATTTAGCAAGCTGGAAGTATAGCCCTTTTCTATGAGAAATTCCTACCTTCCTTAAATAAGATAACCCTTATCTCTTTTTAATATGGAGGAGAGAATAACGAAAAAGCTATCTTCTCTTGATAATCCACGATTCCTTTAGATTCTAAATGATGTTGGATGAACTATTTAGTGTTCGGCGTAACCGAAAACTTTGTAGGAGTGATCCTAATTGAGCTAATGAGTCAGGTTGATCTGGTTATCTAAATGATTCGGGTTGTTAGCCAGGCCCTATTATCAAGTAGCGCCTTCAGTTTTCTTATTCTCTTTGGTTTGGTGCCTCCTTATCATCATGTGAAGCCTTAGTCTTGGCTTTTACTTTGCCAACTGTATTGAGACTAAGAGAGATGCTCTTTTGAAATTTAAGCATCATCTTATTGACCCCTTGAACCAGCTAGCCAATTGGGCAAGCAATGGAGACTGTTTATAGATGGACTAGAGTTGTTTGTTATGACATCACTAGTCATAACATAGAGCTCCAACTTCAAACTCTTTTCGCTGTGGGATATTTTGGCCATAATCAATATTATTATCCATTTGATTTCAATTATGAGAAATAGTATGAGAAGTCTGCATTGGTCGAAATGTGAATTCTTATTTGCTTAACTTGAAACATTTGAGGTACTTAGGCCTTAGCAATAATGATTTTGTATAAAGTTCCATTCCCAAGATATCTTAATCTCTCTGAAACTAGATTTAGAGGAATGATTCCTCCTTAAATTAGAAACCTCTCTACTTTACACTATCTGAATCTTCGAGGATCTAATATGTATGACATGTTGGTTAACAACTTAGCCTTAATATATTTAGAATTTTTTTATCTAAGTAATATAATGTGTTGGCTCAAAAAGCTACAATCTCAGCCTTATATGGATTTTGATGAATAACAAAATAATTCAATTAACAACATTTTGGACTTTTTAACTTTATCTTGTGCAGGTCCAAAATAACATTAATGTCAGGTGTTCTACTCGGAACAAAACAAGCTAGACATATTCTGCCGCCATATCTGACACCTTGGATTATTTTTAAATATCAAGTCACTTTAGGAAAGTATTGTAAAATCATCTCTGAGGATACAGACACTCACACAAATCATTTATTACATAAAAATATTTTTTAAATCACATCTTAACATATTTAAATTAAATTTCCAATAATTAAATTTTCCATATATAAGTCTTTGAAAATGGAAAGATATTTTTTGAAATATTTTCCAGCCGTTGGAATGTAATAAAAGAAATAAAAATCAAATTTTGACATATTTAATTTGATTCTTTCCTAAACTTAAATTTTTCACATAAACATATCTTTGAATTAGGAAATAAAAAGTTTAAAGGATTTTCTAATTCTTAAAACCTATTTAAGAAAAGAATGTTTGATTAATTTTCTAGCTTTTACATTTCAATTAAGGGAAGCAAAAATAAGATCTTTCCAAATTGATTAGGAAACTTTTTTAAAAATAGTTTCAACACCTAACATTATTTTATTCTTGCTATATAAAGATGTTGTTTCAAGTGTTGAAACATGAAAGTGAAACATATTTTGTTTTGAACTTCATATTGTTGTAAGTTTCACCTCATCATCGTGAGCATCAATCACATATCCTTAATGACTATTGTTTATAATTGTAATCATATATAGTGAGGTTTATCAAACCTTGTAAGATAAAAGTGAGGTTAGGTTGCTAGGGCTTGTGAAAAGAAGTTAACAAGTGTTTGGGTTCTTTTACTTGGAAAACAGAAATAAAAGTTTGAATTCTTTTACTTGGAAAAAGGGGTAAAATGTTTTAGAGTTTTTCACTTGGGAGAAAAATTTGGATAGCTATCAATGAAAAGGCTTTTAACTCTTGCCTATTAAATAAAGTCACCTTAGAAGAGAAATAACTCTTAATATGAATTGTTTTAAGGAGAGAATGAAGAGAATCCGAACTCCCAAGGCACCCAAACAAACAACATTAATTGTCTTTTTCCCTTGAACCCAATGCATGGCTTTGAGGGTGGGACCAGTTAGAGTGTTTGACCATTATCTCTCCTATGATCTAAGAAACCAGTGGAAATTGCCATTTACTCAAAAAATTAAATACTCCATTATAAATCAATTTACTTCACATTTATGGCTCAATTACCAAACTCTCTTTACATAATAGCTTCTTTCTTTTTTAAGATGGAGCCAACAAATAGGCGTATTACATCATTACCGACACCCACACAACAGGACACACTTTAGTCTTGGAATCATGAAATTCTAAGCTATAAAATTTTACTTGTTTGGTCATTCCCTTCACAGCCGTAGAGGAAGAGAATCAATGCCTGTGCTAAGCTAATGTAAAATTTACTGCAACAACAAAATTCCAAGGTTTAAAAAAATAGCTTAAATAGAATTAATTAAAACATATGAATTCAAAACAACAGAAAAAATAGTAATTAATGGTTCTAATTAAGTACCATTAATTAGACAGATATGTTTGACCTTTGTAATAACAAAATATTAGCATAAAAACTAACAGAGCAAAAAATTATTAATTTATAGAACAAACAACCTATTTTAAGTTTTGCAATAATGGTAGTAATAAAGATTACAAAGCCAAACAAGATTGTAATTTCATATGACATGTAAAAAAAGCTATTTTATTTGACTAGCAATCAAATTATATTTTTTTTATAAGCTATAGATTAGTAGCTCTAGAACTGATACCAGCTCTGCAACTCAACCAAAAATTAATAAAACTATAATTCTTTATTAGATTAGTTAAACCCATGCCACAAAGTCATCAAGTCTGAAAGTATGTCACTAAAGGCATCATGTTCTAATGTTCTTTTCTTTTATTTTCTTTAATTTTCCATTCAATTTCCAAAAATCAAACAAAGACATTTATGTACATAAATATTTATGCAGACACAACAATCACTCTCTCATTTCCATTGTTACTTTCTTCAATCAAAACTCATTTCCATGGATAACTAAAACCAATCAAACTTGTCATCAATCCAAAGATCTATAATTTAACTTCTCAAATACAAAATGCAAAATCTGTTACATACCAAATCTTAAGTTATTTCTTGCGTAAATATAGGAATAAATCACTATAATTCTTAGGAAATGCAAGTTTTCATCAAACATAACTAATAACACAACACCTAACCAGAAGCAAAACTAACCAAGGCAATATTTGAAATCTAGAAAAGCAACAAAAGAACAAGACACCCATTTCTAAGCAGTCAGAAACTGACTTTTAATGACCAAAATTTAGCAAAAGGATGAAAATACGGTCGTAAAAAGATACAAGTAACGAAGGAAATTTAATCCGATAGTTAATTCTTAAATTTTATTATTATTTAACGAGGGGTTGAAAATCCAGTGGTTGAAGGCCTAGAAATTCGATGGTTAATTGCTACCTTAAGAAAAGGAAACGATGGGATTTGAAAATATTTACCTCCAAAATAATTCTCTATTATTTAATAAAAATAAAACACAAAATTACTATCCCATATACATGTAAAACCAGAAGATAAACACAACAAATAAACGTAAACCAAAATGAAAAAATGCTAACCCTTTTCTTTCTAAAAAAGCAAAATCCTTTGCATTTTTTGATATTCGATTTTTTCATCTGCTAATAAATTGCTTAGAAACCTAACTGATCAAGTAAAATAGGTAACATTTTGATTTTATTTTTTTCTCATTGCTTCAAAACCTAACCTTGTGTTAATTTTTTAGGTTTTTTCGATATTTTATTTTTTCATCTGCTACTTCTGTGTGTGCACTTATTTTTTTTAAATGTTTATGTGAATTGTAGAAAGAGAAACACTCATTGAATTTGACTATCATGTCTTCGCTCTTTTGCAACTCACCCACTTTCTATATATATGTGCGTATAAATTTTCATTATTTATTTATTTGAAAAAACTAGTATTTTAAATTCTAAATATATCACTTAATAATTTAATATACTTATTATATATTTGGTTCATTGTAATATATATATATATATGTTGGAAATCCTAGAATTCATCTAGGCAAAAATAATCATGTTAAATCATCAAGAAAATAAAATATATAGCGGAAGCATACCTGAATTCATGATTACAATTGAATTACCAAAATCTTATGGTGTATGATCTTCCAAATTGATAGGTAAGGAAAAAAAATCTATCTATTATAGATGAGAATAGAAAGACAACTTCCTTATCCCTATAATTTGGGGACCATAACCCTTTTATATAAAAAAAAGGTTTCCTTTATTTCTAATTTAATCCATCATAAAATTAGAAATTATACCCTATACATATAACCCATACTTATAATATTATTATTATTGTGGCTCACTTTACTTTCTATTAAATTAGATCACTTTAATATTTAGGCCAAGTCTTTTAAATGATAGTTATGACATATAATTATTATAATCCTAATATATATATATAAGTGTATTTGTCCATAAATCCTAACAATCTCCCACTTAAACTATACATACATACATATATATATATATGTATATATATATTCATTTTGTTTTATAATTATATGTCAACTTTATGAGCTCAAAACTTTACTATCATAAATAAAGACATTCCGAACAATCTCGTCCATCAATCATGCTTACATAGAACCAAGGCAACTTTTGTTTCTTATATGTCATAACTAAATCCATACTTAATCACATATATAAACACAACCAAATGACACAGATCCAGTATGGATGCATAGCATGAAAATTACATGTAATGTGATCTAAGCATGCTTATTTTCAACCGGTCCATTCTATAAACTTAGTGATATCAATCCATAGCTAAATCAAAGTGTGAATAACTCAACTTCATTTCTGCAGAAAATGTAGATAAACCAAAAACAAAAAATATGTCTATAATAAGAAAGCAAGATTACAAAACTCCCACTAAAATTAAATATCCTCAAAAGATATGACACCTATATGAGCAGTATGCTCATTAAAGACCATGGGTGGTAATCCTTTAGTAAGCGGATCCGCAACCATGGAGTTTGTACCAATATGCTCAATAGACACCTGTCCATTTTGAACTCTTTCTTTAACAACCAAGAATTTAATGTCTATATGCTTTGACTTACTCGAACTCTTGTTGTTATTGGAATATAAGATTGCTGACTTATTGTCACAAAAGATCTTAAGTGGTCTTTCAATTCCATTAACAATTCGCAGTCCAGTAATAAAATTGCACAGCCATATTGCTTGATTTGATGCCTCATAGCATGATATAAACTCTGTTGCCATGGTAGAAGAGGCTATAAGAGATTTCTTAGCACTCTTCCAAGAGATAGCCCCTCTAGCAAGCAAAAAAATATAGCCTGATGTAGATTTCATGCTATCTTGACTTCCAGCAAAATCGGAATTTGAATACCCAATGATCTCTAACTTATTCGATCTCCTATAAGTGAGTACGAAATGTTTTGTTCTTTGAAGATATCGCATGACTCGTTTGGCTGCTTTCCAATGATCCATTCCTGGATTGCTTAAGTATCTTTCTAACACTCCAACTATGTACGCAATATCAGGGCGCGTAAAACTTGAGCATACATTAGACTTCCTATTGCTGATGAATAAGGAATCTTTTGCATTTCTGTTTCCTCAAAAGTATTTTTTGGGCACTGTTGAAGATTAAACTTGTCTCCTTTAGCCACAGGGGTATTTCCTAGTTTACAATCTTGCATGCCATATCTCTTAAGAACCTTTTTGATATAAGCCTTTTGTGATAATCCAAGGGTACCTCGAGAGCGATCTCAATGTATTTGGATCCCTAATACAAAATTTGCATCTCCAAGGTCCTTCATCTCAAAATTCATAGCTATAAATCTCTTGGTTTCATGCAACAAGCCTATATCATTGCTGGCAAGCAATATGTCATCAACATATAAAACCAAAAAAATATGCTTACTCCCACTAAATTTGTGATATAGACAATCATCAACCAAATTCATCTCAAAACCATAAGAGATAATAATCTGGTAAAATTTGTAATACCACTGACAAGACGCTTACTTAAGCCTATAGATGGATTTCTTCAATTTGCAAACCATAAACTTTGTATTTTCTGATACATAATTTTCTGGTTGCACTATATAAATTATTTCATCAACGTCACAATTGAGAAATGCTGTCTTGACATCCATCTGATGTAGCTCAAGATCAAAATGTGCTACTAATGCCATTATAATCCTGAAAGATTCTTTCGATGAAACTGGAGAGAAAGTCTCTTTATAATCAATGCCTTCTTTCTGCGTAAAGCCTTTAGTGTCAAGACGTGCTTTATACCTCTCCACATTGCCCTTTGCATCCCTTTTGGTTTTAAAAATCCATTTACAACCAATAGGTTTTGCACCTTCAGTCAATGAAATAAGATCCCATACGTCATTATCTTTCATAGACTTAATCTCCTCATTCATGGCATCTATCCACTTTTGAGAGTTAGAGCTTTTCATTGCTTGATGAAAATTGACTGGATCATTTTCCATCACTCCAATGTCAACATCATGTTCTTTGAGAAACACAACATAGTCATCAGAAATTGCACTTCTCCTTTCTCTAGTGGATCTCCTTAATGGCAATGGTTCTTAAGGCTGTAGAGTTTGTTCTTTAGGAATATCTCCTTGAGACTGAATGGGAGGATCAATGTCTGGTATAATAATCTATTCTTGACTATTATCCATAGCAATTAGAGGAATGTCAACATATTCCTCTTCAAAGACAAAGTCCTTAACTCTTTCTCCCCCCGCAAACTCAACATCCTCAAAGAATCGAGCATTACATGTCTCAAAAATAGACTTAGTTATGGGATCATAAAATTTGTAACCCCTAAAGCATTCAGAGTATCTAATAAAATAACAACTAATAGTCTTAGAGTCCAGTTTCTTTTCATGTGGCCTATAAGGCCTTGCCTCAGCTGGACATCCCCAAATATGAAAATATTTTAGACTAGGTTTTTTACCTGTCCAAAGTTCATAAGGTGTTTTACTAGTTGCCTTTGTTGGTACTTTATTGAGTACATAAGCTGCAGTCTTTAATGCCTCTCCCCAAAGTGAGTCAGGTAAGGTAGAGTGACTAATCATACTTCTTACCATGTCTAAAAGCGTTTTATTTCGTCTTTCAGCAACACCATTCATATTGGGTGAACTCGGCATGGTGTACTGTGGTACGATACTGCTTTCCTCTAGGAATCTAGCAAATGGACCTGGACGTTGTTCACCTGAACCATCATATCTACCATAGTATTCACCACCACGATCAGATCTAATGTTTTTAATTCTTTTATTGAGTTGATTTTCAACTTCAGCTTTAAACCTTTTGAACATGTCTAGTGACTGAGATTTCTCATGAATGAGATAAAGATAGCCATATCGAGTGAAATCGTCTATGAACGTTATGAAATATGTTTGACCATTCCAAGAAGTCAGAAGGAATGACCCATAAATATCTGTATGTATTAGTTCTAAGACATCTATTTTCTTATTAGCATCAAATCTCCTGACATTCATTTGTTTCCCCTTAATACAATGCACACACATGTCAAAATCTGAAAAGTCAAGGGGATCGAGAATACCATCAGACACAAATCTCTCAATTCTCTTTTTAGAGATATGACCTAATCTCTTATGCCATAATGAAGCTGAATTCTCAATAGTTAATTTATGCTTTTTACTTATTGAATGAAATTGTAAGGATTCATTAAATGAAGCAATTATATCAATTAAATATAGATTATCATAACCTGATAAAGAACCAGAGCCAACCAAACTTGAATTTTAAAAAAGACTAAATTTTCCATTTCCAAATGAACAAGAATACCCAAATTTGTCTAATGCTGAAACAGAAATCAAATTCCGCCTAAAAGACGGTACAACAAAAGTCTCAAACAAATTCAAATAAAAACCAGTTCTTAATAATAATCTAAAAGTTCCAATTGCTTCGACTTCAACTGATTTGCCATCACCAACATAGATGTATCTTTCACCATCATTAGCTTTTGGTAATTCAAGCAACCCTGCATGGACATACTAATGTGAGTTGTTGCACCTGAATCAATCCACCAAGTGTGTCTAGGTACTGAAGCCAAATTAACCTCAGAACAAACAAAGTTAAGAAGCATACCTTTCTTAGCACGCCAAGCGTGATAGTTGGTACATTACTTCTTCTAGTGTCCTACAGCTCCATAAAAGAAACAACCATCTTTACCTTGTTCCTTATGTTGTTTCTTATGTGGTGCCGTTACCACAGCTTCCTTATTCTTTCTTTTTTTATTCTCCTTTTTCTTGTCCTTTGAGGTGGAGACCAAATGAACACTTGGTGTCTTTTCGTGCTTCAATCTATCCTCTTCCTGAACATAGTGAGAGATGAGCTCATTAAGGGTCTATGAGTCTCTTTGACAATTATAGCTCACCTTAATTTGACCAAATTGTGCAGGAAGAGAAATCAGAACCAAATGCACTAACAAGTCTTCAGATATATCTAACTTGAGTGCCCTTAAACTTGAAGCAAGGTTAGACATTCCATAATGTATTCCCTTATGTTTCCTTTGCCTGTATACCTCATAGAGATGAGTTTTACTAAGATTGTACTTGTTTCGGCTTTTTCATTCTTAGCAAATCTCTTCTCAAGGTTCTCAAGAAAACCCTTAGCGGTATCCACTTGATCGGACATTGTGCCCCTAAAAGCTTTAAGAATGGCACGCTTAATGACCATAAGACTTATGCAATTAGACCTTTCCCACTTTTCTATCTCCCTCTTTTGTTCAGAGGTACTCTCATCAGTGAGATCAGCAGGTCTAGGTTCCCTTAGTGCAAGGTCTAGGTCCATGACTCCGAGAGTGATCAATACACTCTCTTGTCATACCTTAACATTCGTGCCAGTCAGCATAGGAATGGAGTTGATACTGGCAGTAATATTAGCAGCAGGAGCAGAAACTGAATTTAGAACAAAACATATAAAATAAACTCACATAAATATCAAAATAATACCAAAATTGAATAACAAATTTAAATACAGTTAAATCCCATCTCAAGACATCTGACACTCCATTAACATTTTATCTTTGGACAAAAAACTAACTTGTAAGTGATATCTTGATGTAGCAATTAAACACAAATAATAAAATAACATGTCAAATAATAATTCTTCCTTTGGATTGATTTATTATTCACATGTAAGACCAAATAATTATAACATGCTAATTGCTACAAATGTATATGTAATTATATTAAACATTAACTTTCCTTTGGGCCAATTAATATTTATGTAATTATATACACACAATCAATTATATATTTTGAAATAAATTAATTGATTTTTATAGAGATCACTTTGATAACATATTGGTTCAATTAACCCATTTCAATATATTTATATAGCTATACTATAATATATAAAAAATGTATATTTCTTTATAATAGTATATATATTTGATGAGATTGCAGATGGTTTTTTTTATGGTTTTGGCATTGTGTTTTTTGTTCTAACGTGTGTGTGTATATATATATATATTAAAGGAACCTAATATCACATGGAGACAAAACAAAAAATGAGAAAACCAACGCCCAAACAGCTCAAACCGGCGCAAATTAATTAATGTCAGCTTTTTGTTTTGCACCTCATACCAAATGGCACAAACAAAGGAAATTGAATACCAAACGGCACAATCAATTAATGGCAGTTACAATTTTTTTTTTATTTCAACCGCCAAAAAAAAAAAAGTTTCATGAACAAAAGATTTCATGGGTGCCATAAAACTCATTATGCCGAAAAACAACAAAAAAAAAAAAACAAAAAATAATGCCATAAAAATCAATTTTGCCGCAAATCACCAAATGAAATTAAACAAAGTCATATAACGACAAAAAAACATAAATTCAACCACAAGCATAAAGCCATAACTTCAAACAAATTGAATTCATGATAACTTTAATCAATTCTTAATGATTCAATAAAAAGATTAATTTTGATATCAACTATTGAAAATTCTAAAATTTATTTAGGCAAAAATAATAATATTAAATTATTAAAAAAATAAAATATATAACAAAAGTATATCTAAATTCATGATTACAATTAAATTACCAAAATCTTGCTGTATATAATCTTTCAAATTGATAGGTAAGGAAAAAAAATCTGTCTACTATAGATGGGAATAGAAATACAACTTTTTCATCCCTATAATTTGAAAACTATAACCCTTTTATATAAAAAAGTTTTCCTTTATTTCTAATTTAGCCCATTATAAAATTAGAAATTATAAAAGGGTATCTATACATTTAATCCATATTTATAATATTTTTGTTATTATAGCCCACTTTACTTTCTATTAAATTAGATCACTTTAATATTTAGGCCAAGTCTTTTAAATGATAGTTATAGCATATAATTATTATAATCCTAATATATATATAATATATTTGTCCATAAATCCTAACAATATATATATATATATATATATATATTAAATTTTCATTATTTATTTATTTAAAAAATTAGTATTTTAAATTTTAAATATGTCACTTGATAATTTAATATACTTATTATCTATTTGGTTCATTGTAATAGTATATTAAATTATTAAGTAATATCTTTAGAATTTAAAATACTAATTTTTTCCAAATAAATAAATAATGAAAATTTAATATATATATGTAAAGAGAAAATTTAATATATATATATATATATATATTAAATTTACATATATATATATATATTAAATTTTCATTATTTATTTATTTGAAAAAATTTATATTTTAAATTCTAAAAATATCACTTAATAATTTAATATATTTATTATCTATTTGAATTTATTGTAATTAAATATAATTATACTTATATATACAAGGTTAATATTTTTTGTGTTTGTTTTATTAGTACTTCATCTAAACATGAAATTTTTTTCATGATATGATAGTATTTTTATGTTTCTAACATATGATATTTAAAAATTCATAATTAATCACTTGTAATAATAAAATTGAAACTATGTTTATAACTTATTATTAGGATATTTGTAAAATATATTTAATGTTTGATGAATATTTTTTTTATTTTTATACAATAGTATTTGAAAAATTATAATAATTGATAATATTTCAAAAATAAAAAAAATTCAGTTGAATCTGGTTGAACCGATCAAACCACGAACCTCCAGCTTTGCCAATTCTAAATTCAGTCTGATTTTAATAACATTGATACCAAATAGTAACTAATATGTATGTTGGGAGAGATGAATCTTGTCTAGACTTTGTACATGATTTTACTCATGGACTGATGGCTCAATAATTTCAGCCCTAGGTGATGGCTCAGCTTACCATGGAATTGTTTATTTCTTTTCATGACTTATGATGGCTTAAAACCTTAGCATTTTAGATAAAATTAACACTGGAACTTTGTTTTTAGCTTTATGGTACTTGTATGACTTTTATATACTTATATATATTTTTAATAAAGTTGCGTAATTCATATTTAATTAGTGCAAAAAAATTATTGGAATATAAAGATTGAATTATTTTATTACTACGAATCATGATACGATGGCATAAAAATTTGATTTAAATTTAAAAGGATCAATCTATATTGCTTTTTGCCAGGTAGCATTCAAGGCATGCTCCTGTTCTTATTCTTTTTTTTTTCAATGGAAGTAATTATTAAAATTTGTCTTTATTTGTATTTGTGACTTTTGTGTGGTATTATTTGTTTGTTTGGTTGTTTGTTTATTTTTCTTTTCAATTGAAGTCATTATAATAATTTGCCCTTCTTTATTTGTGACTTGTAATAGCGGCAGGCTTGAAATGTTTTTCTTTTTCTTTTTTTTTTAAAACCCTTCTTTTGTTTCTTTGTGTGGCAGCTGAATTTTAGGTTTCTTTATACAAGAAAATTTTCAAATGGCACTACTTTTTTAAAAGCCTTCTTTTTGTTTCTTTGCTCATCATGGTCATATGCAATAAGCTTAGTCATATTTTGATGGTTATGATAAAAATACCAAATTAAACTAAAAAAATTTTCAAAAATTTTATTTAATTATGCTATATAAAAATTGTAGAAAGCTTAAACCTTAAATGATTAAAGAAGAATAGAAGAATAGTGATTGAAGCCTCATCAGTGTTAGGATCTTATATTAATTGTCAAAGACATTCCGTTGTATACTTTTTTTCATCTCCTCTACTCATGAATTTTTAATATTATTTTCTCCTAATCAAAATGATAAAACGTGAAATGGACAAAAATTTATTCAAAGGATGAAGTGAAAAAAAGAGGTATGAACAACCTAAACCTAGTACATGTATTAGATTTATAGAAAACATAGCAGTGGTTGTAGTAACTATTTTTTTCTTTCTTTTTAAAAAAAATCACATCTCCTAGTTTTATACTCCATAATAGTGGTTTCAGGTCTACAGACCGTTTTCTGTATTCAATTGTGTTTAGGCCCAATTTTCTACTAGCTGCTACAATATTAAAGCTTTTGTATTACATTTATTGATGTAATTGGTTGATGGATTAATCAATTCCTGTGCAATTTCCTTTGACCAAGATATAAAAATGGGATATAATTCTCTTCTATAAGCAAAGCAAATAAAAAATTTATTTTGTATTCTTTTCCAAATCCTGAATTATATATATAGCCATGAATTGAAAAGTTGTTGTTACTTACTATTTTTTTGTTTTCCTACATGAAGAAGAGTCAAATTCTACATGATACTTCAAATTGACTGATTTTTTTTCTTTTGGTCAGTTTGATCTAATTGTTGGGACAGCTAAATATCCCCTCAACTCCACATTAGTATGATATTGTCCGCTTTGGGCCAAGCTCGCACGAATTTGTTTTTGGGCTCCTCCCAAAAGGCCTCATACTAATTGAGTTAGGTGGACACACTTATATACAAGGTGTTTCTCCCTTAATTTTCCAATGTGGGACGTGGGACTTGGATTGTACCCCAACAATCCTCCCCTCAAACCAAGGACCACACAACACGTGGCCTCTCCTCCAGCAATAATCCACTTTCCAATCGCGAGGACGTACCGAGGGCCTTCCATAGCTTATGTCCTCCCCTCGAGCGATAATTCATTTGATCCGTCAAATCATCTTGCACCGCCGTTATCAACCAACGGGACACACCGCCTGGCTATCACAATACCAGGAAGACTTTCGACACAAGGCACCAAACACGAATCACCAATCGCATGAACAAACCAAGGACCCTTCCCACACAACGCAGTCCACCGTTGGCTCAATCTCCGAACTTGGGCTCTGATACTACTTGTTGGGACAGCCAAACATCCCCTCAACTCCACATTAGTATGATATTGTCTGCTTTGGGCCAAGCTCGCACGGATTTGTTTTTGGGCTCCTCCCAAAAGGCCTCATACTAATTGAGTTAGGTGGACACACTTATATACAAGGTGTTTCTCCCTTAATTTTCCAATGTGGGATGTGGGACTTGGATTGTACCCCAACAATCCCTCCCCTCAAACCAAGGACCACACAACAAGTGGCCTCTCCTCCAGCGATAATCCACTTTCCAATCGCGAGGACGTATCGATGGCCTCCCACAGCTTATGTCCTCCCCTCGACCGATAATTCATTTGATCCGTCAAATCATCTTGCACCGCCGTTATCAACCAACAGGACACGCCGCCTGGCTACCACAATACCAGGAAGACTTTCGACACAAGGCACCAAACACGAATCTCCAATCGCATGAACAAATCGAGAACCCTCCCACACAACGCAGTCCACCGTTGGCTCAATCTCCGAACCTGGGCTCTGATACCACTTGTTGGGACAGCCAAACATCTCCTCAACTCCACATTAGTATGATATTGTCCGTTTTGGGCCAAGCCCGCACGAATTTGTTTTTGGGCTCCTCCCAAAAGGCCTCATACTAATTGAGTTAGGTGGACACACTTATATACAAGGTGTTTCTCCCTTAATTTTCCAATGTGGGATGTGGGACTTGGATTGTACCCCAACACCAATGGATGAGAGCTGTTTGCTATTTTTTTATGAAAATTATGGGCATATTAAAATAATCCAATTTAGTTTATACGAAATTTCCATCTGATATTGATCCTTGTATAGTGAGAAAAAAGAACTCCAGTGTATCTGCATAAGCTTTTTATATAATATCCATAAGTGGGCTTTTTTTCTGTGAGAGTTGCTTTTACGTATAGGTGGATGTATATGGCTTATTATTGCACATAGAAATGAAAGCTGAACAAGAATTTATTTGAACCATATGGAATCTTAGCTTACTTTCCTTCAAAAATAGATATACTTAGTTTGAGTAGAAATGGACAACAACGATCATTATCTTCTATTTCCTTCAAAAATAGATATAATGAATTGAATAATTCCCGACAGTTGATTGGATATGAGGGATACTGTAATATGAAATTGGACTATGAATATAGAACTTTCATGCTAGCTCTTTTTACTAGTTTACCTGGTAATTTCTAGTTTAGAGTATTGATTCATACTTGCAAAATGAGTTTGAGTATAGAAAGCATACCACCTCTTTTTTACTTTTATCTTTGGGTACAAGGATGATTACCTAATAATTTATATAGAATGTTATTTCCTGCAGTCTTTATGGAGTTTGATATTAATTAAATTGGTAGAAAGTATATTTTCTACATTTATTATTATTAGATTTAATATTGGTAGAATGTATTTAATATTCATGTACTAAATATTAATTAAAATATAATTATTGTAGATGTCACAAATTAAATATGTTCAAGAAGAGAAGAAAAAGACAACAAAAGCTGTATGGAATGATAATATGATCTTATTATATTGTGACATATGTATCCAAGCTATTCATAAAGCCTGCGAAGTGGAACTCATTTTACAAAAGAAGGATGGAAATATGTTAGAACAAATTTTTATAAAGAAAGTGGTTATGATTATGATAAAATTCAATTAAAGAATAAATAGGATGTTATGAAAAAAGATTAAAAGATTTGGAAAGATTTGAAAGGTAAGGAAACAGGATTAGGATGGGACGAAAAGAAGCAAACTATTGATGCTACTTCCGAATGGTGGGATGAGAAAATTAAGGTTAGTTTTAAATTAATAATAATTTTATAATTAATAAATTCATGAAGTTAAATTCATTATTCATGTATGTCAAATTTTGAAATATGATATGTTATAGGTTTTGCCTGGAGCTACAAAGTTTCAAAGTGTAGGTCTTAAACCTAAATTTGAAGAAAGGTTAGATATAATGTTTGGAGATACTGTTGCTACTGGAGAATTTGCTTGGACACCTTCATCAATGATAGAGACACAAAATATTAATGTTGATATTGATGCATCTAAAAAAAGACCTATATCATTAGAAGACATTGATGAGTCAATAGAGGAGGATTTTGATCAAAGCTTAGATGAATTCATGGCTAGTGGTAATGGCTTACCAAATATTACAAACCTTGACGAGATAACAATTGATGGAGGAAGGATAAAGAACAAGCAAAAAGGAAATATTGGATGTAGTTCACAAGCAAAAATAGATAAGAGGGGAAGAAAAGGTAGAAGAATTTTAGGAGGTGCAACTAAATTAAGAGAAATATCGAGATTAGTGGCTAGTGTTAAAAGTAGGAGTAATTTGACTTCTAAAAGAGCAGACTTGCCAAGAGCTAGTATGACAGAAGTTATGGATGATATAAAGGCTCTGCCTGATATTGTTATTGGTAGTGAACTTTATTATTTTGCTTCCTATATTTTTGAGTAGAAGTCAAAAAGAGAAGATTATGCCTTGATGCATTCAAATGAAGAAAAAATGGGATGGTTTAAGTTTCAGTATGAAATATTCAAAAGTAAAGGGTCATGACTCATGTAGTTTTTATATAAAATATGTTTCAATTTTTATTGACTCATGTACTTTTTATATGAAATATGTTTTAATTATTATTGAATCATGTACTTTTTATATTTATCTTTAATAACTATTTCTTTACTATGAATGATTTCAATTTATATGAAATATTTTTTCATTTATTTTATGTCAATTCATAAAATGTTTTCATTTTTCTATATAACTAATACTTTTTGTTTTTGTTTTTCAAATATAGGCAAATATTATTTGGTGGATGCAGGGTATCCACAAATGAGAGGATATCTACAACCTTACAAAGGGGTAAGATATCATCTTCCTGATTTTCAGCGTGGTGAAAATGCAAAGGGATATCAAGAAATTTTTAACAGTGCTCATTCATCGCTTAGAAGTTGTATTGAACGAACATTTGGAGTTTGGAAACAAAGGTGGAAAATTTTACGTGATATGCCTTTGTTTCCATTTAAAACTCAAACAAACATTGCGGTTGCAACAATGGCATTGCATAACTATATCTGAAGCCATTCTTCAAGTGATCCAGATTTTATGAGACTTGATGAAGACCCAAATTTTGTGCCGCTTAATCATTTTAAAGATGTAGAACATGCTTCACATTCAAAAAATTATATAAGTGATAGAAGTACAGAAATGGATTCTATACGTGATCAAATTGCTTTTAGTTTAGTAGAAGAAATAATTTAGTTTAATGATTTAGAATTATAAGAAATAATATGTGTGATAAATTATGAAAACAACATATATATTTTTTATTTTTATGTTATATTTATTTTTATTTAACTATATTTTTTTAATAGTTTAGTGGAGTAAAAAAAATACAAATAAGTGGAAATAATTATTATTTTATAGTGAGATATTGAATATAATATATTAAAATAATATAACTCCTTTTTCATCTTTTCATCTTTTTATTCTAAAAAGTTATTTCTAATCGCATTATTAACCAAACAGTTGGTAAACTGCTTTTCAATTTATAAGTCATTTTAATTTTTTTTTACCAAATAGTTACCTACTTTTTGAGATATAGCTTTTTTGAATATAGCTTTACCAACTGAAAAAGTTATTTCTATAAGTTTTGCCAAACTGGCCCTTAATATCAAACTTATGTGATAGTATAGCAAGAATTTAAACACAAGGCCTAGTCGTAGTGAAAAAACTTAGGGTTTGTTGCTATTAATCTTTGATTTTACTTCAATTTACCTGGGAATTTAATCACATATCAAAATAATGGTTGAATCTATGGTTTATATTAGTAGTAGATACGTTTAGGAAGTCAAAGTTTAAAAGTGTAATAATTTTTTTTCATAAAAGCTGAATGAATTCCTTGCTTCTAAAATGACTTGATTCTATCCCTTACTTTGTCTCATTTTGCTATTTTTGGATCTGAATATCTATTGGTTGTGGCATAAATAACAAATTCGATATTTACTTTTTGAAGGCGCATATTTTTTACTACATTTGGCAGAATTTTATCACTAGAATTCAATATACTGCTTTATTTTTAGAATTTATTTTTTAGTTTGTTAGCCAAGTTATGTGTTCCTCTTAGCATAAGCTTGAGCTGATTTAATTTAATGTGCTTTGAGCTGATTTAATTTAAATTTAAATTAATACTTTGTTGCTAATTTTTTTTTATGCTAATGTATTATCATTTCATAGTTTATGGCACCTAGTAAGCAATGGATGCATTTTGTTCATAATTGACTTGATGATGCTTATATATCTGGGGTTTAAAATTTTTTGGATTATGCTTTCACAAGAATAGAAGAAATGAATGAAATTCCATGTTTGTGTGTCAAATGTTGTAACACATCTTTGGGAACGCGTGATATGGTCAATTCACATTTGATAGCATATGGAATAATTCAAAATTGCACCTTTTAGTATTACCATGAGGAGCAATTAGGTGAGCCGCAGTCAGATTGATTAGATGTAGATGATAATAAAATAGAAAAGGTTGAAGATGAGGATGAAATACAAGGGATTTTAAGAGATTTATATACCAGTATCAAGATATCTTCTCAAGTTCAGGGTTTAAAGGATGGTGAAAAAATACTTAAGAATTGTGTAGATTCATGGTTGATGGTTCAGTACAAGCTAGTCACTTTTGGAGCCAAGTTGCTTGTTTTCCACTTATATAGGAATTAATGATGACCATTTTCTTTATCAGTGAGGGGAGCCCATGATAAGATCTTCAATGGAAAGCATAAGAAGTGTACCACAAGATAATTTCATATTGTTATGCATTAGTTTCAACAGGCAGAGCATTATACTGTAAGGTTGTGATAAACATGGACTTTTAGAATTTCCTCATGTTCCATTTCCATTTTACTTTTCTTTCTCAACAATACATGGTCATATTGTTTTGCCATTCTAGTAGATTCTTTTACTAATTGAAGAACTTGTAAATCCTAGTGTTTTGTTTTCAAATTTAACTCATAGCTTGTGTAGTTGAAAAGAGATTATGTAATATGCAAGCTAAATTCTATAAAATTAATTTTCAAGAAGGAAAATTTTGTAATTAGTGCACTTAGTCAGTTGTTCTTGCAGATCTACTTGTCTACATATGTTATTTCTTATATTGAGCTTGACTTTAAGGTGTTGTAATATCTCATTAGTGCTGCAGGTAGCTAGTTTTCTCTGTCTACATTTGATTTTTTCTCTGTACATCTACTTTAAGGTTTAGATCATATGGGACCTGTAATGTCCCAAAACTGACCCTGGTCGAAATTGTATAATTTACTGTATTAATATTTAATTTAAATTGATAAAATGTGTGAAGTTTATGCTATGAGTGGAATATTGGGTCTAATATTTTAAGAAAGAAGAAATAAATAAAAGTATTGGGAGTTAGTGGAAAAAAAAATGCAAATGACTAAAGGTTTGGGTCAAAGTAAAAAGAAAGAAAAAAAATAGGGGGTTGGTTAGTAATATTATCATTATTATTAGTATGATTATTATTATTATGATTATTCTTATTATGAAAAAAAAAGAAAAGAAACGAGAGAGAAGAGAGAAGAGGGAGGTCGGGGAAGGAAGAAATGGAAGGGAAGGAGGCCGGAGGGAGGCATTGGCATCGATTAACGGCGCTCTGGCCGGCGATCGGTGCGGCTGCCACCGTCTCCTCGCTGTCCCTTCTCTCCGGCGGTGACTGAGTGAGTTTCTTCTTCTCTTTGGCCGGATCGGTTTCTCTCCTTTTTCGACGAGTGTCGGCGACGGCTAGGGGCACGGACACCACCGGAGACATCCCAACGGTGTATCGCCTCTCTCCGCGCCCTTTATTTCCTCCCACTCGCCGGCATTAAGGAGATCGAAAATGGGGTGGTCGGCCCATTTCAGGGTGTTTTCCGGTGGATCGGGACGGCGTAAAGGCGCGTGAATGTCGCCGGAACGCTGCCAGCGGCTTGATCTTCCAGTGGGTGACTTCGGTAGCTCTTCGGCGAGGCTTCGGCGTGGCAGAATGGAGAGGGTATTTTGGTCTTCGACTCTACGGTATGGGATATTGAAATTATCTCCCTCAATTTAGTTAAATACATTTTGAATTATAATGAGAAATTTATTGTATGTTTACTAAAAATGATTGCTTTTGTGAGTGTAAATTGATAGAATTTAGGAATTTAGTTAATTGAATGGTTAATTATGAAATTGTTATGGGATGACTTCAAGGCTTAAGGAATTGTTATCATAAGGAAAAGAAATACTGGAGATGAAAAAGGAACGAATAACTCAATTGAAGAAGTTGTACATTGTTCAATTGAGTCATTGATTTAATTTTGTTATCGAATATGATTGAATTGATGGAAAAAGGGTCGGTATTAATAAATTTTAATGGCATATAAGAGTTATTGATAGATTTTGAAACTCTTATTTGATAGTGAATTTAAGATGTAATTTTATTAGAATTTCAAGAAAAAAAATTATGATATGGGATTTACATAAGTTTATTGAAAATAAAGTAGTGATAGGGCGTTTAATCTTGCTTGCAAAGTTCTTGGGTTGAATTGAGTAATGATGGAGTCAAAGCAACTTAATTTTTTTTCAGTGTTTATAGTCTAACTAAAGAGCAATAAATGGTATCAGTTAATAAGATAGAAGTTTCAATTACGTTTAAGGAAATTGAGTATGTGACTTACTGAAATATAAATAAAATGTTATTGTACCCTTGAAATTTGTAATGCTATCTTGATTGATTCTTGGAATTTAAGCTGCAATCAGGTTATAGTTGAAGTTCTAAACAGTTATTCAAGGAAACTGTCATTAATAGTAATAGAAAGCAATGCTGGAAATTAGTAAATGTAGATAAAAGATCTTTGCAGATTGAATTGGGGAAATTCTAGTTTCCTTATCTTTAATCGAGAGGTCATGTTGTATCATGCGTTCATTTGATTTAGGTTGCATACTAAAAGATATATGTTCATAAAAATTAATGTGTAATTAACTGTATAGCAGCCTTTGAAATTTGATAAGTGTTGATTATAAGTATTTTGGTTGGTAAAGTTTGGTTATATGTTAAAAACGTATTAATTGACTAAAAAGCTAGTATTAGAACAATGAGCTTAAGATGTAAATTATGATAGAAGTTTAATTGGAGTTTTTAGAATAAGTGGGGATTTAATGGGTTATTAGTATGAGATTTACTTAAAGATGTTTAAACGTGAATTACTGTTAGATGATGGAGTTATAAATCGAAAATGTGGACTTCTTTTGAAATAAAGTTTGATGTATAACCCTAATGATATAAAACTAAATAAAGTATTGGTCCCTATAAGTAAATAGACTATACGTTAGAATTATAAGGTTGTGATATAAAGTAAGTAAGAGTGTAAGTAGTGTAATGGCAAGCTTTTGGTATAAAGGTCAAAAATTTACTTCCATTAATAAATTCTTGTTCGGTACTTAAATATTACTATATTTAAGGGAATAGATATAGTGGTATGTTTGATATCATATGAAACTGATAAAATAATATGCTTATACACAAGGTTGCTTTGGTATATGTCTATTTAAAATCGTATAGTTGCATAAATAAGCTTGATATGAAATGTATATGCATATATAGACAACTCCGTTAAAAGTGACGCGTGAGACGCACTGAATACATATATCCAATATAGTATTTGAGTAGGTTTGTCTAATGATTAAATTAAGTACAGTGAAGCATGGGAGATGGTTATGATGAGCCATACAGGTATGTCCTTTTTGTAATGACAATGTGTTTATATGTTGCTTCTTGCATAAGTAAATCAAATAATGGTATATGAATTCATTTTTATGAACATAAAATAGTCAGGTTTGAACTGTCATGCTTAGTACAAGTAACGTTCACATATGGTTATTAGATTGTTAAAGTAGTTTGAAAGAATCTGTATAAAATAGATTTTCCCTGATGACTGGAGTATGTTTTAAAGAGAATTTACTTATTTCTTGTGAAATAATTCATGAGTGGAAGATAGTGCATAAACTGTACAAAAGTATTGAAGATTCTGAATAACTGTATTTTCTGGATTAAAAAGGAATTGAAATGATGAGAAATTTATAAATGTTTTGAAAGTAAGTGAAAAATTGTGCCCTTAGAAAAATAGTCTGGCAGTAAAACCTAGCTCAGGATATAATTGGCTGGCCATAGGGATATCTGTACCGCGGTGCAAGTCATGACGACTTGCTTTGCTATGGGTAGGATCTTTGATCTCCATGGCTTCAGTGTTTTCAGTGAAAGTGAAAGTAAAATGTTTTCGAGAAATGGTTCTTTGTGAATCACTTCTCTCTCAGTGGGACCTTTGGGTCCACATCCCGTATATTCAGTATGAGTATTTCTGTCGGCACTGTACTAGGGGCATTAACATGAAAGAAGATAAAAGGTGTAAAAGATAAGAAATGTTATAGTGTAAAACGAATAATCCTGTTATATATGTACAATAACTGGATAATAAATCGCAAAGTATAGTATTGTTGAGCATGTGTTTCTTTAAATATATATATATGGGTATGTATACCACTCTGTCATCAATTAAATACATCAGATATCGCGCACTATGGTGTTAAGTATGATATTGTTCATCTTGTTACGATTATTTTAATGATTACATGATAGTGAATTTTGAATGTATACTATGGTTTAAAGGATGCATTTGTATGAAGGAATTATGTTAATCATCTTTTATGACAACAGTTAATGATGCAATTGTTATTGGGTTATTAAGCTTTATTGTAAGTTGTTTTGTTACTTAAGCTTGTTATTTATTGTTGAAAGTAGGACTAAAATCTAAGGTAATTGAAAATATTATTTAAAAGTATTATTAACTTGGCATTTTTATAGTTGTTATTACATGTGCAAAGGATTATTTTTAGATTATACTGTTCCCCACTAAGCTTTATAGCTTAGCACGAGTTTTGTTATCCGTGTAGGTATCAAGATATGCTTGTGTCTGGTTAGTCAGCTGCTTTGGTTCAACTGTTTGAAGAGGGGATCTAATCTGGCAGTTCACCATTGAGGTGTTTAGTGTAACGAGATGTTTTAAATGTAAAGTGTTCATTTTGTGGGACTATTTTAATGGTTTAGAATATAATATGTAATATTTATTCATCTTAGGAAATGTGATTAATAATAAGAATGGATGTATGGGGAATCTTAGTTATGCTTTGTGGTGCCCTTGAAGGGCTGAGAAATTGTCTGAATTGCAGATGGGTTAGTTAAGTTTTTAGGCGTTATATTGCCGAATTTTTATTTGGAATTTAGTTAATTGGTTAATATAGTTTAATCAATGTAGTTACTTTATAAGTATTGCATGTTGGGCAAGTCTACAGTAGACGGAGTAGTTAAGATTGCAAAAAAAAAATTCCAGGTTATTTCATTTTCAGTCGATCTGTTCAGGAAGGGTGTTACAGGACCACAGTTATTAGTTAGATCATTTTTCGAAAGAAGTGATGTTTAAATTGTTTGTAAATCTCATGAATAGGAGGAATACCCCAATGTTATTCTTCTAGAAGAAGTTCAAGCATAATGTTGGGTTATCTTGTTTTGGGGCCACAAGATGATGATGCCTGTGTGGACTGTTTGTGTTTTCATTTTCTATAATCCAAATGAAATCCAAAACTATCTTTATGTAAGCATAGTTATTATTTCATGATAGCTCCCTTGTTGTGAATCCTTATTTGCTTAAAATATATATGGTTCTGATGTACTATATCTAATATGGTGAAGGTTTCTTCTCTAGCGTATTCTGGCCGCTTCTTATGTAAATATTGTGTTGTCATTTTCTGATTTAGTATTTGCATGAGGTGTTTTGATGTAATTTGTTTTAGATGCTTAGTATGTCAAACTTTTGTGGTAAAAACAACAAATAAAATCCTGTTTATGTAAATAACATCTTCAAGTGAGCCTGCTTGTATTGGAAAAATGGATATAACTTTGTAAGCTTGTTTTCTATCTCTTTGTTTATTTGTCTATCATACGTCTAAGCTATACCATATTTTTTCATTGTTATTTATGTCATTAAACTTAATATTATTTTTTATTTTTCTTTGCAGCCCCTATCATTTTTTGGATATTTTAAAGTGTATATACAATTACACTGGTTGGATTTTGGATATTTTGAAGTACATATACAATTACACTTGTTAGAGATTTTGGGTATTTAAGGTAAATGATATTTTAAATTAAAAGTGTTTAATTTTTTTCCATTTGATTTATTTGAAAACTAATCATAAATTTATGCTTTAAATTCTATAGGTCTTCTACACAATAAACAAGGAAGGTATGAGGTTCATTATGCATTCTTTTGAAGATTCTAAGTGAATGGAAATTAGTATCGATAGGGGCTATTTTTATTAACAAACTTGTATGAGACAAATATAATGTAAAAACAATTTCAAATTATCGGTATATTTTGTAACTAGTATTTTATAATATATGAAAGGATTATTAATTATAATTTTGGATATATATGTGTGTGAATGATGTGCATAGGTATTACTCAAATAAAATATTTTAATTATTTTGAAAATTTAATATTAATGATTGAATTTACTTTCAATGAAGAAAAATTTGATCGCAAGAATATACCTTTAACGATCAAAATTTTCCGTGTTGAAAGTGAACACATTCAACGAAGGATAATTTGATCGCTAAATGAATTTTTAATGACCGAAATACCTTTCGTTGAAAGCGAACATAATTAGCAAGGGAAAAATTCGATCTCTAAAATTCAATATTTAACACTGAAAATATTCCGATCGATTATAATTTTAACGATCGAAATATATGTTAACGACCAAAATATGCGTTAATAACCGAAATAGAAGTGATCATTAATTCTTTAATGACCAGAATGTTACTGGTCATGTGTTACTTCTTTCAACGATTATAATTTTACTGATCGTGGAAACTTTTACAACCTGATACGAAAATCTGATCGTCTTTACCTTTACCAACAGGGCTTTTTGCTTTTTTCGATCGTTAAAGACTTTTAACAACCGAATTTTAGCCTTTAATGACTGAATTTTCCTTCGTTAAAAGGCATTTTTCTTATAACAATTCATTTTTTATGTTTTGTGCTCTATTCAATTTTATGTTCTATGCATACTTCATTTTCTATAGAACAAAGTACCAAAATTGATTTATATTCTACCATGAGATTTATTTTAATATTTGCATAAAATTAACTATGTTTTAATTGATCATTTAATCACCTTATGTTTTGTCTATACATGTACAATTGTTGAGTAAAAGGTTGAGCAAAAAATATATTGAGTAATATTTATAGAATAATTTTATCTTAGTCTCAATATATGCATTTGTAATAACTTAAGATATCTATATGTTTTAAATTGTTCCACCTGCATATGAAAAATGTTTTAATACTCTATTCACCCTCTTTAAAGTATATTTGGGACTCACATAATGCAGGCTAATAGTTGAATTATATTGCATATATGTAGTGCATAATCAATATTGATTTCCTCTTCATTTGTTATTTTAGCAGATAAATGGTTGAGAAATCCTAATTGGTGGGAATTTGAAGGCTAAAGCTATCATCTTGAGTATGCTCTATTGAGTTAAGGATTTGTCGAAGAATTGTCGTAGTGTTGCGGGCATAACAGAGGGCATAAAAATGTCAAGTCCAATTCTAGAATTAGAGCAGCATCAATTTTTTTATTCCTTAATTTCCAAAATCAATTATTTACGACTTCAATTAGGATACTTTGTTCCTTTAGACAAATTAGGAGATAAAATTAATTCAAGATTGTATTTTGTTTAATTTTATTTATGTTTCCTAGTTGGATTAGTATTTTGAGTTTTAGTAGAAAAAAAAAACTTCCTTTTAGAATGCAGGGTTACAGGGAGATAACTTCATTCTATAATTTTTCCTTATTCTACCATGAACATGTATAACTAAACTTTTTATTTTAGTTGAAAGATGGGTTAATTTCATCCATAGTCACTAGACTTACGCCTAATCGCTCAAAAGTAACTAACTGATTTTTTATGACTTAAATATCACTAAACTTATCATTTTTTTGCAGAAAAGTCATCTTGACCGATTTTTAGCTATGACCTTTGCCAGAATGCTGACATGGCATGCCACATCAGATACTTAGACACATATGGATCTGTATTTGTTATCATGTCATCAATTGGCATGTCAAATTTGATATGTCATAAGCCACATCAATGAAGAAATCTATGTAAGCATGCCCAACAAAAGGCAAGTGCGTCAGGTTACAGATGGATCGAAATTGGGTCCGGGTCAGTTATGATACCGTTTGCCATGGGCTATTTGCCCAAATACCCATCTTGCTAAAGTGAGCAACATCTAGGCTTATAAACCTATGCCCCTCCCTTTGCCTTTAAGATGTGGGATATGAGACGTACAAAAATCTTGAGAAGATTATGGGATATGATTTTTCTTGCTTTCTTTACTTTTGAATCCATCACATACACATAAGTTTTCTTGCTTTAACCATTTTTAATTCTTTTATAAGATGTGTATATGATGGTTAAAACAATAAAAATGATGTATATGTGATGGATTCAAAGGTTAAGAAAGCAAGAAAAACCATAACCCATAATCTTCTCAACCTTTTTATATTTTCCATATCCCACATCGAAGAGCTAAAGCAAATTCGTTCCCCTTATAAGTATCCCACATTTAAAATAATAATAAGAAAAATATGATCCATATCCACTTAGGGAATGGCTAAAGCAAATGGGTTTCTACCATTTGACATGTGTCCTTTTCCTATTTATTTATTTCAACAAGTGAGGAATATTGATGTGGTCTGCTGATGTGGCCTCTTTCGATGATATGGATGTTGATGTGTTATGCCACATGTGTTCAAGCATATGATATGGCATGTCATGTTAGCATTTTGGTAAGGATCATCATTGAAAATTGATCAAGATGACTTTTCTGCAAAAAAGTAATAAGTTCAGTGATATTTAAATCATAAAAAATAAGTCAATTACTTTTGGACGATTAGACATAAGTTCAGTGACCATGGATGAAATTGACCCATTGAAAGATAATTCATATTCAAATTTATTATCAATGAGATCTAATCAATTTTCTTATTTTGTTGTTATTTTCAGGTTTTATTTGATTTTGCATTTCAAAGTCTATTTTGATTTTCATGATGTATTCAATAGGTGCCACTATTTTAATTGTGAGAATTACTAACAACTACTTGAACTCATTAAATCCATAATTGTTTAGCAAGATTAGAATGAGTGGTAAATTGAGATTATTAGATATTTAACAGGTATGTAGCTTATTTTGAAAATCAATATAATATCATTTGTCAAATAATAGTAATTTCAATTCTTCCATATTCAATTGGTTCAATAAGTAAAGCTACGTAGCAAATTTGACTTCCTTGTTGGCTTTGACTTATCATGCATGCAATCATAAATTTGAATTTTAATTTCAAAACTGATATGAGCCTAAATAGCTCATATTTAATCCATGTTTTGTTACCAAAATAATATTTAGTTATATTAAATTGTGCTAGAATTAGGTGTGTTTAATGTTTTTATCAAGTTTTGTGTATGCAGGAGAAAAAGGGAGAAAATTGTGAAGAAGCCCTGTCGCAAGCGCGACGGGTACAGCTAGCGCGACAAGGGAAGCGTGTCCCGTCGCGAGCGCGACAGGTGCTGCGATCGCGACAGGAGGCGGTGATAGGCAGTTCATGTTTAAAAGGCACTTCAAAGGGACACTACTCTTCACCAAATGATGTATACTTCTAGAGGGATACTTGAAGAGTTATGTTGTTATGGAAAGGTGCTTGAAGGGTCACAATGCTTGGCAAGGAAGTTATAAATATAAATGGTGGTTATGCAATTTAAATTTCAAATCAAATTTTAAAGAGGCATGACTTTTCACCAAGGGTTGCATACCTATGGAGAGGCACTTAGAGGGACATAATGTTTGGAAATCTATAAATACCCTAGAAGTTATAATCAAAGGGGGGAATCAATCTATCAATTATTTTTATTATTTTGAAAGTGTAATTAGAGAGAATAGTTGTAGGTTTTAGTTTAGTTTTATGGCTTGAAGAGTAGGCAAATACAATGAAGAAGACTACACTTGGTGAAAGGAAGAATGGTTGAGAGATCCCTTCTTTTATTTCTAATCTCTACTTCTTCTTTGTTATTTTTATGAATACTTTTTTGGAACTTGAATGTTGTTATTCATATTTATTCATTTCTCTTTCATTTATCTTTATATGTAGTATTTGCTATTAAAAGTTTATTAGTATCATTATAAGTTAAGGAAGACGACCTTCGATGTGCAATTCCTTTTCTGAAAATCATCATAATAGTCATAAATAAGGGAGTTAGCGAGAGCGACGTCTTATTGAAAGTTAATAGAAAATTCATTATCAAAGCATAGTTTGAGAGATCACATGTGGAGATAGTTGTTATAGGTTGGTTTTTATTCTTTGAATGTTTGTTTATGTAATTCTTGTCTAAATGCGAGAGCTGCGATTTAGAACCATAAATGCATGTTTAAGGCATAATCTTGTCTAGATGCGAGAGCTACGACATAGAACATTATTCCAACTTGGCTTGCATGATAAAGATTGAATTATAAATAAGAGAAAAAGATCAAATTCCATAATTATGTATATGTTATATTCATCATATTCATAAGTCTTCTCAGATTATCATTGAAGTAGAAAAATATTTAATTTAGTGTAGTGTAATTTTAATAATAATTTTAATTTGTAAATTAATGAGCATTGTAAACAAGATTAAAATCAAGTAGTAATAGTGTACAATATTAATCAACATTCCTCGTGGAATCGATATCTGAAGTACTATAATTGGTACACCATATACTTGCGGTATTTAAGCTTTAGAAAAAGCTATAACAAGTTTTTTGCGCCGTTGCCGGGGAATGATTGATTGAATGTATTGTCATTATGAATCTTGATTTATGATTTTGGATTACAATATTTTATTATTTTTTGTGTTATTTTTAGTTGATTTAGTATATTAATATAGTTTCTTTTTTGTTTTACAGGTTATTTTACTTAGTATTTCATTATAAACTTCAAAAAAAAAACTAATGATTTTTCTTCATTGTCGAGAGTGCGACATTGTAGGGAGGATGCTTTTGCAGCAAAATGTGGAATTCTCTCCTTCCCCACCAAGTTCTCCTAGTGGAACTTTTTGAGTTTGTTTTCTCCCTCTCTTTTACATTTATTGTGATTTTGTTTGTTTTGTGTTTTGTTTGCTCTACCATTCTCACACAATGAGGATATTGTGTCCTTTAAGTGTGGGGGGGTATGTATGTATTGTTTCTATTCATGTTTTTATTTATTGTTAGTATATTTATTTATATGTATATTTGGTTGTGAATTTAATTTTGGAGTTTATGTATTTGGTACCTATTTGGATTTAATTGCATGCTTTAACTTGAATTTCTGTCATTTTTAGTCTAGTTAGGCAAATTTTTAGGGTAATCATTTTCATTTTACTTTGACAAATTAATGTACATAATGAAAGTTATGACTTGGCAAAGCACTTTAGTGTAGGTTCTTTTTAGGTTGAGTATCTTTTCAAATGTGTAAATGGATTATTTTTGCCAATTTATTGCTTAAGGTAATTTGACCTATAGCTTAAGTGAGCTTTTGAGCCTTATACATTGATATTTTTCTTATATGAGAGCCTTAATATGCTATTTTCTCTAGAATTTGTTCTTGGTAAATTTTGAGATTACATTTAGTATGAAATGTGCATGAAAAATGATAAGGGCATTTAGATTACACCATTTTGGCTTGCTTTAAAAACTTACCTTTTTGACTTTTGGTAGCCAATTTTGAGCCTTAAACCTATTTTTGTTATGCAATATATAATTAGCCAATATCCTTTACTAAACAAAAAACCTATTTCTTTGTTTTACCCTTTTTTTGTGAAGAGAAATAAATTGTTATATCTTTAGGAGATATATATTATTAATGTAAGCATGATGGTATTTAAAAAATGAGAGTTAAATTTCATTCTTCTCTAGGATCAATATTAGAACAAGGCTAGTTTCTAAAGAAAAGAAAAAAAAAACAAAGAAGAGAAAAAAAAAGAAAAGGAAAAAAAAGGAAAAAAAAAGAAAGAAAGAAAAAAAAAAGAACAAGAGAAACTAGTAGTAGTGTGCCATTGAGAAGAGAATATGAGAAGTAAATTACATCATACGATGCTTATGTTCTTAAACAAATCTCTTATGATATGGTAATATTGTTTCTATTCACAATTTAAGCTACTTAAACCAAAAATTATCCTACCTTAACCTAAGCCAAGTTACAACCCTTGTAAGACCCTTTTGATTTCATGTATTATTTTATACTAGTAGTGGAGATGTTTACTAATTACAAGCTTATAGTAGACAATGGCATGTTTAAGGGATGAGAGAAACACTAACCCATAAACACATTAAGTGAATAAGTGCTTTAAGAATATAGTGTTTGAGTGAGAATTACTTTAGGCAATATTTGGTGTGGAATAATGTTTACATGTGTTAAGATATTCAAGTTCTTAAGTTCATACATTCTCGTGCTTTGCTATTTCATATTTTTCCAAATGTGCATGGTTATTTAAGTTTAATGGTGAATGATTGTGTTTGAGACTTCACAAACTTGGGCTAAAATTGTGTAGAGATGAGGGTTTCTGCATGTGATTTTCAAATATTTGCCAAATATAAATATGAGCTCCAAAATTATATAATTGTGTTGTTTGCTTGTTTGGTAAGTTTTGCTTGGGGACAAGCAAAAGTTTAAGTGTGGGGGTGTGATATGAGCCTAAATAGCTCATATTTAATCCATGTTTTGTTACCAAAATAATATTTAGTTATATTAAATTGTGCTAGAATTAGGTGTGTTTAATGTTTTTATCAAGTTTTGTGTATGTAGGAGAAAAAGGGAGAAAATTGTGAAGAAGCCCTGTCGCGAGCGCGATAAGGGAAGCGTGTCCCGTCGCAAGCGCGACAGGTGCCGCGATCGCGACAGGAGGCGGTGATAGGCAGTTCATGTTTAAAAGGCACTTCAAAGGGACACTACTCTTCACCAAATGATGTATACTTCTAGAGGGATACTTGAAGAGTTATGTTGTTATGGAAAGGTGCTTGAAGGGTCACAATGCTTGGCAAGGAAGTTATAAATATAAATGGTGGTTATGCAATTTAAATTTCAAATCAAATTTTAAAGAGGCATGACTTTTCACCAAGGGTTGCATACCTATGGAGAGGCACTTAGAGGGACATAATGTTTGAAAATCTATAAATACCCTAGAAGTTATAATCAAAGGGGGGAATCAATCTATCAATTATTTTTATTATTTTGAAAGTGTAATTAGAGAGAATAGTTGTAGGTTTTAGTTTAGTTTTATGGCTTGAAGAGTAGGCAAATACAATGAAGAAGACTACACTTGGTGAAAGGAAGAATGGTTGAGAGATCCCTTCTTTTATTTCTAATCTCTACTTCTTCTTTGTTATTTTTATGAATACTTTTTTGGAACTTGAATGTTGTTATTCATATTTATTCATTTCTCTTTCATTTATCTTTATATGTAGTATTTGCTATTAAAAGTTTATTAGTATCATTATAAGTTAAGGAAGACGACCTTCGATGTGCAATTCCTTTTCTGAAAATCATCATAATGGTCATAAATAAGGGAGTTAGCGAGAGCGACGTCTTATTGAAAGTTAATAGGAAATTCATTATCAAAGCATAGTTTGAGAGATCACATGTGGAGATAGTTGTTATAGGTTGGTTTTTATTCTTTGAATGTTTGTTTATGTAATTCTTGTCTAAATGCGAGAGCTGCGATTTAGAACCATAAATGCATGTTTAAGGCATAATCTAGTCTAGATGCGAGAGATGCGACATAGAACATTATTCCAACTTAGCTTGCATGATAAAGATTGAATTATAAATAAGAGAAAAAGATCAAATTCCATAATTATGTATATGTTATATTCATCATATTCATAAGTCTTCTCGGATTATCATTGAAGTAGAAAAATATTTAATTTAGTGTAGTGTAATTTTAATAATAATTTTAATTTGTAAATTAATGAGCATTGTAAACAAGATTAAAATCAAGTAGTAATAGTGTACAATATTAATCAATATTTCTCGTGGGATCGATATCTGAAGTACTATAATCGGTACACCGTATACTTGCGGTATTTAAGCTTTAGAAAAAGCTATAACAAAAACTCAATTCAAAGCTTATGCAATTTAAGACATCTTGATTTCAGTAGTATCAAAATAAACAAGGAACCGAATGATGTTCTTGAAATTTCAAGTGTGGTCTCACTTTTGCCTTTGTAATTTTGAGTTTTTATTGTTTTTTTTCTTTCTTGTGTTATTAATTTTAGAAATGTTGCTTGCTTTTAGAGCTGTTACTGTTTGTTTGTATAATTATCAAAATAAATATAATTTTTTAATTTAAAAGTATACTTTTACCATATTAATAAATAATAGTATAATTTATAAATTTATAAATTGCTCAAACAATTAGTGTAGAAAAATTATGTTAATCAATAAATATAAATTTTCATAAATTCATATAATATAAATTTGTTACAAGGTATAAAATGTTGTGATAAAATATTTAGGGTTAATTACAAATTAAGGACTAGACTGTAGGGTATTTTTCTATATCAGAAATAACATTTGAAACTTTACAATGTCAGCCTTTAATTTTGACTCTCTTTTCAATTGAGGAACTCTATTAACAATTCAATTAAATGTTAATGAAACTATTGACTCAACTAAATAAGTAGGCTTTACATGCCAATTGTGCAGCCACATCATCTCCTTCTTTTTCTTTTTCTTCTTCTTCTTCTTCTTCTTCTTCTTCTTCTTCTTCTAATTTCTTTTTTTTTCTCATTTCTAATATGTGCCTCTTCTTCTTCTTCTTCTTCTTCTTCTTCTTCTTTGTTCGATTCTATAGAGGCATCCATTGAACCAAATCCCTTTTCTTTACTTTCACATCTTCTCTCTCTTTCACTTCTCATAAAAACCTTTTTTTTTACTCTTTTTTCTATGGATTTATAACCCATTATCTCTTTCTCTGTAATCTTTATTTGCTCTTCTCTCTTTTAAACAAAATAGAGCATCCCACTTTCAAGAAACAGGGCTGTTATAAGGCAATCCATTGAGGTTTTCTTTCTTTTTCTTAGGATTTCAATTATGGCTTCTTCTACTATCCAAGAACCATAACCACAACAACAACAGCAACAACAACTATTCTTAAGCTAGACATGGTTTATATTAGGAATTGAGAGAAAAAGTGAAAATGAAAAATTTTAAATGTCCACTGGATTAATAGAGCAAAAAAAATGACAACCCAACATCAATATTTAATAACATTGGAAAAAGAATGAAGCAGAGAAAATTTAGTTATCTAAAATTTAGAATCAAGCTGGGTTTTACTTATCTTTGCCCATTAACCGTACTCATATATCAAAATCAAGCTGCAACAACAATAAAATTTGCTCTAACTTTTATTAGATCTAGTAATATTTTTGGAGATAGGAGAAACTAGGTTAAGAAAAAATGCCAGATACATCATCGGATAATGAATAGTTGGACTATGTATAGTTAATTTTGGGTTTGTTTGCTATTTTAGGTTAATGTTTTGATTGCTTGAAGTTTGTATTATGCTCTATTTTATGCAAATCTGATTATTAGAGAGAGAGAGTGAAAATGGAGAAAATTTAATGTTAAGATTGAGAAATAGAAAAATGGAGATTTAAAGACAATATCCTTAGTGCCATAAGGTAAATTCAATGGGAGCTTGATGCTTTGAATGAGAAAGAGATAAAATGTCTTTAAGAAAAAGAAGGTGAATGAGGAGGAAAAGGAAGAGGAAGAGAAGGAAAAGGAGGGTGATATGGCAGACTATTTGGCACCATGGAACCCATTATTTAACTAAGTGAACAAGTTATGT
Organism: Excoecaria agallocha; assembly: GCA_037975025.1. Lineage (NCBI taxonomy): Eukaryota > Viridiplantae > Streptophyta > Magnoliopsida > Malpighiales > Euphorbiaceae > Excoecaria > Excoecaria agallocha. Next base: position 90,839 of record JBBPFJ010000069.1, read on the forward strand.
TAGTATTTAATGAAATATTAGACGAAGTTCCTTAATTGAAAGGTGACTTGAAGTTGGAGACTGACATTGTAATGTTTAAAAAATTGGATTTGATATTGAAAAATACCCTATAACTTAGGCCTTATTTTGTAATTAATCCAAATATTTATTAATCTTTCACCTAAAAATTAAAGTATTTAGCAAAGATATACATGAACAAGTTACCTGGTCAATTGATTAATTTTAATAATCAATCCAATTGAATTTTTAAAATCATTAACCATTAACCAATCCAATAATTTTGACTAACCCTGTTTATAGATTTTAATTTTTTTTGGATTAATTAACCATTAATGTTTGGTTAGCTATTAAAAATTTTTCCGTGTAAGTATAATAAATTATGTAAATTTTAATATTTATTTCCATTGTTCAAAGTATTAAAAATAAACATTATAAACCAACACTTCAAAAAAATGCAAAATAATGACTAAATTTAGCGATGACAAGAAAAATCATTGTTAAATAATTGATATAGCGACAAAATTGTAAAAAAAAAATTAATTCTATCATAAATATTGGTGGGGCTCATGTGAAAACATATATTTCAACCATTTAGTGAGAACATTTTCATTTTGTTGCTAATTTTTGGTGACTACTTTTTGAAGCCAAAAATTTGGCACAAAATTTAACAAGAACTTGGCGACGATAACACTTAAGAAACTGGTACATTTAGTGAGTGACGATGAGTCCACACTAAATTTGGCAGTAAGTTGACCCATGGATTCCAACTAGGTTATAGAGATGAACTTATTGATGCAAATTTAGAGAAAACATGTCCTCGCTACTACATATATTTTCTAGTTCCCATATGAAGATATACTGATCCATTAGCATATTTTGTATTTCCATGTATATGTATAAATGCACATGTTGCATTTCCCTTTGTTGTTTTCTATAATTTTGTCATTTTTCTTTTAATCTTTTGAGTTTATGCATCCATAATATTAGATTAATGCAATATGGTTATTGCTATCATTTCTTGTTAATGGTAGGGGAGGTGTCAATGATATGCAAATTGTTCAGAGACATCACTTTGCATCTCATTTAAAACAAATGGCAATTGTTGTTCTCAATTAGGACTTGTGAAGTTTTGTGAATTCCAATTTGCATTACTAAAGCATTTTGCCTATATGCATAAAGATTTAATGTGTTAGTTTATATTTGTAACATTCATGCTTACTTTGGTGTTGTTTTCAATTAATTCAAAATAGATAAAGTCCATATAAAATAATGAGATTCATTTGGAATTCCGATGGAAAAAAGGTTTGAGCAACATTTGTGCACTATGTAAACTAAGCTTCAAGATGAGATTCATACTGAGTTTGAACAAGAGATTAATCAGCGCGCGGAGCAACAGGTCGAACAAATGGAGATGCCGCAACAATTTTTTCTAGCAACGGATTGAGGAACATATACGTCTATTTACAACTTGTACTAACCAGACTGATGGCTCTAGTACTTCACCACATGATCCACACATCAGTCATAGATACAATTTTACCCATATTATAGTTATAAGTATATATTAGAATATCTTTCATATCATTTGTTATTGCTATATATCCATGTTTTGCTTTTTATATACAATTAACAATGATATGCACTTGTAAACATTATCGTTTCATTAATATATATATTTATATTAAATATTGAGTAGTTTATTAATATAATTGTCATTTGTGGTTAATTGTTTAAATTATAAAATCTCCATATTAATTTAAAAAATAAAAAATAATTTTAATTTAGGGAGAGATTAGCATGTTCTAGCAACATTTATTTAGCTACGACTTAGTTATAAAAGAACTATTGTTAATTTTGTGAGAGCACATTAGCTAGTAGTTAGCGATAGATATTTTGTCACTAAATAGCTTTAATGGATGAGGAAAATTAATAGTATTGCGAAAAAAGTTTGTTCTCACAAAATTTAGTGAGAATATTATCGTCGCGACATTAATGTCAATATTTAGTGAGAACAAATCCCATGCTAAATTTTGCGAGAACAATATTTGTCAGAAAAGTGCATGTTAACATTTAGCAAAAAACTTATCTTCACTAAAATTTATTGCAAATTTTTTGTCCTCTATAAATTATGCTACAAAAATTTTGAACTCATTAAGTTCTCCCTAAACTGATTTAAGTAAACAAAATATCAATTAAGTTCTCACTATTTTGCATTTTTTTTATAGTGTAAATATAATACCAAATAAATTTCAAAATAAAACACAAATATAATACCAAACAAATTCCAAAATAAAAATATAATCTACTATATAATGTGCCAATTTTTCATTTTTCAAGTTCTAATTCTTCATTTTTAGCTAAATACATTCTAATACTCCATTTAAATATAAAAATAATTATTCACATGTACGTCAAGATGGACAAAAAGAGTAATATTTTAAATAATATATATATATATATATATATATATTAATTAAAAAATGTGAATCGTACGATTAACTATAACTGCTGATTTTTTGAATTGCCAAATTGTAACTATTATCTTAAAAATTCATAATACAAAAAATTAATTCATAAAAATCAGTTCGGTTAACCGCAAAAATTAAATTAATCATAAAATTGACACACCTTTAATATTTAGGTATAAGAAGAGAATATATATATATATATATATATATATATATATATATATATATATATATATATATATATATATATATATATATATATATATATTCACACCTTCAAAAAGGTTTCTTTTTCTGAAAATGCAGCTATTTCAATGTTAAGCAGCTAATAGCTATTCCATTTGTCCCATTTTAAAATGTAGTTTTTTTTTTCATGAAAATTTAAAAAATTATTAAAATACTTTAATTTCATAAAAAAATTATAGTTATTGATAAAAATATCCTTTTATATTTTTAAGAATTTTATTTAATTTTAGTTAAAAGTAAAGAACGATAAAAAGATAAATATTTCATAAAATTTATAATAAATAGGTGTATACATGTAAATTTATTACTCAAATTTCAAAAATAATATTTAAGGTGGAACAAAATAAAACAGAAAAAATAATCTTTTAAAATATAACGGATGGATTATTATTTTAAAAAATTTACTAAACATATTAATTAAGCTGTTGGAAGAGATTAGGCTATTAGCTGCCTTCCAACTACTAAACCAAACACCCTCAAATTAATGGTGAATAAATTTTTCAAGCGATTAATGCATGAATAAGTAATTATTCATCTATCACAAATTATTTGTCATTTAAGGTTGTTTCACACAAATCAATAAATCTAATTAATGATTTAAATTTTAGATAAATTTATAATATTTTGTCAAAAATACCCTTAATTATTTAATTTAGGATTGATCACTCAATTAAAATGAGTGGAGTGAGAGAAAAATTAAAAAAATATTTCCTCCATTCTTTTTTATTTGTCATTTTTGTTATTTTCACTAGGATTAAGAAATAATAAAAAAATTTAAATTTAGTATTAAATTACGTAATTAAAATTAAATTATCAAATCTAATTGCTTATAACTTTATTGGAAAGGAAAATTGAATTGAAAAAGATAACTAAATTACATTGAAAATCTAAAATTGACAGATAAATATAATTTAAATTTTATTTAAAAGTGATAGATAAAAAAAATGGAGTAAGTAATTAATGGGAGTACATATGAAAAAAGCAATTTAATGCTCCCTTAAACTTATTAAAGTGAAAAAAAAGCTATAAAAATGGTTTTTTATAAATACCTACTTGTCAATGTTCCATGGCACCTGGCATTTAAAGTTTGTTACACGTTGCAACTTGTCACAAGTGATGGAAGCAGTGGAATTTGGAAAAATTATTGATTAAACCCGATCTAAACAGGTTGTATGTATAAAGACAATATTACATTGCCACATATATTAATATCATCCACTTTTTTTTTTCACCCAAATTTGTATAGGTGAAAGTGTATTATTGACTTGGTTTATAAAATTTGCCATGACTAGGACTTGTTAGACGATACAGTAGAGCTATCAGTAAATGAGCAGTTTTATTTTAAATAACTACATATTAGTTTCACTGTTTTTTTTTTTTATAAAAACAGCAGATTATTTTCACAAAAAATAAAAAATAGTTTCTTAAAAATATAAATTTTTTTTATATAATTACTAATTTTATTTAGTTCAAACTAAATAAATTTATAAAATTATGAACTAGATTCTCTTCTGCCCCAGTTAATACTTTCATTTTTTTTATCTTCCGTGTAGCTCAACGCCAAAAGAAAAATCATGCTGTACCCAATGCTTGTATTAATGCCTAAAATCATTTGCTTTTCAGAATAAAATTTCTCAAATGTGAAAATTTTTTTTTAATATTTTATGAGAAGTGTAATTTTACTCTTTAATGTTTTAACCTGTAATGTTATTATTTATGTTTTACAATTGAAATATTTTTACCACTTTTTAATAGTTTATTAACATATAACAAACAAGTAGACAGACAAATAACATATCGTGATATAAAATTAATATTTTTTTTTTCAATTTTAAAACACATAAGATCATAAATTAAAATATTAAAAATAAAATTATAAATTATTTTGGTAGGAATGAAGCTCATCCGTTAGTTGATTAATTGTTGGAAAACAAGTTTGGGCTTTAGCAATTTGACCCTTTTCTAGTGTTTTTCATGTTGGATTGATGGTAATATATATGTTCGGACTTGGGATGAACTGGTATGCAGTATGATCCAATAACTCGACCCAATGAAGCTTGACCCGACCACCTGCCCATAAAAAGGCTTTCCGCAACCTCATTGAGTTGGGCCATTGTGCTAAGCACATCACCATAACAAAAGAAAGGCAGAGAATTAAGAGCATTTATTCTCAATTCACAGTGTTAACCCCAACCAGTTCTCAACTACAGTCCAAAACTTTGTTCAGTAGGATCCATTTGATTGGACCATTAAGCGTATAAACGTCGTGCAAAAACATCTAATGGAACTTTGGTACCTATATTCTGTACATTAGAGTATAAATACCCCAGGTTCACTTCTTTGTAAGGTATTCCTCTCTCTCTCTCTCTCTCTCTCTCTCTCTCTCTATATATATATATTATGGTGAATCTAACTAGGACTAGCGACCTGATACTTGACTGATAGAAGCTGCGGCATTCGATTTAGAAGATGCGGATGATGTTGAAGTATCCTCATGGATAACCACCCTCTCTTCTGTTTCAATAACCAGAGGTTTAGTCGGTGGTTTGTTTTCCATTGAACCTTTACTATTGAGCAGCACAGTAACTTCAGACATTGTCGGCCTTAAAGCAGGTGATGATTGAGTGCACAGCAAGGCTATCTCTACGATTCTCTTCACTTCTTCTGCTTCATAGTCATTTGGGTCTAAGCTTTCATCCACCAGTTCCAGGTGATTTCCATTCTCATAAAGCTTCCATGCCTGTTTTTAGCCATAAATAACTAGATGACGAGTTGTTTTCTTCAATATTTTCTTTTTGGGTCTGTGGTCATTTTAATTGGCCTCACTTGGTATTAATTCCATAATGGAATCCATTTTAATTCCATAATTCCTGCCTAAATTGAATCTGATACGAGTTATTGAAAGATACATGGATCTAATGCCAACTTTTAGAAGTATAGAGATTTAATATGGAAAAACGTTAAAATTTAGGGATCACATATATTTTTATTTTATTTTATTTGTTCATGTTAGAGTAATTATTCCAGCAAGAATGGTAACTTACAAGGCGCCAGCAAATTTGGTGCTCAAATGAGTCTGGTCATCTGGCAGAAGCCGCAAACCAAAATCTGCTATTTTGGGCTGGAAATCATGATTAAGAAGAATATTGCCGGGTTTGATGTCTCGATGAATGATGCATTCATGGATCTGTTCATGTAGATAAGCAAGACCCTGAGCTGTGCCTATGATGATATCCAACCGTTTTTTCCATGCGAGAGATCCTTGCGTTTTACCTTAATTTTCGGAAACACAAAAACGGAGTATATATATGTTAATGTTATAAACAAAACAATTATATTTCAACAAACTGTTTGCTCATTATGCAAGAAAGAAGTTACCAAATAAGAATCTATCCAACCTGCTGTTCATCATGTATTCATAAACAAGAAATAATTCTGGTCCTTCGCTACAACAACCTAGTAATCTTACGAGATTACGGTGATGAACATTACTAATTAGTGTAACTTCACTTATAAAATCTGCTTTTGCCCTTTTTGATTGGCTTACAGATAGTTTCTTTACTGCTACTATTTTCCCATTCTTCAAAGTACGCTGATTTATTGCAGTTTAATAATATTATTATCTAATTTCAAGTCAGCAATAAATCTGGATTTTATTCTAACATAAGCTGTAGGGTACCTTGTATACTTCACCAAAACCTCCTTCTCCTAGTTTATTTTCTTCTTTGAAATTCTTGGTTGCAGATTTCAATTCTTTGTAATTGAAAGTCATAGGGTCTCGTAGTTTAGTTGCACTTAATATGTCACCTGCTATGTTTCAATGAGTTATGAAATACAGGTAAAAGGCTGAGCTATTATTACTTGACAATTGACTTGAGAAATTGCCTGATATGCCTGAAGAGTGATATAGCTAAATAAATACATGTGATAGTTAATTAGGTTGCTCAAAATATGAGCATAAAGTCGGATAACATAACTAATTAAATCCGAGCCCATAGACTCAGATCAACCGAAACTAATTAAACAAACAAACAAATGAATGTTACAAATAATTATGATAGCTCATAACTCATAAATAGTCATTTATCTTGACGTTACAATTGAGGCTTTAAAGCCCACTTACAATCAAAATAAGTTGTTGATTTTTTCTATTGATTTTCTTATTCTGAAAATATAATTTGACAATCAGAGTGCTTTTAAAACTCTACCGGTCCTTTTCTATTCTTGTAGATAATTCAGATCAGAAGCAAAAGAAGAGCTACACCTCCAGCCGCTCCTCCAATAAGAGCTGCCTTTGTACCAGAATTCCCTATAAGAAAATAACTAAGTCAATTTGAACATGGAGAATGGACTAACAAAAAACAAGAAGAAAGATTGATTTGTTTTTGTTAAAGAGAAATGAGATATGATGCAATTTTGTCTCCCAATAAGTTAAAAAGATCTTAACAAATTGTGCATCTTCAACCTTTGGTTTCTAAACCACATGTAAGTTTCACTTGTACTTTGTATTGTAAATGAGAATAAAACTATTAGATAAAAAGGATTTTATCTATCTGCTGGTTCTAATTAAGTAAAAAATAAGAATCAGGTGAATTCCTTTACAACAAGGGTGCAAACATAGGTGAAACATCTTTAGAATTCCTTTAAAATTCTAAATAATTTTAAAGATTAATACTAAAGTTCCCAAGAAAAATATAAATTTTCATGTATAAAAATATAACATCAAAAATTTCAAAAGTGGGAATATTAGTTTTTTTTAAATATTAAATTTCAAAGATAAAAAAAATCAATTTTGAAAATTTGCAGGTTGTGCATCTGTACACAAGTTTTTCTTTTTTTTTTAAAAAAGAAAAAGAAAAGCAGAAACTCAAACTTGAGACTTTCTAATCCAATAAGACCATTATCTATTGCTAGAATGTCTCCTTTGAGTCGGAACACACAAATTAAGTATAAAAAATCTCACCAGTTTTAAGAGAGGGCTGATTATTGATGGTCTGGTTATCCAAAAAGGGGTGAAGATTGATGGTCTGGTTATCCATAAAGAAGGGTAAATCTGAATATCTCATAAAGCAGCCAGAATCAACTGCCCTACCATCTTTATTAGGAGGACATCTTAGAATATTGGTAAGTGCAACTTTCGTACAGGCTGAGCAGCCAGTGGCATCAATTGTTTGAACACATTGTGCAATACCATATACTGATACATTATTAGCACCCACCACTTCCCTTCTACTGGCTGCAAACAAATCTTTTATCTTTGGTGTTGCAATGTGAAGATCATTTAACAATCCTTCCACCGTTGTTTTGAAAGCATCAGCTGGTGCTGATGTATTTAGGCCTCCACAATTCTCGCCATTCACGACGGGTTCAGTGGTTTCTGCATAGAAGTTACTAATCTCGTACCTGAAAAAAGAAACACAACTCTAGTCATTAATAATAATAGCATTAGAAGTTGATTTTATAGACGAAAACTGAACTTTAATCAATTCACACCAAAATCATAAAAGAAAATTTCATAATAGTAAAATATTTGTGAAGAAAAATGGATATGTCCATTACTCTAAATTCCGGAAGTAAATCAAATATGTTTGATAGTCGGTTACATAAATTAATTCCTATACTGAATAAGTTAGTTACCCAAATTTTTCATTTGAATTTTATTTTTTCATATTTATTTATAAACTATTGTTTATTATTATTATATATATATGCACAACTATATTATATTAATAATATACTATTTTATTAATATTTCCATTCTAATTTTTATATAAAAATTAAATTTAATTGAAAAAAAGATAAAAATCTAATTATTTAAATTTTAAGCAATAAATAAGAAATAAAAAGAAAAAAAAAATTAAATGAAATCGAGTGAAATTCAGTACGCTCTGATTTTGATTCTGGTTAGTGTGTGTGTATATATATAAATATGAATTTTAAGTTTCTAATCTTTCAATTTTTTCTTCTTTTTTCTATTACTTGTTCTCATCCAGTCGTTTTTTTTATCAATTATTAGATCAGTTGTAAAGTGAAATACACAAATCTGTTAAATATACTTTTATACAATTTTAATTTTCTTTAAAATATAGTTACTTTTCTTAAATATTAAAAGCCATTAAGAAACCAAGCAAAAAAAAGACATAATACGATGCTGGACTATATTGCCTAAATTTCTATATAAGCAATAGGAATTTAATGAAAAATTAATGCATGGATAGGAATCAGACGGAAAAAAAGAGAGAAATTTAAAAGTACCTTAGAAAGCAGCCATCGTAAATGACACGACCACCAATGGCGGCGGAGCAATTGTCAATTTTGGTAGAAGCAGCAGTGAAACACTGAATACATTCGGCAGGGGACATATAATCTCTACACTGGAGCATGGCATAGACCGGGTCAGATCCGCCGAGTCGCTCCGCGGTGGCGAAACGCTTGCCGGCACTGATCTGCGTTTTGAGGTCATTAAACGACGCGTTTCTATTGGAAAAGAAGTTTGAAACGCTGGAGACGTCGACGTTGTCGTCGCTGCAACCAACATTTAAAAATTGTAAACCTGCGTCTGAAGCTGCAAAGTTCATCATATAAGTAAAAGAACATGTTATTGTTAGAGTGCAGAGCAATAAGATTTTGGACTTCATTTTTCTATTCAGCTTTCTTTCTTCTCCTCCACCTCCTTTTAACTTATTTTAGAGTATTTTGGAGTAGGGGCAAGCAAAAGAAACAAAAAATATATGGTTAATTCGAAACCAAACTAATTTTTATGGTAAAACTGATTCAATTACGATTTTTAATTTTTACATTTTAAATTTTTTTATTACGATTTAAATTTTTAAGTATCGGTTATCTGTTAATTCACAGTTAATCAGTATATATATATATAAATATTTTCACTTATACTTTATTATATTTTCTAAATTAAGAGATCTTCTTAATAATGCAATGTTAAGTATTACTTTTATATTTATATTTATATTAACATAATATTTATATTTTCACATTAGGTGATATTAACTGTTTTTGTTTATCACCTGATTTCTTTTAACGGGAGAATCACCCATCTGAAAGAAGCGGTTGAAAGTCTGTTTATTTTCACATTTGCCTGACTCCAAGATTTACTTTTTTGTTTTTCTTTTTACGAAAAAAAACTAATATGCTTGACTTTCGATATATATATATATATATCAAAACCTTTTAGTTTTTATAATTTTGGCTTTTTTTAGTTATTAGTTTTATGCTAAAATAAGTTAAATCAAGTATTATGTAATTACAAGATTAAAAAAAAAAAGGAATTACTAGTTTTCAAAGGGAAAATTCAGACGTAAAAGAGCAATTAATTCCCAATGTATAAGAAAAAAATTTATCAAATTTTACGCTCTTATGTCTTTGAAATATACATCATAACTTTTACACAAAAAAATAGGGAAATACTTAAACAATCTTGATTTTTTAGAAAATACTTATAAATTGGTTGAATTATCCATAATAAATCTTTTTGAAATGAAACATAGTAAAATCTGTGTTATTAAAAATAGCAATTGTTGATAACGTGTAGAAAAACGGAGAATTTTTGGTTAGATAGTGCCTTCTTTTTCCTTTTTTTCACCTTTTACTTTTTCAAACTCTTCCCCTTTTTCTTTTGTTTTGCCACCTTAATGGTTAATAGTTAATACATAATTGTACTGGGTGTTTAGGTGTAAATTGATATAGTTTGTCATTTTCTTTTTCTCCACGATTAGTTGGTTGTTGACGATGATGATTACTGCGAATAATTATACCTGCTATTTTGGCCAATTAATCGAACATGTGCTGCTTGCCAATTAGTCTTCATATTATTATTATGTTTGGTCCGATTAGTCCAAGGGGGTTTGAACACAAAATTTTCAATTTAGATCGAGATCAGAATTACTTTGAGTTCAGCCTTTTCTTCTGGGGCAGTTAATCTATTCTTCAGTTTGGAATGAAATGAGAGCCAAATATTTTCCAATTGATCCTTAGGAATTAATTTTATATATAACTTATAAATACATGGTGAGTTAATTTTATTAAATCCAAGTTAATTTTATACATGTGAGTGTGATGGCAGAGATATTCTGGTTTGGAAATCACTTTGGTTACCTGATAAGTGTGATCTATATAATTCTTCCAATAATACTGATGTTTTTCTGCATTCTTTATTCAACGATAGAGATAGACAGTTGATCAAAAAGATCCTTTTGAGCTTCCATCGCCCTTGTGATTCTTGGATGTGGCATGCAAGCTGCTTAGTTTTGGGCTGTAATTTTGGTTCAGCCGTTATTATTTTTCTTCTTGTTTCCTGCATTTTTACCATGAGCATGGGTGGCTAATTTCCTTTATTTCAGTTGAAGGATAATCAAATCTCAGTTCCAATTATTCATGAGATCTAAATGTAATTTTATTGGTACGTTTGAGGGTAATCTATTTATTAGTCTTTCAAAATTACGTTATTTTTATAAATGGATTACACTTTTGCATTATTCAAATAAATAACCCCACAATTTGTGCTAGAAAAATAAAAGGTGGAGAGAGAGACAGCACTTAAAGCACAAAAATCCATTTCTGAATGTGGGCCTTGTGAAATCCAATCCACATATTCTATGTTGCGGCCGCATAGGACCAAAAATATGGACCACCAACGCCTTTTTAACTGTGATTTTCTTTTTATAAAAATTATAAATTACATGTAGTTCACTTTCTTTTTAAAGTTCTAGTTAATCTGTAACATATATTTATTTTATTTTATTTTATTTTTTATGATTTACATTTTCTATATTATATTATTAGCTATGATTTTTATTATTTTATATGTATATAATGGAAAATTTTTTTGTCCTTAAGATAAAAGTGTGAAAGAGAAATACATTGAATTATAATTTTGGAACGAGAGAATATTTTATTAAACCGGACGTCACGTGGATATGCCAGGCTGTGAAATCAAATAGAAAATAATAAGTGTCAATAATACATTATAGTACACACGTGGTCTGGATTCTGATTTCTGAGTGGTTCGTCCTTCCTGTCCTGTCCACTGACCAAACAAACAGCTTCTTACTTTAGGTTTGAACATAAGGCTTAAGCGAAACAACCATTTTAATCCCACTTACCTAATTCCTCCTATTCTCATTTAATGTTTAATTGTTTATATTTCCATCTAAATCAACTCTTCATTAATTTTCACAGTCCAACAAAAAAATTAATATTATATTTTAATCTAAAATTATCAAATTTACTTTTGAATTCAAACAATCCTTTTAAATTTTAATTTATTTCAAATTCTTGTATCATATATCACATGTCATTTAAAAATATTTATTCTCCAACGCGCAATTTATCGTAGGTGAATTAATTCTAAGTCCTAATTTGTTTTGAGTCTTTTGATCACATGCATAAATTTAAGTCGGAGGTTAATTTTTTTTATAAATTTTTAGTATTCGGTCTGTTTTTTTTAAATTAACGAAATTAATTAATTTAAAGTTAGTTATTATCATATCATAATTGAAAATAACTTTTTTTTTCATACGCTCTGTACATAAAGTGATAATTAAAGTGAGATTCCGTTTAAAAAAATTGGAAATATTATCATCATTATTAGGAAGGGATTATAGTTTATATAACATATTTTCAGTTAAACTTATGAAAAAAATAGATAAATAGGATAGAGTTACCAAAACAAATTAGAAAGTCAGAATGAGAATTACCAAATAAAGACAAACTTTAGTAGGTTTTGTACTTTTTTTTTTTAAAAAAAAGGGGGTTCCGTAATCATATTAAATTCATCTTGTAAGTACCTTCTCTTGTGTATTTTCTTCTTTTTTTTTTTTTTTTTTTTTCTCAAACGTGTATTTGTTTTCGATGTTAAGTAATTAACACATAAAAAAATTAAAATAAAATAAAATTCTTAGGTACATAGCCGGTACTTAAATCATTATAAAGAGTAATTTATTTAAATAAAATTTACCATCTTGTTTTATTGGTCAAAATTGGGTTTTTCTATTTTCTTAATGCAATTGTCGAATTAAATTATAACGTTTCTTAACTAGTTTACACCTAAGGAAATATTAGTGTTAGAAGCGTCTTTAACATCTTTAACCGATTTACTAACATTATATGAGATTTAATCTTTGAACCCACTCAAAAAAATCTGAATTAGCGACGAATTTTAGTGATGACATATTTTCGTTGTTATTTAGCGATCGTTTTAAATTTTAATCTTTAAAATGTATTTGTTCAACTTGGAAATAAGTTTAGCCGTGAAAATGTATTTTAAATTAAAATTTTCAAAAATTTATAATTTTGATTATTCCAAGCATTATAATATAAATGAAAAATAAAAAAATAAATATTTATTGTTACTAATTAAGATTAAAAATTATTTCAAAAAATTTAGGATTAAAATCACAAAAAAAATTAAATAAGCTAAAAATCATATCGACTTAAAGCATGTGACTACTTTTAAAATTTTAATAATATTGACTAGACATTAACTATAATATTTTTCTATCTTCTCATTTTGCTTTTCTCTTTTAGAATTTTAACAATATTCTATAGACATTAATTATAAAATAATTTTTATATTTAATATGTATTCAACATGTATATATATTATATCTATGGGTACAAATAAAAATCTTTATATAAATTCATTTACGCAATTATCCTCCATTCAACAGATATTGTACAAATGAATGTAGGAATATTTTTATCTTTTATAAAACTCTAGTTACTCCTCTCTTTGCTTTATTCTTCTTTTCTTTTCTAAAGGGGAGCCGCCATCCCTTGTTTCCCTTCTCTCTTCTTCTTCTTTCCACTGCCCTAGTTGTTGTTTCCCATAATCACCAGTGGACAAGTCGAGGAAGGCCTCTATCTGATTGCTCCTCCAAACCTAGCAGACAACCTTTCACCATTATAAACCATATTCTTAGCCGTAGTTTTCTCATTCTCCTTTCAATGCCTTCATTGTCTTTCCTCTGCCATCGCTGGATTCTCATCTTCTTCGTTTCTTTTCAGAGCCTTGGCAATGATAGCTCTATAACCATTTTCCTTAATTTAGGATCCCTTCATAGCCCTCAAACTTTAGGGGTTTTGTTCATTTACCCAACGGACCGATAAGGATATATCAGACAAATCTCTAAGAGATTTGCCAATCTCCTATTAGGGAGATACTCTATTAATAGCCATATATGTTCTAAATCAAGGGTCCTCTAAATTTGTTAATTCTACTCCTTATGAGTTGTGGACTAATCAAAAATGTGACCTAAGCCATTTACGACCTTGGGTTGTGTTGCTTATAGCTATGATACCTCAAGAAAATTTGGTAAATTGGGACTAAGAGGTAAAAAAGTATCTTTGTGAGATATTCTGAAGTATCAAAAGGATATGTATTTATAGGTGAGCAAGAAAATTGTACAATGATAGAATTTGAATCATGACATGCCATTTTCCTAGAAAATGAATTTCCTAAGTGGGTCAAAGTGAGTCAAGACTTTACTTTTTATGAAACTCAAAAAACAAAACCATCAGGATCACTCCATCCGAATGGGTGGAAATTCGAAGAAGAAGGTTAAGATCTTTTATCTTATGACCCGGATGTTCAAAATCCTTACTCCAATGGGAACATGGAAATTTAGGAACCTTACTTGAGTGGGAGTATTCCTGGCTTCAGTGGGAGCATAGATCTCAATTCCAATAGGAGCATTTCTAACTACGATGAATATATAAGATACATTTATCAAGAATTGAAATTATAAAAATCTAAAAGGAAAAGTGTTTCACATTGATGATTTGAGATTGAAGGCTCGAATGAAGCCCTTTTTGTAATGCCCCTCATAATACCCTAGGAGAAACTTTCATTAATTAATAATTAGGGTTATGTTAAATTAAATATAAATGAATAGATAAGGACCTAATTGAAAAATGAAATGGTTAGTTTTGGAGCATAAGTAATAATAAAGGAAAGTTGAGGACCAAAAAGTAATTTTGCCATATATTTGACAAAGGCCCAATAGAAAAGAAGAGAAAGGGGGATATTATGAGAGGTGGCTGGCCGAAGCAAGGTGGATTTCTTCATTCATCTTCATCCTCTCTTAACCCTAAAGTCTCTCTCTCTAAATCTCTTAGGTTTTTGCAAGAAGAAAAGAAGATTTAATGGGTTTTAATTATAAGGTATTGTTGTCTTTTCTTTGGTGTGTGTTGTTCTTTGAATGAAGTTATGGGTATTCATGGTGGTGTTCTTATTTCTTAGAATGAGAAGCTAGCAAAAAGAAGGGGAAAGAGACTCTATAAGGGTGAAGAGATTTGGAGTTTTAAAAAGGTATAGGAACTTGCATGGTGTTGTGTGTGTGTGCCCAATGTTTTGAGATGAGGAATGTCTTTATAGCTGCTACTATATGTTTTATGGGTTGATCTTAAGCTTGAAATTGGTTTAGAAATGAAATATGCAAGCTATGTTGAAAGATACAAAAATTTGTTTTAAGGTTTTATAGACCAGTCTATACTTTTTTGGCTATATATTGAGCTATAGTTATTAAAATGGAGAAATTCAAGTTGGTATAGAAACTAGACACACATATCTTGATTTTTTTAGAATAGACTGAGAACTGATTTTCAATGTATGATAGTGAAAATTTGTATTGAATTTTGGTTGGGCTGTTGCCCAATTTTTGAGAGCAGTGTGTGGTTTTCTTTGCATATATGAAGCTTTACAGGTATGATTGAGATAATTTTTGGTGTTTTAAAAACTAGAGACATAGGCCTATAACTTTTTAAGAGGGAATATTTACGGGAAATGTGACACCCTAATTCTTTAACCATGGATAATCATCAATCATCATCATCATAAACCTAGTAAAGATCCTGCAGAAATAATAATAATAGGACAGGCCATCATTACATGCCATAAAAAGATAATTAAGCTTATAAAAAAGATAAACATAACATAAATGGCCTTCAAGTATCCTGATATCCTCAAGGCAACTGCATCATGACTGATCCTCTAGAGCTTATCCTGAAACCTATATGGATAAACAAACCTATGCTAAGCTATAAAGCGTAGTGGGGAACAAAAACTCTATAGGTAACTTATTTACACAATTCATCATATCATATACAACTTTCTATATAATAAAGAATAACACTTGAGTCTATTGTATTGATCAATTCACTAAGAACATATTGGGGAAGTAGTCAATCTTGTTAGGAATACCCTATTTACTTATGTATAAAGCATTCTATAAATTCTTTTAATGAAAAGCTTGTCAATTAAATAGCATCATCTTACATAATTCATGCATATGTGTTCTTTAATATCATCTTCACATGGTAACTTAAACCTCTTACAACATCAATTGATATCATACATTACACTTAGTTAGGTTAATGTTATCATTAAACCTATAAGGGTGTAAACATTTATACATAATTGAATAGACTGGTAGCATTGCATGTGATCACAAAGAATAAGCATTACATTTCATGATTATAAAAAAAGGTTTCGATGCCATATGTATGCATTTTATAATATAGCACATGAAACTTAGTATACATATTATAGTCCATATAAGTTTTAGCACAATATGGTACATTGTGAAATCCATATATTCTCCGTAGAACCCATCGATGGAGTTCAACTCACACCGGCACTCACATGGGAACCTTCCTCAGGTCGATGACATACATATCTCATAATCATGATATAATGAACATGGCATCTCATTTAAATAAGACAGTTATAGCCAAAAGGAATTTAAGATAAAAACATCACAATACAATAAGTCATTCATCATGTGTATGTTAACTGCGTGACGAAATCGATGCATATATGTATACATATACCACTTTATTTCTTGTACCTTTTCCTTTTTATCACCCTTAATAGCCTGGCTAAGTACTAGTTCGAAAGGTGGATAATGGGAGCAATGGATACTCGAAGGTATCAAACTATGGATATCCGAAGATATCGAACAATGTACCCAATTGGGGTCAAGCAATGGTTCCAGCAAGGAAAAAACTATGAACCCAAATGAGGTCAAATGATGGTTCCATTAAGGAACAAGACCCAAACGGGGTCAACATATAGCAGCTACGACTGTACCCCTCTAGGCGTGCCTATCTAATTCACAACTGAACTAAGACCCACAGGCTTAAATTTTTAAGACATCTCTTAACTTAACATATTCTTCTTTACTTAGCACATCATTTGGCTTAAAGCCACTTTTCATAAAAGAATGCATATAATTCTTTTCATACATCAATGCTGAGCTTTAGGCTCCATTACATATGGATGCTGTCATATGATCGTATGCTTGCATCAATTTTCTTTCATTCATATCATAATAGTTACACGTTTATGTAACAATAACAATACATCATCTTTCATGGTTAGCATTACGCGTACCCACATGCACTCGTACATATATGTGCAGTTAAAAGATAATCATATTAAACATAATCATATATAGCAGCACTCAAGCATTCATGATTCATATAATAGAATAACTATGTTCTCATATGGCTTAAGGTCAACACTTCTTCATCTATAGTCTCTTTAGCTCACTTTTATAGTCTATTATATCATAGGCAATAGATTATTTGCCTTAACATTATCACATATATCATGATCATCTTATTTGTACTTTCTATTTAATAACATTATTTTCTTAGAGGAGGTGCATAAGATTATATCATCTTAATCGTTAGAACATTACTTACAGACTTGTAACTTTCATTTTACATCATAGGGTATGAATAACATATGGGTATGATCCTTTACCTCAAAGTTCACCATCAATTCCCATTATGACTTGAAGTATAATTAAGCTTCTATAGTTTTATAATATCCCTTCAAAACATTCCTTTTTAACTTAGGCATATTACATACCTCATACCCGTATGAAATACATTAATTAACATGTATATTTATAGTTACTAGATTACATGCAACCTTAAAACTATCTTCTTATCAACTAGGCAAAATCATATTATTTCCATGCCGTTAAAAAGGATGGTCCGAGTATAGTATCTAAGTAGAACCATTTGCTTTGGCTGAGCATATACTTTAAACTATACTATAAAGGGCATATCAAATAGCATACTCGTGTGATTCTTATATTTCTTCCTCTTACTCTCCATAGTTTCATGCCATTATACACTAAAACACATTTTAACAGCCTAATTATTTTAGTATTATCATATGTAAGTCTTCCTACTTAGAGTTTAAGTGGACTCTAATTCATAACTTTATAGGATTAGTGTTTTAAAGCCTTTCATTTTAAGCGATCATGCTTTATTCATTGGTAGGTGACTTTGGATGAATTACAGCTTAAATCAGTCTTCACCCTATCATAATAGCTTTTTTTTATGTCTTTTAATTTCTATAATAATTCATGCTATATTCATGTCTTTCTGAATCATATCTTTATAGACTTTAGCATTAGAACAAACTTTTATAATCTATCCCTCCCTTAGTAATCAAGTAACACATCCATCTTCATTTAATAACTATTTACCATTACTCATACTGATTACTAATCCAATTATCTCAATTCATGCTCTCATTAGGATCTTATAAACCACATAATACTGTGTTCAATATCTAATTACTTGACTTAAATCTTGGGGTGAGAATATACTCGAATGAATGAAAGAGTATATATAAAGCATGGCTGGTCAAGCATTTTATATAGAGAAAGGAGGGTTGGCCATGTATTTTCGGAGATAAAAGCATAATTGGCCATGTACAATGGGAAGATAGACATCACGTGGCCGTGGGTGAGAGGAAGAGCTTCATTATGTGGCCACGAGCTTCCAAAGAGAAAACCCATGCATGGCCTGTGTGGAAAGAAGGCTTTCCATGCGTGGCCATGTGCTTTGAAGAAGAAACACATAAAAGACACACATGTGGCCGTGGGTGAGAGAAAGAGCTTCATCACGTGGCCATGCATCCCCAAAGGCAAACCAATACGTGGCCGTGTGTTCCCAGGAGAACACATATGTGTGACCACGCATGAGCAAGAAGGAAATGGTGAGTGGCCACGCGTGGGAAAAAAGAAGGAAAACCCAGAATCCTGATTATGCAGACATAAAATTAAACCCTAAATCTCACCTCCTTATATACTTATATTGTCATTTAAGTTACAAATCATGTTATAATCATCAACACTTACTACATTTACCCTTAATCTCTCCAAGAAAACATATGCAACATGAGATGGAAAATGAATACAGTAACTTTTCCAAATAATCCCGTACCTCAAAATCATGCTTCACCTCCTTTACATATGATTCCTTTCCTTCTCTTTCACTTGATTTAAATGCTTCTCTCTCATTTCCTTACACAAGATGACAACAAGATCTTGAAATCTCTCCTCACCAAAGAAATCACAAATAAAAGAAAAGAAATAAGGTATCTTAAAGGAGAAACATTACCTTTCATGTTAACTCCCAAACCCTAGCATCCTTCTCCAAATCGTGACCAGAGAAAGAGAGAGAGAGAGAGAGATCCTTCAAATGCCAATCTCCCTTTCCCTCAAAACCCTAATTATAGTGGGATAAATATCTCACAAGGAAAAATTCCCAAAATGTCCTTTATACACAACTAAACCCCCATTATTTCAATTTCTTTCAATTTAACCCCAAGACTTTCTAAGTCACTTCAATTATATCCTTGTCTTCAATTATAATTTAACTTAACCATATACTTACATGCTGAAATTACCAAAATACCCCTCTTAGGACTTAACCTCGATAATCACAAAATAATCCAATTTTGCCCTAATTAATGAAAGTCCTCGTTAATTAACAATAATCCAATTAGGGTCATGATTGGGTCCTTACATAAAATTCCGTTTAATAGGTCAAAATTGGCTTAGAATCCAGGACTGAAAATCTACCGTTGGGCAGATTAAGGCATCACAGTTACTAGATTTTTGATAGTAACTGTGAGGTAGTCCAATTTTTTGTTTAAACCAAAAATTCATCCTAGCTCATGGTTACTAAGGCATTCATAGTAATCGTGACCCCTTCTTATTGCTTCACTTCATGGTTACCATCCATGGGCTAGTAACCGTAAGGTAGTTGGCATTCAGTCCAAAACCGAAGTGCAACCTACGTCATGGTTACTATGAATTGGGTAATAACCATGACCCTTTTTGCTTTACTTGGGTCATGATTACCATGGATTTGGTAGTAACCGTGACCCTCCCTTGCATTATAAAACTTGGAATTTTAGGACTCTATTTGATGTCCTAACCTACCCAAGCCCTTCCTAAGCTTTTAAATCATTTTTAAACCTAAAGAATACGTTAATATACCCCTTAATCACATAAATTGAAAAGAAACATAAAGGAAAAGCATTATAATACTTAGTATATGTACATGATTGCTTGAATATGATGCATGAATGCTTATAATGGCTATTTATTAGTAATGGTTGGTTACACTCTCTTAGTTGTAAGCTATATGGTGATAAATTGGAGTTGGTTTATCTTATACTGAAATGCATTAATATGAATTAATGACATATGTGAGATGATTTGCTTGCATATAAAATTTGGTGGTGGATAGATAGGCATACTTATAGGGTTACAGTCACAGCTGCTATAGTCTGACCTATATGGGTCCATAGTATGTTTCTAAATGAGACCATATTTTTGATCCCTATTGGATCCACATATTTAATACATTCAGGTATTTATATGTTTGATATCTTCGGATATCCCCAGCACCCGTTATCCACACCCACAAGAATTTAAGTAGGCAGTTTATTTAATGAATGACATGCATACATAGTTTGCATTCTTTATTTATTATGATGAAATGATATAGTTATTGCTTCCAATAACGTACTTAGCAATATTTATTATTGGAGTGAATGCATTTTATTCCATGTTATTGTCATATTCTTGGTGATAACCACTATGAGTGGTTATCAACATATTGTTCTATTCTCTACTAAGCTTTATAGCATAGCACGGGTGTTTATCCGTGTAGGTTCGCAGGTTTAACCTTTTCTTCAGGGATAAAGCCAACAACTTTAGAAGAAAATATCAGATTAGGAAGAATAATTTTGATGTATGAGATTAAATTTTTGTATCTTTTTTATTAGATCATGATGTATCTTGTATTGGAGTAGTGTGAGTATCAAGTTTTGTAATTAATAACCCATCAGAATTTTAATGTACCGGATTTAATTTTATATGACTTGTATAGTGTACATATATCTATATACTTCTGTAATAGATCATTCACACATTATAATACATGATAGTTAAATAAATTGCTATTATTTCATGTATTATGGATTAATGAAATGTAATTAGGAACAAAAATCTGGTTAATCTAGTATATTCATTACATTTTTGCTATCAGAGTGCTTTGGTTTAGGCGATTTTGGCCTATAGAAATTTAAGGGTTCTTAAAAATAGAATTTTTATTGATGTTGGCTTATAGTTGTTGTCCCTGTTTTCTTTTGATATAGTCAAGTATGGAAGGACATCGTGAAGTTGTAAATGAATATGCTAAAAGCAATCTACCTGGACAATTGAATCCTTCTCAGCCTGAATCTTCTTCATCTACTCGAGGTGGTGTAGCTACTACTGAGCCTAGGGAAGCGCTATTAAAAATTTCCCATGATATGGCTCAGATTCTGCAAAGAATGATGGCACCAAAAGCTCCTATTTCTGAGATCAAAAAGCATAGTGCAGAGGAGTTTTTGGGCACTACGTGGGAGGAGTCTAAGAAAGTTGAGCTGTGGCTCAAAAGATTAGAACGGGTATTTATAGAAGTTCAGTGCCTAGCAAATCAGAAGGTGACTTGTGATGTGTCCTTCCTTTAGGGAATAGCTTATGATTGGTGGAAGCTAGTTCAGACACAACCTCAGCTACCTGATTCCCTCTCTTCAAAATTATTTGTGGCGGTATCAAAAAAGAGGTATCTGACTAAAGCATACAAGGATGAGATGTTGAAATAGTTCTTAAACCTAAAGTGAAAGGGTATGTCAGTGGCTGAATATGAAGCATAATTCAGTCACTTGAGCAAATATGCACCTAAGCCCATATTGACAGGGACTTTCAAGTGTTACTAGTTTGAAGATGGGTTGAATGACCGGATTCGAGAGCACTTGATAAGGCCTATCTCTTTACACTTGGTTGACTATCATCAATTGGTACAAGTAGCTATTTGGGTTAAGAAAGAAGAGAATGTCAAAAGAGAAAGAAAGCAAAGAAGAAAATACTTCTCTCGGGGTGGTTTATCAATAGGGAAACAATCGAGAATGACTCTAGGAGATTAGCCAACTATGTCTGGTAACCGCCCTACATTCTAAGGTAGACAACAAAGAGCTTTCACTTCAGCTTGATCTGGAAGGGACACTTTATCAGGACAGGGAAGACTCCAAGCTCCAGAATGTACCTACTATTATAGGCGACATTGGGGTACTTGCAGATTGCTCATTGGTGCTTGCTTCAGATGTGGTAGAACATAGCATTTTATGGTAAATTATCCTATGAAGTGGGAGCAAGCCTCCAGTCAACAAAGTAATAGAGGAGCTTCTAACGCACCCTCTTCTAGTAAAGGTTGTGCTAAAGGCAGAGGTGGATCGGGTTAGCTTAGAGCACAGTCCAAGAATGTTTCTAAGATAGTGGATCAACCATTTGCTCCTATACCTCCTGTCAGAGCTTATACCATGAAAGCTCAAGAAGATGTTGATGCTCTTAAGGTCATAGCTGGTACATTTTCTTTTTTTTGATATTGATGTGCATGTGCTTATAGACCCAGGATCTATACACTAATATGTTTGTAATAGGGATTTGGGTAGAAATGTATCTGTTGTAGATCACTTGAATTATGATATACATGTAATTAGTCCTTTGGGCCACAATATATGTGTAAATGAAATCTATAAAAATTTCCCTATAATGATTCAAGGGAGAGAGTTTTCAGCTGTTTTAATTGTTTTACCATTCCATGAATTTGATATAATCCTGGATATGGATTGGTTATCTAGATACCAAGCCATAGTGAATTGTAAAGCTAAAACTGTAGTAGTTAAGGACATTGGGGAAAAAGAGACATTGATTCAGGGTATTAAATCTAAACCCTTAGCCAATGTCATCTTTGCCACGAAGGCGAAGCAATTCCTTAGAAAAGGATGCAAAGCATTCTTGGCTTTGGTATTTAATTCTAAGAGGAAGACAATTAATCTTCAAGATATTCCAGTAGTCATTGAGTTTCCTGATGTTTTTCTCAAAGAACTTTCGAGTTTTCCACCAAAGAGAGAAGTAGAGTTATCTATAGAAACTCTGCCTAGATCTGCTCCTATCTCCAGAGCACCTTACAGAATGGCACCATAAAAATTGAAGAAGTTAAAAGGTTAGTTACAAGAGCTATTGGAAAAAGGCTTCATCAAGCCTAGTGTGTCACCTTAGGGCATATCGGTGTTGTTTGTCAAGAAGAAGGATGGCACCTTGACGATGTACATTGACTATAGACAACTCAACAAAGTAATGGTGAAGAACAAGTATCCTCTACCATGGATTGAAGATTTATTTGACCAGTTAAAAGGCATTGGGGTATTTTCTAAAATTGATATATGATCGAGATACTATCAATTGCAGGTCAAGGATGTAAATTTTCAGAAAACTGCTTTTAGAATTCAATATGGTCATTACAATTTCTTAGTAATGCCTTTCAGGTTGACAACGCACCATCAACCTTAATAGATCTAATGAATAGGGTGTTTAGACCCTATTTAGACTAGTTTGTGGTGGTGTTTATCGATGACATACTGGTTTATTCTCATAATGAAGCGGAGCATACGAAACACCTGAGAATTGTATTAAAAACTTTACAAGAAAAGCAGTTATATACAAAGGTAAGTAATTGTAAGTTCTGGCTTAAAGAATTCTCTTTTCTTAGGCACGTGGTATCTTCAGAAGGCATCAGGAAGGATCCTGTAAAGATTAAAGCTATTGTAAGTTGGAAGTTGCCTCCGAATGTGCCGGAAGTCAGAAGTTTCTTGAGCTTAGCCAGCTATTATAGACGATTTATGAAAGGTTTTTCAGTAATTGCCTCCCCGCTTACTAAGTTGCTTCGAAAAGAGACCAGATTTGAATGGATAGATTGCTGTTAAGTAAGTTTTGAGTAGCTAAATATGATGTTGACCGAAGCCCCAGTTCTTACTCAACCAATATTGGGTGAAGAATATGTTATGTATTGTGATGCATCTAAAAATGGATTGGGGTGTGTGTTGATGCAAGAGGTTAAAGTAGTGGCTTATGCATCAAGGTAGTTGAAGTCTCATGAACAAAACTATCCAACTCATGATTTGGAGTTGGCAGCTATCGTTTTTGCCTTGAAAATATGGTGACATTATCTTTATGGTGAAAAGTATAGAACCTATACAGATCATAAAAGTCTTAAATATCTGCTTACCTAGCGAGATCTTAATCTAAGGCAGTGCAGATGGCTAGAATTTTTCAAAGACTATGATTGTATAGTTGATTATCATCTAAGAAAGGCAAATGTGGTGGCGGATGCATTGAGTTAAAAGATTATGGTGACCCTGTTGTTACAAGAGTTTAAATGGAGGTTTGCATTCGATAGATCCTTAATAGCTTAATTATGAGCTCGACCTAATCTAAGATAGGCAGTAATTAATGCACAGACGAGTGATGAAAAGCTATAGTAAATGGCTTAATTAGTGCATGAAAGGGGCCCAATAGAGTATTAAATTGGGATTGATGGTGGTCTCTATTATCGAAATTGATTATACGTACTAGATGTTAAAGAGTTGAAAAGAGCTTTATTGCAAGAAGCCCATAACACTGTTTTCACCATGCATCCAGATGGCAACAAGATGTATCGAGATCTGAAACAGTTTTATTGGTGGTCAAGTATGAAATGAGATGTAACTGAGTATGTCTCCAAATGCCTGACATGTCAGCAAGTAAAAGCAGAGCACCAACTTCCTTCGAGACTGCTAAATCCTATTCCCATTCCTCAATAGAAGTGGGATAATTTACCATGAATTTCATCACAGGTTTACCCACTACTCAGAAGAAGCATAATGCGGTGTGGGTCATAGTAGACAGATTGATAAAGGTGGCTCATTTTATACCAACCCGATCTAACTACTTAATGGAAAAATTAGCTAAATTATACATAGACTAGATTGTTAGATTGCATGGGGTACCAATATCAATAATTTTAGATCGAAATCCAAGATTTACTTCCAGATTCTGGAAATGTCTACAACAAGGTTTAGGCATAAAGCTTCATCTTAGCACTACTTTTTACCCTCAAACAAATGGGTAGTCAAAAAGGGTTATATAGGTACTAGAGGAAATCCTGAGAGGCTGTGTTTTAGATTTTCCCTGGAGTTGGGATAAATATGTGACCTTGATGGAATTTGCGTACAACAATGGCTATCAAACAAGCATTGATATGCCACCTTATGAAGCACTCTATGGTTAAAAATATAGAACTCCCTCCTGCTGGATAGAGTTAGCTGAAAGCAAATTGATAGGTCCTAAAATTATAAAGGATACTGAAGAGAAAATCCAACTTGTCAAGCAAAGATTAAAAGAAGAAAGCGATAGACAAAAGTCGTATACGGGCTTAAAAAGAAAGGACATTGAGTATCAGGTTGGAGATGAAGTTTTCTTGAAGGTATCCCCATGGAGAAAGGTGTTACGGTTTGGAAAGAAAGGAAAACTTAATAGCAGATTTATAGGTCCCTACAGAATTCTGGAACGGGCTGGATCGGTAGCATACAGACTGGATCTTTCCAGTGAGTTTTTGAAGCTACATGATATTTTTAATGTTTTTATGCTTCGATGGTATCGATCAGATGAGCCACTTATCGTACCGATGCAAGACTTCAATCTCAGATCTGATTACACATATGATGTGGAGCCTAAAATGATCTTTGCCAAGGAAGTTCGACAATTGAGGAATAAAACAATCCCTATAGTCAAAGTATAATGGCAAACCCATGGTGTATAGGAAACTACGTGGGAGCTAGAAGCAGTCATGCGAGCTCAATACCCACAGCTCTTCAATATAGGTATGAATTTCGGGACCAAACTTCCTTAAGGGGGAGAAAGTTGTAATACCTCTCATAATACCCTAGGAGAAAATTTCATTAATTAATAATTAGGGTCTATGTTAAATTAAATATAAATGAATAGATAAGGACCTAACAAAAAGATGAAAGGGTTAGTTTTTGGGCATAAGAAGAAATAAAGAAAAGTTGAGGACCAAAAAGTAATTTTGCCATATATTTGACAAATTGCCCAATCGGTAAGAAAAGAAAGGGTGATATTTTGAGAGGTGGCCGGCCAAACCAAGGTGGATTTCTTCATTCAGCTTCATCCTCTCTTAACCCTAAAGTCTATCTCTCAAACTCTCTCTAGATCTCTTGGATTTTTGCAAGAAGAAAAGAAGATTTAGTGGGTTTTAATTATAATGTATTGTTATCTTTTCTTTGGTGTGTGTTGTTCTTTGAATGAATTTATGGATATTTATGGTGGTGTTCTTATTTCTTAGAAGGAGAAGCTAGCAAAAAGAAGGGGAAAGAGACTCTACAAGGGTGAAGAGATTTGGAGCTTTAAAAAGGTATAGGAACTTACATGGTTATGTGTGTGTGTCCTTGATGTTTTAACATGAGAAATGTCTTTATTTCTGCTATTATATGTTTTATGGTTTGATCTTAAGCTTGAAATTGGTTTAGAAATGAAATATGCAAGCTATGTTGAAAGATACAAAAATCTGTTTTAAGTTTCTATAGACCAGTTTGTACTATTTTGGTTATATCTTGAGCTATAGTTATTCAAATGGAGAAATTTCTATAGTTATAGAAACTAGACACACATATCTTGATTTTTTCAAAGAAATCGAGAACTACTTTTCACTACATGATAGTGAAAAGTTGTGTTGAATTCTAGTTGTGGCTATTACCCAGTTTTTGAGAGTAGTCTGTGATCTTCTTTTCATATCTAAAGATTTACAAGTCTGATTGAGATAATTTTTGGTGTTCTGAAAACTAGAGACATATGCCTACAACTTTGCAGGGGGCATATTCATTGGAAATACTGCTTAATAGGTCAAAATTGGCTTAGAATCTAGGATTGGAAATCTGCCATTGGGTAGATTAGGGCATCACGATTACTAGGTTTTTTATAGTAACCGTGAGGCAGTCCAATTTTCAGTCTAGTCCTAAAATTCATCCTAGCTCACGGTTACTAAGGTATTCATAGTAACTGTGAACCCTTCTCGTATCTTTACTTTATGGTTACCATCTATGGGATAGTAACCGTGAGGTAGTTGGCATTCAGTCCAGAACCGAAGTGCAACTTGCATCACAGTTACTATGATTTGGGCAGTAACCATGACCCTTTTTGCCTGACTTGGGTCACATTTACCATGAATTTGGTAGTATCCGTGACACTCCCTTGTATTTTAAAACATGGAATTTTAGGACTTTATTTGATATCTAAACCTACCTAAGCCCATCCTAAGCTTATAAATCATTTTTGAACCTAAAGAATAGTGTAATATACCCTTTAATCATATGAATTGAAAAGAAACATAAAGGAAAAGCATTATAATACTTAGTATATGCATATGATTGCTTGAATATGGAAGCATGAATGCTTATAATGGCTGTTTATTGGTAACGGTTGGTTACACTCTCTTAGTTGTAAGCAATATGGTGATAATTTGGAGTTGGTTTATCTTATACTAAAATGCATTAATATGAATTAATGACATATATGAGATGATTTGTTGCCTGTACATAAAACTTGGTGGTCGATAGATAGGCATGCCTATAGGGTTACAGTCGCAGCTACTATAGTCTGACCCATATGGGTTCACAGTATGTCTCTAAATGAGATCATAGTTCTGACCCCAATTAGGTCCATATATTTAATACCTTCAGGTATTTATATGTTTGATATCTTTGGATATCCACAGCACCCATTATCCACACCCACAGGAATTTAAGCAGGAAGTTTATTCAATGAATGACATGCATACATAGTTTGCAATCTTTATTTATTATGATGAAATGATGCAGTTATTGCTTCCAATAATGTACTTAGCAATATTTATTATTGGAGTGAATGCATTTTATTTTGTGTTATTGTCGTATGCATGGTGATAACCAGTTTGAGTGGTTATCACATATTGTTATGTTCTACACTAAGCTTTATAGCTTAGCACGGGTGTTTATCCGTGTAGGTTTGCAGGTTAAACCTTTTCTTCAAGGATAAAGCGAACAACTTCAGAAGCCAACATCAAATTAGGAAGAATCATTTTGATGTATGAGATTAAATTTTTGTATTTTTTTTATTATATCATGATGTATCTTGTATTGGAGTAGTGTGAGTATTAAGGTTTGTAATTAATAACCTAGCAGAATTTTAATATAACAGACTTAATTTTATATGACTTGTATAGTGTACATATATCTATATACATCTATAATAGATAATTCACACGTTATAATACAGGATAGTTGAATAAATTGCTATAATTTCATGTATTATGGATTAATGAAATGTAATTAGGAACAAAAATCAGGTTAATATAGTATAGTCATTACATTTTTAGCTATCCCATAAGATGAATAAGAGCCTACAAATATTCAAGAAGCTCTTTTATGCCTAGCAAAAGATAAATAGATTAAAGCGATGGAAGAAGAAATGACATCTATGATATTGAACCATGTTTGGGAACTGATTGATCTACCTAAAGGATGCAAACCAATTGGAAATAAGTGGGTTCTCAAGGTAAAGAAAAAAGCCAATGGAAGCATTGAAAGATATAGAGTTTGATTGGCTGCTAAGGGGTTTACACGATAGAAAGGAATTGGCTATGAGTAGACATTCTCACCTGTTATAAGATTGATGCCTGTAAGGTTAATTATGGCCTTAGTGGATAGTTTAGACTTTGAGCAACATCAAATGCTTGTAAAGGCTGCTTTCCTCAATGAAGGATTAGATGAAAAAATCTACATGGAACAACCTATAGGTTTAATTAAAAAAGGCAGCGAATATAAGGTTTGCCGATTGAAAATATCAATCTATACGCTCTAACAGTTTTTAAGATAATGATATTTGAGATTTCATGAGACAACCATGTTGAATTGGTTCAACATGATAGATGAAAACTATTGTATTTATCAGAATAGCTTTAAAGATAAATTTTTCATCTTGACTTTGTATGTAGATGACATACTAATAGTAGAAAATGATATAGAGTACGTAAATGAAATCAAAGGTTGGTTATCCTCTAACTTTTAAATGAACGATATGGGTCAAGTAGATAACATTCTTGGAATTAAGATTTTAAGAGATCGTTAAAGAAGGTTTTTATCTCTCTCATAAAAGACATATATCAACAAATTCCTTAAATGATTCAAAAATTTTTTAGCTAGAGTGTATATCTTAAGAAGCTAGATGAAATGGAACGTATGAGGACCGTTCCATATGCTGCTGTTGTGACTAGACTAATAAATACAATATTGTGTACAAGATCTGATATATGCTATGTAGTGGGCATAGTAAGTAGATATCAGTCCATTCCAAGCAAAACACATAGGAAAGCAGTGAAAAGGATACTTAAATAGCTTAAAGGTACCACAAACTATTCTTTCTGTTATCAAGGAATGATCTACAATTGAAAGGATACTAAGATGTTGATTGGGGAGGTGATGTGGAATAGAGGAAATCCATATTAGGTTGTGTACTCTTGCTTGGTAAGGGTACCATCTCGTGAAATAGTAAGAAATAAGCATGTGTAGTCCTATCGATAATGGAAGTTAAAATTGTTGCTTCTTATGCTATAGTACAAAAGGTATTTTGGCTAAAATGGTTTGTGAACCATTTAAGAGTAACTGCCTTAGAGGCAATAATGATAGTCTGTAGTGACAGTCAGTCATCAATGGATATATCGACATTAAGTATCAATACACCAAAGATATTATTGCATTAGGAAAAATGAACTTACAGTACATTTTTTACTGAATATAAGTAGATCCATTGAAAATATCTTTATTGAGAGATGTGTTTAGAGAGACACATTAGATCTCAAGGTTTTGAGTAGGATTTGATTTGTACTATTTATGTGATCCCTTAACATTATTATTTATGAATAATAATAAAGTTCATTATATGGCAATACATAAGTGTGAATGTTTATATGTGAATATTTATTGTTATTTATTATATGATTGATCATGTAGAATAGAGAAAGAACCCACTCACATGAGTATTTTCCCTAGTTTTGACAATGAGTTGACAAAGACCAAGATAAGGCAATTTTTGTACATATAGAGAACTCGAGAGCTTGTTCAAAATAAAAGTGTCATTTTGTAGAAAATACAAGATTAATCTTGTTAAGGTGCAAAATAAAGACATACATGAGGTTGTATGCTTTGGATTGAGATCCAAACTGGATTAAGTATAATCCCATGATAAGTTAAACGTAACTATCATATTCTATCTTGAAAGCCAGAAATTGTTTAGAAAAGAGAGAACTAAAGTTAGATGTTTGGTGAGTCATAATGTTATGCTTCTATATGGTGTTAAAATACATTTTGTAAGACATGAGCTCCTCAAAGGGAGGGGAAGAATACCATAACACATGTTTCATACCATGTGTGCTTATGTGATCAAGAGATGGAAATTTATAAGTGAATTATCTCAACTTTTCCTAGTGTGAGACTCTATTGAATAACAACACTTAGAACCCTTAACTTATTCCTAATGTATGGTTCAGTGTTGCAAGCTTAATTAGTTTCCAAAAAACTATGGAATAATTCAGCTTAGTGGGTCTAATTAGAAAAATGAGTTGAATCATGATGGATGGCATAGAGTAAGAGGGGACGATACCCTTCCAATCACATTTAATGGTTTCGTGGTTCATCGACATGCCTATTATAGTCTTTATAAGTAAACACATAATAGTGAACACGAAAATTATTTTATGAGATTGTGAGTTAAAACAGTAAATATGAGAAGAAAATCTAGGGTTAGGCATACATGGATAAAAGGATATTATTTTTTCAAGATGCTATATATCCCTAACAGGTGTAAAGCAATAATGCTCTCGATGTATGCTGGTCATACGGTCTATTTATTTGTATGATTAGAGATTATGCTTGGATTTGCTCTCGATGTATGCTGGTCATACGGTCTATTTATTTGTATGATTATAGATTATGCTTGGATTTTGTTCCATCATATGGGAGTGGGAGATGAAAAAAAATGGATACGCCCATGACCCTAAATTTGGGAAGTAAATCAAATATGTTTGCTACTGAATAGGTCAATTACAGAAATTAATTCCTATACTGAATACATCAATTATGAAAAATAATTCCTATATTGAATGAATCAGTTAAAGAAATTAATTCCTATATTAAATACGTCAGTTTTGAAAATTAATTTCTATATTAATTACTTTCCTAATTAATAAATATGAAAATCTCTATAAATAGAGATTATGAATTCAGATTTAGGGTTGGTTGCTAGTTTTTCATAAGAAATTTTAAAGAGAATTCTTTTTTCTCACCTTATTCGTCAGTTTCTTCAAAGGGTATTTAGACCGTGAAATTGTTGCAGTTATCCCGACTAACAATTTGTGGATAATAGCCATGCTAGCAAAGCAAAATATGATCCTTCACTTCCTTTTTTCTTCTAAATTGATTATACGCTACTGGAGGTAAATAGATTTTTTTATCCCTATTTTGAAGTATCATTTAAAGTCAACTAGTCAACAAAGTCTTCTTTGAATGCATATTGATAAAATAATAAAATGAGACCAAAATATATGCAGTTAACTTTTGCAAATAATATAATTATAATTAGGGATACAAAGCAGAAAAACTATTACTGTGCTGTGATTGAGCAACAAATTGGCATAAAACATCAACAAGCAAATGAAATTAGACAAAAAGGCTCATTCAATTTCTAGAATTAATTTCTCAATAATCAATAAAATTGCATCCAAATTTTTTTATACCATTTTAAAGTATTCCATCCATCTCGGCCACTTTTATTTTGACACGAAAATTTAGAAAATAATTAAAAAACTTGATTTTATAAAAAAGTATTAGCAATTGATTAATTACCCTTTTTTAATTCTAAATATACTATTTAATTTCTACATGATGAAAACTAGATTTATTACTTAAAATAATATGATATTTAATATGTAATATTATATCTCTCCTCTATACATTTCATCTAAGGTTATAAAAGTTCGCACTCGTTGATATGTGGCATAATCTATGCATATTTGGATGGACCACATAAAATTAGAAAATTTTTATGCACCGAATTTAGTATATCATACATTAATTTAATGGTATATTAACACTCAATTTGGACATGTGTTGTTTTTGCATGAAGTGAATATGGTGATCAACAAAGAAGTGGCAACCAATACAATAAAAAGAGGTACTTGCTATGTATCATTTGATTGCTGTAATTTTAATATTATTATTATTATTATTATTATTATTATTATTGTTGTTGTTGTTGTTGTTGTTGTTGTTGTTGTTATTGTTGCTGCTGCTACGGACGAAATAAGGAAAGCCACAGCAGCAATTTGAGAATGGAAAGAAATAAATAAAAGACATGATGGGTAATTGTCATTAAAGGGGACCATTTTAATTATTTACAACTTCCTTATAGAGGTGGGCCACTATATTTATCATGTATCGGCCAAATCCAATAGGCTCTTAATGGCAAGTGATAATTTTTGGATGGCATAAGCGGATTGGGCTATATAGAGCTTTAGCAACTAATCGATTGGGAAGCCTTAAGAATTAATTTTATATATAACTTATAAATACGTGATGAGTTAATTTTATTAAATCCAAGTTACTTTATTTAGATTACATAGAACGAAGATGATCTATCTCGGTTAGTGTGAGTGTGATGGCAGAGATATTCTAGTTTGGAAATCACTTTGGTTACCTGATAAGTGTGATCTATATAATTCTTCCAATAATACTTATGTTTTTCTGTATTCCTTATTCAACGATAGAGATAGACAGTTGATCAAAAAGATCCTTTTGAGCTTCTATCGCCCTTGTGATTCTTGGTGGTGGCATGCAAGTTGCTTAGCTTTGGGCTGTAATTTTAGTTCAGCCGTTATTATTTTTCTTCTTGTTTCCTGCATTTTTACCATGATTGCTTGAATATGGATGCATGAATGCTTATAATGGTTGTTTATAGGTAACGGTTGGTTACCCTCTCTTAGCTGTAAGCTATATAGTGATAAATTGGAGTTGGTTTATCTTATACTGAAATGGATTAATATGAATTAATGACATATGTGAGATGATTTGTTGCCCGCACATAAAATTTGGTGATGGATAGATAGGCATGCCTATAGGGTTACAGTCGCAGCTGCTAAAGTCTGACCTATATGGGTCCACAATATGTTTCTAAATGAGACCATAGTTCTGATCCCAGTTGGATCCACATATTTAATACCTTCGGGTATTTATATATTTGATATCTTCGGATATCCCCAGTACCCATTATCCACACCCACCAAAATTTAAGTAGGTAGTTTATTCAATAAATGACATACATACGTAGTTTGCATTCTTTATTTATTATGATGAAATGATGCAGTTATTACATCCAATAATGTACTTAGCAATATTTATTATTGGTGTGAATGCATTTTATTTCATGTTATTGTCATATTCTTGGTGATAACCACTATGAGTGGTTATCAACATATTGTTCTATTCCCTACTAAGCTTTATAGCTTAGCATAGGTGTTTATCCGTGTAGGTTCGTAGGTTAAACCTTTTCTTCAGGACAAAGCCAATAACTTTAGAAGACAATATCAGATTAGGAAGAATTATTTTGATGCATGAGATTAAATTTTTGTATCATTTTTATTAGATCATGATGTATCTTGTATTGGATTAGTGTCAGTATCAAGTTTTGTAATTAATAACCCAACAAAATTTTAATGTATCGGATTTAATTTTATATGACTTGTATAGTATACATATATCTATATACATCTATAATAGATAATTCACACATTATAATACAGGATAGTTGAATAAATTGCTATTATTTCATGTATTATGGATTAATGAAATGTAATTAGGAACAAAAATCAAGTTAATCTAGTATAGTCATTACATTTTTGGTATCAGAGCGCTTTGGTTTAGGCAATTTTGGCCTATAGAAATTTAAAGGTTCTTAGACATAGAATTCTTATTGATGTTGGCTTATAGTTGTTATCCCTGTGTTTCTTTTGATATAGTCAAGTATGAAAGGACATCGTGAAGTTGTAGATGAATCGACAAAAAGCAATCTACCTGGAAAATTGAATCCTTCTCAGCCTGAATCTTCTACATCTACTCGAGGTGGTGTAGCTACTGCTGAGGCTGGGGAAACGCTATTAAAAATTTTCCATGATATGGCTCAGATTCTGTAAAGGATGATGGCACCAAAAGCTCCTATTTCTGAGATCAAAAAGCATGGTGCAGAGGAGTTTTTGGGCACTACGTAGGAGTCTGAGAAAGTTGAGCTGTGGCTCAAAAGATTGGAACGAGTATTTATAGAAGTTCAGTGCCTAGCCAATCAGAAGGTGACTTGTGCTGTGTCCTTGCTTCAGGGAGTAGCTTATGATTGGTGGAAGCTAGTTCAAACACAACCTCAGCTACCTGATTCCCTCTTTTGGGAATTATTTATGGAAGAATTCAAAAAGACGTATCTGAATAAAGCATACAAGGATGAGAGGTTGAAATAGTTCTTGAACCTAAAGCAAAAGGGTATGTCAGTGGCTGAATATGAAGCATAATTCAGTCACTTGAGCAAATATGCACCTATGCCCATATTGACAGGGACTTTCAAGTGTTGCTAGTTTGAAGATGGGTTGAATGACCGATTTTAAGATCACTTGATAAGGCTTATCTCTTTACACCTGGTTGACTATCATCAATTGGTACAAGTAGCTATTTGGGTTAAGAAAGAAGAGAATGTCAAAAGAGAAAGAGCAAAAAAGAAAAAACTTCTCTCGAGGTGATTCATCAATAGGGAAACAATCGAGAATGACTCTAGGAGATCAGCCAACTGAGCTTGGTAACCGCCCTGCATCCTGAGGTAGACAACAGTGAGCATTCACTTTAGCTTGATCTGAAAGGGAAACTTCATCAGAATAGGGCAGACTCCAAGCTCCAGAATGTACCTACTATTATAGGCGGCATTATGGTACTTGTATAATGCTCACTGGTGCTTGCTTCAGATGTGGTAGAACATAGCATTTTATGGTAAATTATCCTGTGAAGCAGGAGCAAGCCTCCAGTCGACAAAGTAATAGAGGAGCTTCTAACGCACCCTCTTCTGGTAGAGGTCGTGGTAGAGGCAGAGGTGGATCTGATCATTTTATTGAACAATCCAGGAATGTTTCTGAGACAGTGGATCGACCATTCACTCCTACACCTCCTGTCAGAGCTTATGCCATGAAAGCTCGAGAGGATTTTGATGCTCCTAAGGTCAAAGCTGGTACATTTTCTTTTTTTTGATACTGATGTGCATATGCTTATAGACCCAGGATCTACACAATAATATGTTTGTAATGCGGATTTGGGTAGAAATGTATCTGTTGTAGATCACCTGAATTATGATATACGTGTAATTAGTCCTTTGGGCCACAATATATGTGTAAATGAAATCTATAGAAATTTTCCTATTATGATTCAAGGGAGAGAGTTTCCAGTTGTTTTAATTGTTTTACCTTACCATGAATTTGATGTAATCATGGGTATGGATTTGTTATCTAGATACCAAGCCCTAGTGAATTGTAATGCTAAAACTGTAGTAGTTAAGGACGTCGGAGAAAAAGAGACATTAATTTAGGGTATTAAATCTAAACCCTTAGCCAATGTCATCTTTGCCACGAAGGCAAAGCCGTTCCTTAGAAAAGGATGCAAAGCATTCTTGGCTTTGGTATTTGATTCTAAGAGGGAGACAATTAATCTTCAAGGTATTCCAATGGTCATTGAGTTTCCTGATGTTTATCTCAAAGAACTTTCGAGTTTGCCACCAGAGAGAGAAGTAGAGTTATCTATAGAAACTCTGCCTGGAACTACTCCTATCTCCAGAGTACCTTAGTGAATGGTGCCATCAGAATTGAAGAAGTTAAAAGTTCAGTTATAAGAGATGTTGGATAAAAGTTTCATCAAGCCTAGTGTGTCACCTTGGGGCGTATCGATGCTGTTTGTCAAGAAGAAGGATGGCACCTTGAGGATGTGCATTGACTATAGACAACTCAACAAAGTAATGGTGAAGAACAAGTATCCTCTACCTCAGATTGAAGATCTATTTGACCAGTTAAAGGGTGCTGGAGATTTTCTAAAATTGATATATGGTCGAGATATTATCAACTGCAGGTCAATGATGTAGATTTTTAGAAAACTACTTTTAAAACTCGATATGGTCATTATAAATTCTTTATAATGCCTTTCGGGTTGACAAACGCACCAGCAACCTTAATAGATCTGATGAATAGGGTGTTTAGACCCTATTTAGACTAGTTTATGGTGGTGTTTATCGATGACATACTAGTTTATTCTCATAATAAAGCAGAACATGCGGAACACCTGAGAATTGTATTAAAAACTTTATGAGAAAAGTAGTTATCCACAAAGCTGAGTAAGTGTAAGTTTTGGCTTAAAGAATTCTCTTTTCTTGGGCACTTGGTATCTTCAAAAGGCATCAAGATGGACCCTAAAGAGATTGAAGCTATTGCAAGTTGGAAGCTGCCTCAGAATGTGCCAAAATTCAGTAGTTTCTTAGGCTTACCCGACTATTATAGACGATTTATAAAAGGCTTTTCAGTAATTGCCTCCCCGCCTACTAAGTTGCTTCGAAAAAAGACCAGATTTGAATGGATAGATTGTTGTCAAGTAACTTTTGAGCAGCTAAAGATGATGTTGACCGAACCCCCCAGTTCTTACTTAACCAATATTGGGTAAAGAATATATTATGTATTGTGATGCGTCAAAAAATGGATTGGGGTGTGTGTTGATGCAAGAGGGTAAAGTAGTGGCTTATGCATCAAGGCAGTTGAAGTCTCATGAACAAAACTATCCAACTCATGATTTGGAGTTGGCAGCTGTCATTTTTGCCTTAAAAATATGGTGACATTATCTCTATGGTGAAAAGTACAGAATCTATACAGATCATAAAAGTCTTAAATATCTACTTACCCAGCGAGATCTTATTCTAAGGCAGCACAGATGGCTGGAATTTTTCAAATACTACGATTGTATAGTTGATTATCATCTAGGAAAGGCAAATGTGGTGGTGGATGCATTGAGTTGAAAGATTTTAAATGGAGCTTTGCATCCAATGGATCTTTAATAGCTCAATTATGAGCTCGATCTAATCTAAGATAGGCAGTAATTGATGCACAGATAGGTGATGATAATCTATAGCAAATGGCTTAATCAGTGCATGAAGGGGGTCCAATAGAGTATTCAATTGGGATTGATGGTGGTCTCTATTATCGAAACTGATTATGTGTACCAGATGTTAAAGAATTGAAAAGACCTTTATTGCAAGAAGCCCACAACACTATTTTCACCAGGCATCTCGGTGGCAACAAGATGTATCGAGATCTGAAATAGTTTTATTGGTGGCCAGGTATGAAATGAGACGTAACTGAGTATGTCTCCAAATGCCTAACATCTCAGCAAGTAAAAGTAGAGCACCAACTTCCTTTGGGACTGCTGAATCCCATTCCCATTCCTCAATAGAAGTGGTATAATATTACCATGAATTTCATCACAGGTTTACCCACTGCTCAGAAGAAGTATGATGAGGTGTGGGTCATAGTTAACAGATAGACAAAGGTGGCTCATTTTATACCAGTCCAATCTAACTACTGAATGGACAAATTAGCTGAATTATACATAGACTAGATTGTTAGATTGCATGGGGTACCAATATCAATAATTTTAGATCGGGATCCAAGATTTACTTTCAGATTCTGAAAAAGTCTACAACAATCTTTAGGCATAAAGCTTCATATTAGCACTACTTTTTACCCTCAAACAGATGGGTAGTCAAAAAGGGTTATATAGGTACTAGAGGACATGCTAAGAGGCTGTGTTTTAGATTTTCCCTGGAGTTGGGATAAATATGTGACCTTGATGGAATTTGTTTACAATAATGGCTATCAAACTAGCATTGATATGCCACCTTATGAAGCACTCTATGGTAAAAAATATAGAATTCCCTCCTGCTGGATAGAGTTAGCTGAAAGCAAATTGACGTGTCCCAAAATTATGAAGGATACTAAAGAGAAAATCCAACTTATCAAGCAAAGATTAAAGGAAGCAAGTGATAGACAAAAGTCATATGTAGACTTAAAAAGAAAGGACATTGAGTATCAGGTTAGAGATAAAGTGTTCTTGAAGGTATCCCCATGGAGAAAGGTGTTGTGGTTCGGAAAGAAAGGGAAACTCAATCCCAGATTTATAGGTCCCTATAGAATTCTGGAATGGGTTGAACCAGTAGCATACAGACTGGATCTTCTTAGTGAGTTATCGAAGCTACATATATTTTTTATGTTTTTATGCTCTGATGGTATCAATCAGATGAGTCACTTATCGTACCGATGCAAGATATCAATGTCAGATCTGATTACACATATGATATGGAGCCTAAAATAATCTTGGCCAAGGAAGTTCGACAACTGAGGAATAGAAAAATCCCTCTAGTCAAAGTATTATGGCAACACCATGGTGTACAGGAAGCTACGTGGGAGCTAGAAGCAGTCATACGAGCTCAATACCCACAGCTCTTCAATATAGGTATAAATTTCAAGGACGAAATTCTTTAAAGGGGAAAGAGTTGTAATGCCCCTCATAATACCCTAGGAGAAACTTTCATTAATTAATAATTAGGGTCTATGTTAAATTAAATATAAATGAATAGATAAGGCCCTAATTGAAAGATGAAAGGGTTAGTTTTAGGGCATAAGTAGAAATAAAGAAAAGTTGAGGACCAAAAAGTAATTTTACCATATATTTGACAAATTGCCTAATAGGAAAGAAAAGAAAGGGGGATATTTTAAGTGGTGGCCGGCCAAAGCAAGGTGGATTTCTTCATTCATCTTCATCCTCTCTTAACACTAAAGTCTCTCTCTCTCAAACTCTCTCTAGATCTCTTGGGTTTTTGCAAGAAGAAAAGAAGATTTATTGGGTTTTAATTATAAGGTATTGTTATCTTTTCTTTGTTGTGTGTTGTTCTTTGAATGAAGTTATGGGTATTCATGATGTTGTTCTTATTTCTTAGAAGGAAAAGCTAGCAAAAAGAAGGGAAAAGAGACTCTACAAGGGTGAAGAGATTTGGAGCTTTAAAAAGGTATGGGAACTTGCATGGTTGTGTGTGTGTGTGCTTAATGTTTTGACATGAGGAATTTCTTTATTTATGCTATTATATGTTTTATGGTTTGATCTTAAGCTTGAAATTGGTTGGTTTAGAAATGAAATATGCAAGCTATGTTGAAAGATACAAAAATCTGTTTTAAGTTTCTATAGACCAGTTTGTACTATTTTTGCTATATCTTGAGCTATAATTATTCAAATGGAGAAATTTCAATTGTTATAGAAACTAGACACACATATCTTGATTTTGTCAAAGAAACTGAGAATTGCTTTTCACTGCATGATAGTGAAAAGTTGTGTTGAATTCTAGTTATGGCTCTTACCCAGTTTTTGAGAGCAGTCTGTGATCTTCTTTTCATATCTAAATATTTACAACTTTGATTGAGATAATTTTTGGTGTTTTGAAAACTAGGGACATATACCTACAACTTTGTAGAAGGTATATTCACTAGAAATATTGCTTAATATGTCAAAATTCGCTTAGAAATCGGGATTTAAAATCTACCATTGGGTATATTAGGGCATCACGGTTACTAGGTTTTTGATAATAACCGTGAGGCAATCCAATTTTCAGTCCAGACCTAAAATTCATCCTAGCTCACGGTTACTAAGGTATTCATAGTAATCGTGACCCCTTCTCGTAGCTTTACTTCAAGATTATCATCCAAGGGATAGTAACCGTGAGGTAATTGGCAATCAGTCCAGAACCGAAGTGCAACCTGCATCACAATTACTATGATTTGGGTAGTAACCGTGACCCTTTTTGCCTGACTTGGGTCATGTTTACCATGAATTTGGTAGTATCCGTGACCCTCATTTTTATTTTAAAACTTGGAATTTTTGGACTCTATTTGATATCTAAACCTACCTAAGCCCTTCCTAAGCTTGTAAATCATTTTTGAACCTAAAGAATAGGGTAATATACCCCTTAATCATATGAATTGAAAAGAAACATAAAGGAAAAGCATTATAATACTTAGTATATGTACATGATTGCTTGAATATGGATTCCTGAATGCTTATAATGGCTGTTTATTGGTAATGATTGGTTACACTCTCTTAGTTGTAAGCAATATGGTGATAAATTGGAGTTGGTTTATCTTATACTAAAATGCATTCATATGAATTAATGACATATGTTAGATGATTTGTTGCCTGCACATAAAACTTGGTGGTGGATAGATAGGCATGCCTATAGGGTTACAGTCGCAGCTGCTATAGTTTGACCCATATGGGTCTACAGTATGTCTTTAAATGAGATCATAGTTCTGACCCCGATTGGGTCCATATATTTAATACCTTCGCGTAGTTATATGTTTGATATCTTCGAATATCCACAGCACCCATTATCCAGTCCCACAGGAATTTAAACAGGTAGTTTATTCAATGTATGAGATGCATACATAGTTTGCATTCTTTATTTATTATGATGAAATGATGTAGTTATTGCTTTCAATAATGTACTTAGCAATATTTATTATTAGAGTGAATGCATTTTATTTTGTGTTATCATCGTGTGCTTGGTGATAACCAGTTTGAGTGGTTATCACATGTTGTTATGTTCTCCACTAAGCTTTATAGCTTAACACAGGTGTTTATCCGTGTAGGTTCACAGGTTAAACCTTTTCTTCAAGAATAAAGCCAACAACTTCAGAAGGCAACATCAGATTAGGAAGAATCATTTTGATGTATGAGATTAAATTTTTGTATCTTTTTTGTTAGATCATGATGTATCTTGTATTGGAGTAGTGTGAGTATCAAGGTTTGTAATTAATAACCCAGGAAAATTTTAATATAACAAACTTAATTTTATATGACTTGTATAGTGTACATATATCTATATACATCTGTAATAGATAATTCACACGTTATAATACAGGATAGTTGAATAAATCACTATAATTTCATGTATTATGGATAAATGAAATGTAATTAGGGAAAAGAATCAGGTTAATCTAGTATAGTCATTACACTTTTAGTTATCCCACACGATGAATAAGAGCCTAAAAATATTCAATAAGCTCTTTCATGCCTAGCAAAAGATAAATAGATTGAAGCGATGGAAGAAGAAATGACATCTATAAAATTGAACCATGTTTGGAAACTGATTGATCTACCTCAAGGATGCAAAACAATTGGAAATAAGTGGATTCTCAAGGTAATGCAAAAAGCCGATGGAAGCATTGAATGATATAGAGTTTGGTTAGCCGTTAAGGGGTTTACATGATAAAAAGGAATTGGCTATGAGAAGACATTCTCACCTATTATAAGATCTATGCCTGTAAGGTTAATTATAGCCTTAGTGGATAGTTTAGACTTAGAGCTACATCAAATGCATGTAAAGACTACTTTCCTCAATGGAGGATTAGATGAAAAAATCTACATGAAACAACCTATACATTTCATTAAAAAAGGTAGCGAATATAAGGTTTGCCAATTGAAAATATCAATCTATACCCTCAAACAGTTTTTAAGATAATAGTATTTGAGATTTCATGAGACAACCATGTTGAATTGGCTCAACATGATAGATGAAAACTATTGTATTTATCACAAAAGCTTTAAAGATAAATTTTTCATCTTGACTTTGTATGTAGATGACATACTAATAGTAGAAAATGATATAGAGTACGTAAATGAAATCAAAGGTTGGTTATCCTCTAAATTTGAAATGAACAATATGGGTCAAGTAGATAACATTCTTGGAATTAAGTGTCATTTTATAGAAAATACAAGATTAATCTTATTAAGGTGCAAAATAAAGACATATATGAGATTGTATGCTTTGGATTGAGATCCAAACTGGATTAAGTGTAATCCCATGATATTGTAA
The DNA here is from genome assembly GCA_037975025.1 of Excoecaria agallocha. Classification (NCBI taxonomy): domain Eukaryota; kingdom Viridiplantae; phylum Streptophyta; class Magnoliopsida; order Malpighiales; family Euphorbiaceae; genus Excoecaria; species Excoecaria agallocha. The sequence continues at coordinate 132,837 of JBBPFJ010000069.1, forward strand.
CTATTATATTCTATCTTGAAAGCCAGAATTAGTTTAGAAATGGGAGAACTAAAGTTAGATGCTATGGTGCGTCTTAATGTTATGCTTTTGTATGGTGTTAAAATACATTTTGTAAGACAAGAGCTCCTCAAAGGGAGGGGAAGAATAGCATAACATATGTTTCATACTATGTGTGCTTATGTGATCAAGAGATGGAAATTTATAAGTGAATTATCTCAACTTTCCCTAGTGTGAGACTCTATTGAATAACAACCCTTAGAACCTTTAACTTTTTCCTAATGTATGGTTAAGTATGGCTAGCTTAATTAGTTTATAAAAAAATATGAAATAATTCGGCTCAGTGGGTCTATTTAGAAAAATGAGTTGAATCATGATGGATGGCATAGTGTAAGAGGGGACGATAGCCTTCCAATCACATTTAATAGTTTCGTGGTTCATCAACATGCCTATTATAGTCTTTATTAGTAAACACATAATAGTCAACACGAAAATTATTTTATGAGATTGTGAGTTAAAATTGTAAAAGTGAGAAGGCAATCTAGGGTTAGGCATACATGGATAAAAGGATATTGTTTCTTCAAGATGCTATATATCCCTAACAGGTGTAAAGCAATAGTGCTCTCGATGTATGCTGGTCATACGGTATATTTATTTGTATAATTAGAGATTATGCTTGGATTTTGTTCCATCATGTACGAGTGGGAGATGAAAAAAATAGATACGCCCATGACCCTAAATTTGGGAAGTGAATTCAAATATGTTTGATACTAAATAGGTTAGTTACAGAAATTAATTCCTATACTGAATACATCAATTATGAAAATAATTTCTATATTGAATGTATCAGTTAAAGAAATTAATTCCTATATTGAATACGTCAGTTTCAAAAATTAATTTCTCTATTAATTACTTTCCTAATTAATAAATCTAAAAAACTCTATAAATAGAGATTATGAGTTCAAATTTAGGGTTGGTTGCTAGTTTTTCATAAGAAATTTTAAAGAGAATTCTTTTTTTTTTCTCACCTTATTCGTCAGTTTCTTCAAAGGGTATTTAGACCGTGAAATTGTTACCGTTATCCTGTCCAACAATTTTTGGATAATAGCCATGCTAGCAAAGCGAAATACGATTCTTGACTTCCATTTCCGCTTCTAAATTGATTATGCGCTACTGGAGGTAAATAGATTTTTTATCCCTATTTTGAAGTATCATTTAAAGTCAACTAGTCAACAAAGTCTTCTTTGAATGCATATTGATAAAATAATAAAATGAGACAAAAATATATGCAGTTAATTTTTGCAAATAATATAATTATAATTAGGGATACAAAGCAGAAGAACTATTATTGTGCTGTGATTGAGCAACAAATTGGCATAAAACAGCAACAAGCAAATGAAATTAGACAAAAAGGCTCATTCAATTTATAGAATTAATTTCTCAATAATCAATAAAACTGCATTCAATTTTTTTTATACCATTTTAAAGTATTCCATCCATCCCGGCCACTTTTATTTTGACACGAGAATTTTGAAAATAATTTAAAAAACTTGATTTTATAAAAAAGTATTAGCAATTGATTAATTTATCCTTTTTTAATTCTAAATATACTATTTAATTTCTACATGATGAAAACTAGATTTATTGCTTAAAATAATATGATATTAAATATGTAATATTATATATCTCCTTTATACATTTCATCTAAGGTTATAAAAGGTCCCACTCATTGATATGTCTCATAATCTATGCATATTTGGATGGACCACATAAAATCAGAAAATTTTTATGCACTGAATTTATTATATCGTATACTAATTTAATGGTATATTAACACTCAATTTGGACATGTGTTGTTTTTGCATGAAGTGAATATGGTGATCAACAAAGAAGTGGCAACCAATGAACTTGCTATACATCGTTTGATTGGTGTAATTTTAATATTATTATTATTATTATTATTATTATTGTTGCTGCTGCTGCTGCTACTGCTGCAGCTGCGGACGAAAAAAGGAAAGCCACGACAGTAATTTGAGAATGGAAAGAAATAAATAAAAGACATGATGGGTAATTGTCATTGATGGGGACCATTTTAATTATTTACGCCTTCCTTATAGAGGTGGGCCACAATATTTATCATGTATCAGCCAAATCCAACAGGCTCTTAATGGCAAGCGATAATTTTTGGATGGCATATGCTGACTGGGCTATATAGAGCTTGAGCAACCAATTGATCCTTAGGAATTAATTTTATATATAACTTATAAATACATGATGAGTTAATTTTATTAAATCCAAGTTACTTTATTTAGATTACATAAAACAAAGACGATCCATCTCGATTACCGTGAGTGTGATGGCAGAGATATTCTGGTTTGGAAATCACTTTGGTTACCTGATAAGTGTGATCTATATAATTCTTCCAATAATACTGATGTTTTTCTGCATTCTTTATTCAACGATAGAGATAGACAGTTGATCAAAAAGATCCTTTTGAGCTTCCATCGCCCTTGTGATTCTTGGTGGTGGCATGCAAGCTGCTTAGTTTTGGGCTGTAATTTTGGTTCAGTCGTTATTATTTTTCTTCTTGTTTCCTGCATTTTTACCATGAGCATGGGTGGCTAATTTCCTTAATTTCAGTTGAAGGATAATCAAATCTCAGTTCCAATTAGTCATGAGATCTAAATGTGTTATTGATTTATTTCAATATTTCTTTTACTCCTGAAATCTATACTTTTATAATTCTTTTGATTTGTCCAATACAGCCCCATTGTACCCCTATTAGAATTGTAAGCAACTGTATAACTTGGTGGTGAATTAAAATTCTTAGGTACATAGCCGGTACTTAAATCATTATAAAGAGTAATTTATTTAAATAAAATTTACCATCTTGTTTTATTGGTCAAAATTGGGTTTTTCTATTTCTTAATGCAATTGTCGAATTAAATTATAGCGTTTCTTAACTAGTTTACACCTAAGGAAATATTAGAAGTTAGAAGCGTCTTTAACATCTTTAACCGATTTACTAACATTATATGAAATTTAATCTTTGAATCCACTCAAAAAAATCTGAATTAGCGACGAATTTTAGTGATGACATATTTTCGTCGTTATTTAGTGATCGTTTTAAATTTTAATCTTTAAAATGTATTTGTTCAACTTGGAAATAAGTTTAGCCGTGAAAATGTATTTATTCAACTTGGAAATAAGTTTAGTGACGAAATAACGATGGAAAATGAAAACAGTCGCTAAATATTGGCAGCTATGAATGGTCTCATTTTTATGACTAAATTAGTGACGAACATTTACTGTCGCTAAAACATTTTCAATCTTTTATTTATGAAATAAATTTCCTAAAACATAGCAACGGAACATTTGTTGCTAATTGATATGAAACTCTAACAAAGGAATAGCGATGGAAATTTAGTCGCTAATCTACTATACTAATTGTATGTTTTCAATTAAATTTTTTTTATAAATTTCTAATTTTAATTATTGATTTCAATAAACATTATAATATTAATAAAAAATATATACATATTTATGCTTACTAATTATTTTTAATAATTTTTAAAAATATTTTATGTAATATTATTTGCCTATTTTAAATTAAAATTTTCAAAAATTTATAATTTTGATTATTCCAAGCATTATAATATAAATGAAAAATAAAAAAATACATATTTATTTTTACTAATTAAGATTAAAAATTATTTCAAAAAATTTAGGATTAAAATCACAAAAAAATTAAATAAGCTAAAAATCATATCGACTTAAAGCGTGTGACTACTTTTAAAATTTTAATAATATTGACTAGACATTAACTATAATATTTTTCTATCTTCTCATTTTGCTTTTCTCTTTTAGAATTTTAACAATATTCTATAGACATTAATTATAAAATAATTTTTATATTTAATATGTATTCAACATGTATATATATTATATCTATGGGTACAAATAAAAATCTTTATATAAATTCATTTACACAATTATCCTCCATTCAACAGATATTGTACAAATGAATGTAGGGATATTTTTATCTTTTATAAAACCCTAGTTACTCCTCTCTTTGCTTTATTCTTCTTTCCTTTTCTAAAGGGGAGCCGCCATCCCTTGTTTCCCTTCTCTCTTCTTCTTCTTTCCACTGCGCTAGTCGTTGTTTCCCATAATCACCAGTGGACAAGTCGAAGAAGGCCTCTATTTGATTGCTCCTCCAAACCTAGCAGACAACCTTTCACCATTATAAACCATATTCTTAGCCGTAGTTTTCTCATTCTCCTTTCAATGCCTTCATTGTCTTTCCTCTGCCATCGCTGGATTCTCATCTTCTTCGTTTCTTTTCAGAGCCTTGGCAATGATAGCTCTATAACCATTTTCCTTAATTTAGGATCCCTTCATAGCCCTCAAACTTTAGGGGTTTTGTTCATTTACCCAACAGACCGATAAGGATATATCAGATAAATCTCTAAGAGATTTGCCAATCTCCTATTAGGGAGATACTCTATTAATAGCCATATATGTTCTAAATCAAGGGTCCTTTAAATTTATTAAATCTACTCCTTATGAGTTGTGGACTAATCGAAAATGTGACCTAAGCCATTTATGACCTTGGGTTGTGTTGCTTATAGCTATGATACCTCAAGAAAATTTGGTAAATTGGGACTAAGAGGTAAAAAAGTATCTTTGTGAGATATTCTAAAGTATCAAAAGGATATGTATTTATAGGTGAGCAAGAAAATTGTACAATGATAGAATTTGAATCATGACATGCCATTTTCCTAGAAAATGAATTTCCTAAGTGGGTCAAAGTGAGTCAAGACTTTACTTTTTATGAAACTCAAAAAGCAAAACCATCAGGATCACTCCATTCGAATGGGAGGAAATTCGAAGAAGAAGGTTAAGATCTTTTATCTTATGACCCGGATGTTCGGAATCCTTACTCCAGTGGGAACATGGAAATTTAGGAACCTTACTTGAGTGGGAGTATTCCTGGCTTCAGTGGGAGCATAGATCTCAATCCCAATAGGACCATTTCTAACTACGATGAATATATAAGATACATTTATCAAGAATTGAAATTATAAAAATCTAAAAGGAAAAGTATTTCACATTGATGATTTGAGATTGAAGGCTCGAATGAAGCCCTTTTTGTAATGCCCCTCATAATACCCTAGGAGAAACTTTCATTAATTAATAATTAGGGTTATGTTAAATTAAATATAAATGAATAGATAAGGACCTAATTGAAAAATGAAATGGTTAGTTTTGGGGCATAAGTAATAATAAAGGAAAGTTGAGGACCAAAAAGTAATTTTGCCATATATTTGACAAAGGCCCAATAGAAAAGAAGAGACAGGGGGATATTTTGAGAGGTGGCTGGCCAAAGCAAGGTGATTTCTTCATTCATCTTCATCCTCTCTTAACCCTAAAGTCTCTCTCTCTAAATCTCTTAGGTTTTTGCAAGAAGAAAAGAAAATTTAATGGGTTTTAATTATAAGGTATTGTTGTCTTTTCTTTGGTGTGTGTTGTTCTTTGAATGAAGTTATGGGTATTCATGGTTGTGTTCTTATTTCGTAGAATGAGAAGCTAGCAAAAAGAAGGGGAAAGAGACTCTATAAGGGTGAAGAGATTTAGAGTTTTAAAAAGGTATAGGAACTTGCATGGTGATGTGTGTGTGTGCCCAATGTTTTGAGATGAGGAATGTCTTTATTGCTGCTATTATATGTTTTATGGGTTGATCTTAAGCTTGAAATTGGTTTAGAAATGAAATATGCAAGCTATGCTGAAAGATACAAAAATCTATTTTAAGGTTTTATAGACCAGTCTATACTTTTTTGGCTATATATTGAGCTATAGTTATTAAAATGGAGAAATTCAAGTTGGTATAGAAACTAGACACACATATCTTGATTTTGTTAGAATAGATTGAGAACTGATTTTCAATGTATGATAGTGAAAATTTGTATTGAATTTTGGTTGGGCTGTTGCCCAGTTTTTGAGAGCAGTGTGTGGTTTTCTTTGCATATCTGAAGCTTTACAGGTATGATTGAGATAATTTTTGGTGTTTTGAAAACTAGAGACATAGGCCTATAACTTTTTAAGAGGGAATATTTACTAAAAATGTGACACCCTAATTCCTTAACCATGGATAATCATCAATCATCATCATCATAAACCTAATAAAGATCCTGCATAAATAATAATAATAAGACAGGCAATCATTACATGCCATAAAAAGATAATTAAGCTTATAAATAAGATAAACATAACATAAATGGCCTTCAAGTATCCTGATATCCTCAAGGCAACTGCATCATGACTGATCCTCTGGAGCTTATCCTGAAACCTATACGGATAAACAAACCTATGCTAAGCTATAAAGCGTAGTGGGGAACAAAAACTCTATAGGTAACTTATTTACACAATTCATCATATCATATACAACTTTCTATATAATAAAGAATAACACTTGAGTCTATTGTATTGATCAATTCACTAAGAACATATTGGGGAAGTAGTCAATCTTGTTTGGAATACCCTATTTACTTATGTATAAAGCATTCTATAAATTCTTTTAATGAAAAGCTTGTCAATTAAATAGCATCATCTTATTTGTTCTCTTTCTTTAACTAGCTTGATTCATACCTTTTATTCATTTACTACAGCTTTAGAATTCTGACATCCCTGTTGTTGATAGTACAAAACTCTAACTTAATGCATTAAACCCAACGTTACATAATTCATGCATATGTGTTCTTTAATATCATCTTCACATGGTAACTTAAACCTCTTACAACATCAATTGATATCATACATTACACTTAGTTAGGTTAATGTTATCATTAAACCTATAAGGGTGTAAACATTTATACATAATTGAATAGACTGGTAGCATTGCATGTGATCACAAAGAATAAGCATTACATTTCATGATTATAAAACAAGGTTTCGAAGCCATATGTATGCATTTTATAATAGAGCACATGAAACTTAGTATACATATTATAGTCCATATAAGTTTTAGCATAATATGGTACATTGTGAAATCCATATATTCTCCGTGGAACCCATCGATGGAGTTCAACTCACACCGGCACTCACATGGGAACCTTCCTCAGGTCGATGACATACATATCTCATAATCATGATATAATGAACATGGCATCTCATTTAAATAAGACAGTTATAGCCAAGAGGAATTTAAGATAAAAACATCACAATACAATAAGTCATTCATCATATGTATGTTAACTGCGTGACGAAATCGATGCATATATGTATACATATATCACTTTATTTCTTGTACCTTTTCCTTTTTATCACCCTTAATAGCCTGGCTAAGTACTAGTTCGAAAGGTGGATAACGGAAGGTATGGATACTCGAAGGTATCAAACTATGGATATCCGAAGATATCAAACAATGTACCCAATTAGGGTCAAGCAATGGTTCCAGCAAGGAAAAAACTATGAACCCAAATGAGGTCAAACGATGGTTCTATTAAGGAACAAGACCCAAACGGGGTCAACATATAGCAGCTATGACTGTACCCCTCTAGGCGTGCCTATCTAACTCACAACTGAACTAAGACCCACAGGCTTAACTTTTTAAGACATCTCTTAACTTAACATATTCTTCTTTACTTAGCACATCATTTGGCTTAAAGCCACTTTTCATAAAAGAATGCATATAATTCTTTTCATACATCAATGTTGAGCTTTAGGCTCCATTACATATGGATGCTGTCATATGATCGTATGCTTGCATCAATTTTCTTTTATTCAAATCATAATAGTTACACGTTTATGTAACAATAATAATATATCATCTTTCATGGTTAGAATTACGCGTACCCACATGCACTCGTACATATATGTGTAGTTAAAAGATAATCATATTAAACATAATCATATATAGCAGCACTCAAGCATTCATGATTCATATAATAGAATAACTATGTTCTTATATGGCTTAAGGTCAACACTTCTTCATCTATAGTCTCTTTAGCTCACTTTTATAGTCTATTATATCATAGGCAATAGATTATTTGCCTTAACATTATCACATATATCATGATCATCTTATTTGTACTTTCTATTTAATAACATTATTTTCTTAGAGGAGGTGCATAAGATTATATCATCTTAATCGTTAGAACATTACTTACAGACTTGTAACTTTCATTTTACATCATAGGGTATGAATAACATATGGGTATGATCCTTTACCTCAAAGTTCACCATCAATTCCCATTATGACTTGAAGTATAATTAAGCTTCTATAGTTTTATAATATCCCTTCAAAACATTCCTTTTTAACTTAGGCATATTACATACCTCATACCCGTATGAAATACATTAATTAACATGTATATTTATAGTTACTAGATTACATGCAACCTTAAAACTATCTTCTTATCAACTAGGCAAAATCATATTATTCCCATGCCGTTAAAAAGGATGGTCCGAGTATAGTATCTAAGTAGAACCATTTGCTTTGGCTGAGCATATACTTTAAACTATACTATAAAGGGCATATCAAATAGCATACTCGTGTGATTCTTATATTTCTTCCTCTTACTCTCCATAGTTTCATGCCATTATACACTAAAACACATTTTAGCAGCCTAATTATTTTAGTATTATCATATGTAAGTCTTCCTACTTAGAGTTTAAGTGGACTCTAATTCATAACTTTATAGGAATATTGTTTTAAAGCCTTTCAATCTAATCTGTGTATAACAAGGTATATATATATATATATGTATGTATGTATGTACTTTCATTTTAAGCGATCATGCTTTATTCATTGGTAGGTGACTTTGTATGAATTACAGCTTAAATCAGTCTTCACCCTATCATAATAGCTTTTTTATGTCTTTTAATTTATATAATAATTCATGCTATATTCATGTCTTTCTGAATCATATCTTTATAGACTTTAGCATTAGAACAAACTTTTATAATCTATCCCTCCCTTAGTAATCCGGTAACACATCCATCTTTATTTAATAACTATTTACCATTACTCATACTGATTACTAATCCAATTATCTCAATTCATGCTCTCATTAGGATCTTATAAACCACATAATACTGTGTTCAATATCTAATTACTTGACTTAAATCTTGGGGTGAGAATATACTCGAATGAATGAAAGAGTATATATAAAGCATGGCTGGTCAAGCATTTTATACAGAGAAAGGAGGGTTGGCCATGTATTTTCGGAGATAAAAGCATAATTGGCCATGTACAATGGGAAGATAGACATCACGTGGCCGTGGGTGAGAGGAAGAGCTTCATTATGTGGCCACGGGCTTCCAAAGAGAAAACCCATGCATGGCCTGTGTGGAAAGAAGGCATTCCATGCATGGCCATGTGCTTTGAAGAAGAAACACATAAAAGACACACATATGGCCGTAGGTGAGAGAAAGAGCTTCATCACGTGGGCATGCATCCCCAAAGGCAAACCAAGGCGTGGCCATGTGTTCCCAGGAGAACACACATGTGTGAACACGCATGAGCAAGAAGGAAATGGTGAGTGGCCACGCGTGGGAAAAAAGAAGGAAAACCCAGAATCCTGATTATGCAGACATAAAATTAAACCCTAAATCTCACCTCCCTATATACTTATATTGTCATTTAAGTTACAAATCATGTTATAATCATCAACACCTACTACATTTACCCTTAATCTCTCCAAGAAAACATATGCAACATGAGATGGAAAATGTATACAGTAACTTTTCCAAATAATCCTGTACCTCAAAATCATGCTTCACCTCCTTTACATATGATTCCTTTCCTTCTCCTTCACTTGATTTACATGCTTCTCTCTCATTTCCTTACACAAGATGACAACAAGATCTTGAAATCTCTCCTCACCAAAGAAATCACAAATAAAAGAAAAGAAATAAGGTATCTTAAAGGAGAAACATTACCTTTCATGTTAACTCTCAAACCCTAGCATCCTTCTCCAAATCGTGACCAGAGAAAGAGAGAGAGAGAGAGAGATCCTTCAAATGCCAATCTCCCTTTCCCTCAAAACCCTAATTATAGTGGGATAAATATCTCACAAGGAGAAATTCCCAAAATGTCCTTTATACACAACTAAACCCCCATTATTTCAATTTCTTTCAATTTAACCCCAAGACTTTCTAAGTCACTTCAATTATATCCTTGTCTTCAATTATAATTTAACTTAACCATATACTTACATGCTGAAATTACCAAAATACCCCTCTTAGGACTTAACCTCGATAATCGCAAAATAATCTAATTTTTCCCAAATTAATGAAAGTCCTCGTTAATTAACAATAATCCAATTAGGGTCATGATTGGGTCCTTACATAAAATTCCGTTTAATAGGTCAAAATTGGCTTAGAATCCAGGACTGAAAATCTACCGTTGGGTAGATTAAGGCATCACAGTTACTAGATTTTTGATAGTAACTATGAGGTAGTCCGATTTTTTGTTTAAACCAAAAATTCATCCTAGCTCATGGTTACTAAGGCATTCATAGTAATCGTGACCCCTTCTTATTGCTTCACTTCATGGTTACCATCCATGGGCTAGTAACTGTAAGGTAGTTGGCATTCAGTCCAAAACCGAAGTGCAACCTACGTCATGGTTACTATGAATTGGGTAATAACCATGACCCTTTTTGCTTGACTTGGGTCATGATTACCATGGATTTGGTAGTAACCGTGACCCTCCCTTGTATTATAAAACATGGAATTTTAGGACTCTATTTGATGTCCTAACCTACCCAAGCCCTTCATAAGCTTTTAAATCATTTTTAAACCTAAAGAATACGTTAATATACCCCTTAATCACATAAATTGAAAAGAAACATAAAGGAAAAGCATTATAATACTTAGTATATGTACATGATTGCTTGAATATGATGCATGAATGCTTATAATGGCTATTTATTGGTAATGGTTGGTTACACTCTCTTAGTTGTAAGCTATATGGTAATAAATTGGAGTTGGTTTATCTTATACTGAAATGCATTAATATGAATTAATGACATATGTGAGATGATTTGCTTGCATATAAAATTTGGTGGTGGATAGATAGGCATACTTATAGGGTTACAGTCACAGCTGCTATAGTCTGACCTATATGGGTCCATAGTATGTTTCTAAATGAGACCATATTTTTGATCCCTATTGGATCCACATATTTAATACATTCGGGTATTTATATGTTTGATATCTTCGGATATCCCCAGTACCCGTTATCCACACCCACAGGAATTTAAGTAGGTAGTTTATTTAATGAATGACATGCATACATAGTTTGCATTCTTTATTTATTATGATGAAATGATATAGTTATTGCTTCCAATAACGTACTTAGCAATATTTATTATTGGAGTAAATGCATTTTATTCCATGTTATTGTCATATTCTTGGTGATAACCACTATGAGTGGTTATCAACATATTATTCTATTCTCCACTAAGCTTTATAGCATAGCACGGGTGTTTATCCGTGTAGGTTCGCAGGTTTAACCTTTTCTTCAGGGATAAAGCCAACAACTTTAGAAGAAAATATCAGATTAGGAAGAATAATTTTGATGTATGAGATTAAATTTTTGTATCTTTTTTATTAGATCATGATGTATCTTGTATTGGAGTAGTGTGAGTATAAAGTTTTGTAATTAATAACCCATCAGAATTTTAATGTACCGGATTTAATTTTATATGACTTGTATAGTGTACATATATCTATATACTTCTGTAACAGATCATTCACACATTATAATACATGATAGTTAAATAAATTGCTATTATTTCATGTATTATGGATTAATGAAATGTAATTAGGAATAAAAATCATGTTAATCTAGTATATTCATTACATTTTTGCTATCAGAGTGCTTTGGTTTAGGCGATTTTGGCCTATAGAAATTTAAGGGTTCTTAAACATAGAATTTTTATTGATGTTGGCTTATAGTTGTTGTCCCTGTTTTCTTTTGATATAGTCAAGTATGGAAAGACATCATGAAGTTGTAAATGAATATGCTAAAAGCAATCTACCTGGACAATTGAATCCTTCTCAGCCTGAATCTTTTGCATCTACTTGAGGTGGTGTAGCTACTACTGAGCCTGGGGAAGCGCTATTAAAAATTTCCCATGATATGGCTCAGATTCTACAAAGAATGATGGCACCAAAAGCTCCTATTTCTGAGATCAAAAAGCATGGTGCAGAGGAGTTTTTGGGCACTACGTGGGAGGAGTCTAAGAAAGTTGAGCTGTGGCTCAAAAGATTAGAATGGGTATTTATAGAAGTTCAGTGCCTAGCAAATCAGAAGGTGACTTGTGATGTGTCCTTCCTTTAGGGAATAGCTTATGATTGGTGGAAGCTAGTTCAGACACAACCTCAGCTACCTGATTCCCTCTCTTCAAAATTATTTGTGGCGGTATCAAAAAAGAGGTATCTAACTAAAGCATACAAGGATGAGAGGTTGAAATAGTTCTTAAACCTAAAGCGAAAGGGTATGTCAGTGGCTGAATATGAAGCATAATTCAGTCACTTGAGCAAATATGCACCTAAGCCCATATTGACAGGGACTTTCAAGTGTTGCTAGTTTGAAAATGGGTTGAATGACCGGATTCGAGAGCACTTGATAAGGCCTATCTCTTTACACCTGGTTGACTATCATCAATTAGTACAAGTAGCTATTTGGGTTAAGAAAGAAGAGAATGTCAAAAGAGAAAGAAAGCAAAGAAGAAAATACTTCTCTCGGGGTGGTTTATCAATAAGGAAACAATCGAGAATGACTCTAGGAGATTAGCCAACTAAGTCTGGTAACCGCCCTACATTCTAAGGTAGACAACAAAGAGCTTTCACTTCAGCTTGATCTGGAAGGGACACTTTATCAGGACAGGGAAGACTCCAAGCTCCAGAATGTACCTACTATTATAGGCGACATTGGGGTACTTACAGAATGCTCATTGGTGTTTGCTTCAGATGTGGTAGAACATAGCATTTTATGGTAAATTATCCTATGAAGCAGGAGCAAGCCTCCAGTCAACAAAGTAATAGAGGAGCTTCTAATGCACCCTCTTCTAGTAAAGGTTGTGCTAAAGGCAGAGGTGGATCGGGTTAGCTTAGAGCACAGTCCAAGAATGTTTCTAAGATAGTGGATCAACCATTTGCTCCTATACCTCCTGTTAGAGCTTATACCATGAAAGCTCAAGAAGATGCTGATGCTCTTAAGGTCATAGCTGGTACATTTTCTTTTTTTTTTGATATTGATGTGCATGTGCTTATAGACCCAGGATCTATACACTAATATGTTTGTAATAGGGATTTGGGTAGAAATGTATCTGCTGTAGATCACTTGAATTATGATATACATGTAATTAGTCCTTTGGGCCACAATATATGTGTAAATGAAATCTATAAAAATTTCCCTATAATGATTCAAGGGAGAGAGTTTTTAGCTGTTTTAATTGTTTTACCATTCCATGAATTTGATATAATCCTGGATATGGATTGGTTATCTAGATACCAAGCCATAGTGAATTGTAAAGCTAAAACTGTAGTAGTTAAGGACATCGGGGAAAAAGAGACATTGATTCAGGGTATTAAATCTAAACCCTTAGCCAATGTCATCTTTACCACGAAGGCGAAGCAATTCCTTAGAAAAGGATGCAAAACATTCTTGGCTTTGGTATTTAATTCTAAGAGGAAGATAATTAATCTTCAAGATATTCCAGTAGTCATTGAGTTTCCTGATATTTTTCTCAAAGAACTTTCGAGTTTTCCACCAAAGAGAGAAGTAGAGTTATCTATAGAAACTCTGCCTGGATCTGCTCTTATCTCCAGAGCACCTTACAGAATGGCACCATAAAAATTGAAGAAGTTAAAAGGTTAGTTACAAGAGCTATTGGATAAAGGCTTCATCAAGCCTAGTGTGTCACCTTAGGGAATATCGGTGCTGTTTGTCAAGAAGAAGGATGGCACCTTGACGATGTACATTGACTATAGAAAACTCAACAAAGTAATGGTGAAGAACAAGTATCCTCTACCCTGGATTGAAGATTTATTTGACCAGTTAAAAGGCATTGGGGTATTTTCTAAAATTGATATATGATCGAGATACTATCAATTGCAGGTCAAGGATGTAAATTTTCAGAAAACTGCTTTTAGAATTCAATATGGTCATTACAATTTCTTAGTAATGCCTTTCAAGTTGACAATGCACCATCAACCTTAATAGATCTAATGAATAGGGTGTTTAGACCCTATTTAGACTAGTTTGTGGTGGTGTTTATCGATGACATACTGGTTTATTCTCATAATGAAGCGAAGCATATGAAACACCTGAGAATTGTATTAAAAACTTTACAAGAAAAGCAGTTATATACAAAGGTAAGTAATTGTAAGTTCTGGCTTAAAGAATTCTCTTTTCTTAGGCACGTGGTATCTTCAGAAGGCATCAGGAAGGATCCTATAAAGATTAAAGCTATTGTAAGTTGGAAGCTGCCTCCGAATGTGCCCGAAGTCAGAAGTTTCTTGAGCTTAGCCAGCTATTATAGATGATTTATGAAAGGCATTTCAGTAATTGCCTCCCCGCTTACTAAGTTGCTTCGAAAATAGACCATATTTGAATGGATAGATTGCTGTTAAGTAAGTTTTGAGTAGCTAAATATGATGTTGATCGAAGCCCCAGTTCTTACTCAACCAATATTGGGTGAAGAATATGTTATGTATTGTGATGCATCTAAAAATGGATTGGGGTGTGTGTTGATGCAAGAGGTTAAAGTAGTGGCTTATGCATCAAGGTAGTTGAAGTCTCATGAACAAAACTATCCAACTCATGATTTGGAGTTGGCAGCTATCGTTTTTGCCTTGAAAATATGGTGACATTATCTTTATGGTGAAAAGTATAGAACCTATATAGATCATAAAAGTCTTAAATATCTGCTTACCTAGCGAGATCTTAATCTAAGGCAGTGCAGATGGCTAAAATTTTTCAAAGGCTATGATTGTATAGTGATTATCATCTAAGAAAGGCAAATGTGGCGGCGGATGCATTGAGTTAAAAGATTATGGTGACCCTGTTGTTACAAGAGTTTAAATGGAGGTTTGCATTCGATAGATCCTTAATAGCTTAATTATGAGCTCGACCTAATCTAAGATAGGTACTAATTAATGCACAGACGAGTGATGAAAAGCTATAGTAAATGGCTTAATTAGTGCATGAAAGGGGCCCAATAGAGTATTAAATTGGGATTGATGGTGGTCTCTATTATCGAAATTGATTATACGTACTAGATGTTAAAGAGTTGAAAAGAGCTTTATTGCAAGAAGCCCACAACATTGTTTTCACCATGCATCCAGATGGCAACAAGATGTATCGAGATCTGAAACAGTTTTATTGGTGGTAAGGTATGAAACGAGACGTAACTGAGTATGTCTCCAAATGCCTGACATGTCAGCAAGTAAAAGCAGAGCACAAACTTCCTTTGGGACTGCTGAATCCCATTCCCATTCCTCAATAGAAGTGGTATAATATTACCATGAATTTCATCACAGGTTTACCCACTGCTCAGAAGAAGTATGATGAGGTGTGGGTCATAGTTAACAGATAGACAAAGGTGGCTCATTTTATACCAGTCCAATCTAACTACTCAATGGACGAATTAGCTGAATTATACATAGACTAGATTGTTAGATTGCATGGGGTACCAATATCAATAATTTTAGATCGGGATCCAAGATTTACTTTCAGATTTTGAAAATGTCTACAACAATATTTGGTCATAAAGCTTCATATTAGCACTACTTTTTACCCTCAAACAGATGGGTAGTCAAAAAGGGTTATATAGGTACTAGAGGACATGCTAAGAGGCTGTGTTTTAGATTTTCCCTGGAGTTGGGATAAATATGTGACCTTGATGGAATTTATTTATAATAATGGCTATCAAACTAGCATTGATATGCCACCTTATGAAGCACTCTATGGTAAAAAATATAGAATTCCCTCCTGCTGGACAGAGTTAGCTGAAAGCAAATTGACGTGTCCCAAAATTATGAAGGATACTGAAGAGAAAATCCAACTTATCAACCAAAGATTAAAGGAAGCAAGTGATAGACAAAAGTCATATGTAGACTTTAAAAGAAAGGACATTGAGTATCAGGTTAGAGATGAAGTGTTCTTAAAGGTATCGCCGTGGAGAAAGGTGTTGTGGTTCGGAAAGAAAGGGAAACTCAATCCAGATTTATAGGTCCCTACAGAATTCTAGAACGGGTTGAACCAATAGCATACAGACTGGATCTTCTTAGTGAGTTATCAAAGCTACATATATTTTTTATGCTTTTATGCTCTGATGGTATCAATCAGATGAGTCACTTATCGTACCGATGCAAGATATCAATGTCAGATCTGATTACACATATGATATGGAGCCTAAAAT
>JBBPFJ010000069.1:149469-169868 GCA_037975025.1 Excoecaria agallocha
ACATATACCTACAACTTTGTAGAAGGGCATATTCACTGGAAATATTGCTTAATATGTCAAAATTGGCTTAGAAATCGGGATTTAAAATCTACCATTGGGTAGATTAGGGCATCACGGTTACTAGGCTTTTGATAATAACCATGAGGCAGTCCAATTTTCAGTCCAGACCTTAAATTCATCCTAGCTCATGGTTGCTAAGGTATTCATAGTAATCGTGACCCCTTCTCGTAGCTTTACTTCAAGATTACCATCCAAGGGATAGTAACCGTGAGGTAATTGGCAATCAGTCCAGAACCGAAGTGCAACCTACATCAAAATTACTATGATTTGGGCAGTAACCATGACCCTTTTTGCCTGACTTGGGTCATGTTTACCATGAATTTGGTAGTATCCGTGACCCTCATTTTTATTTTAAAACTTGGAATTTTTGGACTCTATTTGATATCTAAACCTACCTAAGCCCTTCCTAAGCTTGTAAATCATTTTTGAACCTAAAGAATAGGGTAATATACCCCTTAATCATATGAATTGAAAAGAAACATAAAGGAAAAGCATTATAATACTTAGTATATGTACATGATTGCTTGAATATGGATGCTTGAATGCTTATAATGGCTGTTTATTGGTAATGATTGGTTACACTCTCTTAGTTGTAAGCAATATGGTGATAAATTGGAGTTGGTTTATCTTATACTAAAATGCATTAATATGAATTAATGACATATGTGAGATGATTTGTTGCCTGCACATAAAACTTGGTGGTGGATAGATAGGCATGCTTATAGGGTTACAGTCGCAGCTGCTATAGTCTGACCCATATGGGTCTACAGTATGTCTTTAAATGAGATCATAGTTCTGACCCCGATTAGGTCCATATATTTAATACCTTCGTGTAGTTATATGTTTGATATCTTCGAATATCCACAACACCCATTATCCACACCCACAGGAATTTAAACAGGTAGTTTATTCAATGTATGAGATGCATACATAGTTTGCATTCTTTATTTATTATGATGAAATGATGCAGTTATTGCTTTCAATAATGTACTTAGTAATATTTATTATTGGAGTGAATGCATTTTATTTCGTGTTATCATCGTGTGCTTGGTGATAACCAGTTTGAGTGGTTATCACATGTTGTTATGTTCTCCACTAAGCTTTATAGCTTAACACGGATGTTTATCTGTGTAGGTTCACAGGTTAAACCTTTTCTTCAAGCATAAAGCCAACAACTTCAGAAGGCAAAATCAGATTAGGAAGAATCATTTTGATGTATGAGATTAAATTTTTGTATCTTTTTTGTTAGATCATGATGTATCTTGTATTGGAGTAATGTGAGTATCAAGGTTTGTAATTAATAACCCAGCAGAATTTTAATATAACAGACTTAATTTTATATGACTTGTATAGTGTACATATATCTATATACATCTGTAATAGATAATTCACACGTTATAATACAGGATAGTTGAATAAATCGTTATAATTTCATGTATTATGGATTAATGAAATATAATTAGGAAAAAGAATCAGGTTAATCTAGTATAGTCATTACACTTTTAGTTATCCCACACGATGAATAAGAGCCTAAAAATATTCAATAAGCTCTTTCATGCCTAGCAAAAGATAAATAGATTGAAGCGAAGGAAGAAGAAATGACATCTATGAAATTGAACCATGTTTGGAAACTGATTGATCTACCTAAAGAATTCAAACCAATTGGAAATAAGTGGATTCTCAAGGTAATGCAAAAAGCCGATGTAAGCATTGAAAGATATAGAGTTTGGTTAGCCACTAAGGGGTTTACATGATAAAAAGGAATTGGCTATGAGAAGACATTCTCACCTATTGTAAGATCTATGCCTGTAAGGTTAATTATAGCCTTAGTGGATAGTTTAGACTTAGAGCTACATCAAATGCATGTAAAGACTACTTTCCTCAATGGAGGATTAGATGAAAAAATCTACATGAAACAACCTATAGGTTTCATTAAAAAAGGTAGCGAATATAAGGTTTGCCAATTGAAAATATCAATCTATACCCTCAAACAGTTTTTAAGATAATAGTATTTGAGATTTCATAAGACAACCATGTTGAATTGGTTCAACATGATAGATGAAAACTATTGTTTTTATCACAAAAGCTTTAAAGATAAATTTTTCATCTTGGCTTTGTATGTAGATGACATACTAATAGTAGAATATGATATAGAGTACGTGAATGAAATCAAAGGTTGGTTATCCTCTAACTTTGAAATGAACAATATGGGTCAAGTAGATAACATTCTTGGAATTAAGTGTCATTTTGTAGAAAATACAAGATTAATCTTATTAAGGTGCAAAATAAAGACATATATGAGATTGTATGCTTTGGATTGAGATCCAAACTGGATTAAGTGTAATCCCATGATATTGTAACTATCATATTCTATCTTGAAAGCCAGAATTAGTTTAGAAATGGGAGAACTAAAGTTAGATGCTATGGTGAGTCTTAATGTTATGCTTTTGTATGGTGTTAAAATACATTTTGTAAGACATGAGCTCCTCAAAGGGAGGGGAAGAATAGCATAACATATGTTTCATACCATGTGTGCTTATGTGATCAAGAGATGGAAATTTATAAGTGAATTATCTCAACTTTCCCTAGTGTGAGACTTTATTGAATAACAACCCTTAGAACCTTTAACTTTTTCCTAATGTATGGTTAAGTGTGGCTAGCTTAATTAGTTTCTAAAAAAATATGAAATAATTTGGCTCAGTGGGTCTATTTAGAAAAATGAGTTGAATCATGATGGATGGCATAGTGTAAGAGGGGACGATAGCCTTCCAATAACATTTAATAGTTTTGTGGTTCATCAACATGCCTATTATAGTCTTTATGAGTAAACACATAATAGTGAACACAAAAATTATTTTATGAGATTGTGAGTTAAAACTGTAAATGTGAGAAGGCAATCTAGGGTTAGGCATACATGGATAAAAGGATATTGTTTCTTCAAGATGCTATATATCCCTAACAGGTGTAAAGCAATAGTGCTCTCGATGTATGCTGGTCATACGGTATATTTATTTGTATGAATAGAGATTATGCTTGAATTTTGTTCCATCATGTGCGAGTGGGAGATGAAAAAAAATAGATACGCCCATGACCCTAAATTTGGGAAGTAAATTCAAATATGTTTGATACTAAATAGGTTAGTTACAGAAATTAATTCCTATACTGAATACATCAGTTATGAAAAATAATTTCTATATTGAATGTATCAGTTAAAGAAATTAATTCCTATATTGAATACGTCAGTTTCAAAAATTAATTTCTCTATTAATTACTTTCCTAATTAATAAATCTAAAAAACTCTATGAATAGAGATTATGAGTTCAAATTTAGGGTTGGTTGCTAGTTCTTCATAAGAAATTTTAAAGAGAATTCTTTTTTTTCTCACCTTATACGTCAGTTTCTTCAAAGGGTATTTAGACAGTGAAATTGTTGCCGTTATCCCGTCCAACAATTTTTGGATAATAGCCATGCTAGCAAAGCGAAATACAATTCTTCACTTCCATTTCCGCTTCTAAATTGATTATGCGCTACTGGAGGTAAATAGATTTTTATCCCTATTTTGAAGTATCATTTAAAGTCAACTAGTCAACAAAGTCTTCTTTGAATGCGTATTGATAAAATAATAAAATGAGACCAAAATATATGCAGTTAATTTTTGCAAATAATATAATTATAATTAGGGATACAAAGCAGAAGAACTATTATTGTGCTGTGATTGAGCAACAAATTGGCATAAAACAGCAACAAGCAAATGAAATTAGACAAAAAGGCTTATTCAATTTCTAGAATTAATTTCTCAATAATCAATAAAACTGCATTCAATTTTTTTTATACCATTTTAAAGTATTCCATCCATCTCGGCCACTTTTATTTTGACACGAGAATTTTGAAAATAATTTAAAAAACTTGATTTTATAAAAAAGTATTAGCAATTGATTAATTTATCCTTTTTTAATTCTAAATATACTATTTAATTTCTACATGATGAAAACTAGATTTATTGCTTAAAATAATATGATATTTAATATGTAATATTATATATCTCCTTTATACATTTCATCTAAGGTTATAAAAGCTCCCACTCGTTGATATGTCTTATAATCTATGCATCTTTGGATGGACCACATAAAATCAGAAAATTTTTATGCACTGAATTTATTATATCGTATACTAATTTAATGGTATATTAACACTCAATTTGGACATGTGTTGTTTTTGCATGAAGTGAATATGGTGATCAACAAAGAAGTGGCAACCAATGAACTTGCTATACATCGTTTGATTGGTGTAATTTTAATATTATTATTATTATTATTATTATTATTATTATTGTTGCTGCTGCTGCTGCAGCTACGGACAAAAAAGGAAAGCCACGACAGTAATTTGAGAATGGAAAGAAATAAATAAAAGACATGATGGGTAATTGTCATTGATGGGGACCATTTTAATTATTTACGCCTTCCTTATAGAGGTGGGCCACTATATTTATCATGTATCAGCCAAATCCAACAGGCTCTTAATGGCAAGCGATAATTTTTTGATGGCATATGCTGACTGGGCTATATAGAGCTTGAGCAACCAATTGATCCTTAGGAATTAATTTTATATATAACTTATAAATACATGATGAGTTAATTTTATTAAATCCAAGTTACTTTATTTAGATTACATAAAACAAAGACGATCCATCTCGGTTACTGTGAGTGTGATGGCAGAGATATTCTGGTTTGGAAATCACTTTGGTTACCTGATAAGTGTGATCTATATAATTCTTCCAATAATACTGATGTTTTTCTGCATTCTTTATTCAACGATAGAGATAGACAGTTGATCAAAAAGATCCTTTTGAGCTTCCATCGCCCTTGTGATTCTTGGTGGTGGCATGCAAGCTGCTTAGTTTTGGGCTGTAATTTTGGTTCAGCCGTTATTATTTTTCTTCTTGTTTCCTGCATTTTTACCATGAGCATGGGTGGCTAATTTCCTTAATTTCAGTTGAAGGATAATCAAATCTCAATTCCAATTATTCATGAGATCTAAATGTGTTATTGATTTATTTCAATATTTCTTTTACTCCTGAAATCTATACTTTTATAATTCTTTTGATTTGTGCAATACAGCCCCATTGTACCCCTATTAGAATTGTAAGCCACCGTATAACTTGGTGGTGAATTAAAATTCTTAGGTACATAGCCGGTACTTAAATCATTATAAAGAGTAATTTATTTAAATAAAATTTACCATCTTGTTTTATTGGTCAAAATTGGGTTTTTCTATTTCTTAATGCAATTGTCGAATTAAATTATAACGTTTCTTAACTAGTTTACACCTAAGGAAATATTAGATGTTAGAAGCGTCTTTAACATCTTTAACCGATTTACTAACATTATATGAGATTTAATCTTTGAATCCACTCAAAAAATTCTGAATTAGCGACGAATTTTAGTGATGACATATTTTCGTCGTTATTTAGCGATCGTTTTAAATTTTAATCTTTAAAATTTATTTGTTCAACTTGGAAATAATTTTAGCCGTGAAAATGTATTTATTCAACTTGAAAATAAGTTTAGTGACGAAATAACGATGGAAAATGAAAACAGTCGCTAAATATTGGCAGCTATGAATGGTCTCATTTTTATGACTAAATTAGCGACGAACATTTACTGTCTCTAAAACATTTTCAATCTTTTATTTATGAAATAAATTTCCTAAAACATAGCAACGGAACATTTGTTGCTAATTGATATGAAACTCTAACAAAGGAATAGCGATGGAAATTTAGTCGATAATCTACTATACTAATTGTATGTTTTCAATTAAATTTTTTTATAAATTTCTAATTTTAATTATTGATTTCAATAAACATTATAATATTAATAAAAAATATATACATATTTATGCTTACTAATTATTTTTAATAATTTTAAAAATATTTTATGTAATATTATTTGCCTATTTTAAATTAAAATTTTCAAAAATTTATAATTTTGATTATTCCAAGTATTATAATATAAATGAAAAATAAAAAAATACATATTTATTGTTACTAATTAAGATTAAAAATTATTTCAAAAAAATTGAGGATTAAAATCACAAAAAAATAATTAAATAAGATAAAAATCATATCGAATTAAAGCGTGTGACCACTTTTAAAATTTTAATAATATTGACTAGACATTAACTATAATATTTTTCTCTCTTCTCATTTTGCTTTTTCTTTTTAGAATTTTAACAATATTCTATAGACATTAATTATAAAATAATTTTTATATTTAATATGTATTTAACATGTATATATATTATATCTATGGGTACAAATAAAAATCTTTATATAAATTCATTTACGAAATTATCCTCCATTCAACAGATATTGTGCAAATGAATGTAGGGATATTTTTATCTTTTAAAAAACCCTAATTACTCTTTTCTTTTCCTTATTCTTCTTTTCTTTTCTAAGGGGGAGCCGCCATCATTTTTCTCCTTTCTCTCTCTCTCGGTCTCGCTTTTTCTTCCCATTGCCCTAGTCGTTGTTTCCCATAATCGCCTGTGGATAAGTCGAGGAAGGCCTCTATTCGATTGCTCATCCAAACCCTAACAAATAACTCTTTACCATTATAAACCATATTCTTAGCCATAGTTTTCTCATTCTCCTTTCAATGCCTTCATTGTCTTTCCTCTACCATCGCTGGATTCTCATCTTCTTCGATTCTTTCCAAAGCTTTGTTCACTTACCCAGCAGACCGATAAGGATATATCGAGTAAATCTCTAGGCGATTTTTGGGCAAAATCTTCAATAGGTTTGTTTTTCCTTTTCTCGTTTTCCCCATATCTAATTATTTAATGTGGATCTATTTACTTTTCTTTTCTCATTCATGCAAACATCTTGATCTTTATCCTCTTACTGAGATTCTTCAACCCTAATCCTCGAATCAATTTCTCATTTACACATACATCTTGTTTATTAAAATGCTTGAATGATGATTTACTTTACCTCTTCTGAAATTGTCTTTTTGATTCTTCTCGCTTCTTGTTTTTTTTCACTTTCTTTCATCGATTACTCATCTTTGATGCTTAATTTTGAATTCTATTATGCAAATAGGAGGAGGTTAGAATTGGGTTTTTATGGTCATTGCATGTTTTCTTTTGGAATTGCCTTTGATGTTGATGGCATTATTCTTCAAGGTTGTGTTCCTATTGGTGGTTCTCCTCAGGCTTTGAAGAGTTGTATGGTGTCAATGGTACTTTTTTTGTATTTTAATCTACATGATACAGTCACTCTTGTAGGTAATCTGGTATGCTTTTTTGGGATTTTCTGAGATAATAAAAAAGAAAAAGTTAATTTGGAATTTGGTTTATTAAAATATCATAGTTTAGTTAAGCTAAAATTATGCTCGTGTTATTTAACTTGAATGGCTACTACATTTTTACATGGTCTTTAAAGGTACCCTTTTTGTTCTTGACAAATGGTGAGTTACTTAAATGATTCAATTTTTTATTTATCTAGAGAAAACATGACCATGAAAGTTAGAGAACTAAGTAAATCAATTCACTAGATCTCATGATCAATTTGAATTTCTCACTATAAGAAAATTGTCATTTAGCAACGGAATAACTGATTGCTAATTCGACGGTTGCTATTTTTTAGTAATGGAAATTTTATTTTGTTGCTAAACTTAGCAATGGAATGCAATTTTTGTTGCTAAATCCAACCAAGGTAAGATCTAATGAACTAGTCAAAATTAACATCAGAATCTAATTTCTGTTGCTATAATTAGCAACGAAATTAGATTTTCATTGCTAAATTCACCCAACCCATAAAACAAATTCACGATGGTGAAATATGTCACCATTCCATCGCTAAAAATTATTATAATTTTGTAATTATTATTTCCTACGTAGAATACATATCAATAATACATTGCAAAACTACACTATCCCGGAAAAATCTTTAAGCAAGCACAAATAATCAAATATTAAAAAATATTATATTTCCATTTATAAGTCTCAAAAATAAATAACAAAAATAAGTTAAAAGTGGATGATGCTTAAAATTAGAGAAATTTGCTATAATAAAAATAGAAATATAAAGTTAAAACATAAAACCATATAGAAAACAGTTCCAAAATTGCTAATAATAGCAGACCACAACTCAAAAAAAAAATAAAAAGAAGCACCTAATAATTAATAGTGGATCATCTTCAATTGTTCCTTCTTCTACTTCAATTGTTCCTTTTTTTTCTTCTCATCTTCACTTTCATCAATTTTTAGACCTTCCTTTGTTGCTAAGACGAGCTTTTTCCCCTCAAATACCATGAACAGAACTTCATAGCCCTTCTCCTTTAGCTATTTTAGTTCAAATATAAACCAATATTTAGAAAATAAAAAAACTTTAAAGTTCGTGTAGTTAGATATTTTTTTCTAGTTTGTTATAGTACTCTACCACTTATAAGCCATACAGTAAAGTTTCAAAATAAATAAATTTTAAAAAAAATACTTTTGAATTCACATTTGATTTATATTCCAATAAAAATTACAAGTATTTCATTCCAATACAAAAAAACTCCAAAAGGATATATTCATGCAATAAGTTATGAAATACAACTAGTTTTGCTTACAGTTAAACTGCTGCAATTTATATTCCCATAAAAAAATTAGCTAATCCATTACAAGGAAAAAGATATCTATGATACTCTATCCAATAACTACCATTTTAAACAACCCTCATAAAAAATAAAACAAACAAGGCTGGTGGTAATACCACAACTACACAAACTAAACCTTTTATCATAGATTTGCAGTTTATTTTCTAACATGTCCTACTGACATGACATGACATAACATAACATAACATAACATAACATAACGTAACGTAACGTAACGTAACGTAACGTAACGTAACGTAACGTAACGTAACGTAACGTAACGTAATATAACATGACATAACATAACATGGGAACACTGCTGCATCATCTAGCTGTAATCCTAAGCCTACCATCTTTTGCAGGAACTGCATAATTAACACTGACTTCACCAATTTTCCCAAATCTTTCAGAATCCGAGTCACCAAATACAAATAGCAAAAAAATTACACACCATTTCATTAATGAATATGGAGAAAAACAAATTGGTTATAATACACCTCATGAAGTCAGCCCGTTATAAAGTCAGTTAAGGTAACATATATAATCACATAACAGGGGAGGTTTTCCATTGGCTACATGAGTGTATGTGAAGAAAATAAAAATTAAAAGCAAGTATTATTAGAAGTACCTATCATTTTTGCTCAACCTTAAAACTTTACTCATGTGCCATAATTTATTCCCTTGTACATGGACAATACCACCCTACATTATCATGAAAAATAATGAGAAAAGCCATATTCATTAGTTCATTTTAATTACAGATTTACTGATCACTATTCTTTTCTTTTTTACATAAAGTTAAGGTCTTTTGAACTTTTCCTGCAAAAGAAATTTTAACCCTATCTTGCTGATACCTCAAGTATCACTATAGCTGCCAGTAATACAAAAGCTATGTAGCTTTTTAAATGAAGAACCCATTTCATCTTATATATATATATATAATAAAAAAATATAATAAGCAGTGATAAATGTTCCAAGGTGGTCCTTGCGATGTCCTAGGTAAATGCAAAAATTATATATGTGACTAATTCTTTTCATATTTTATAGTAAGAGGCTTTATATTTCAAGATTTTTATTAACATGTCACTAAATTTCTAAATTTGATCCTGTTCTTGTGTCGAAGCTCAATATACTTAAGCTAGACCTCATCCCATCAGGATTTAATGCCACTACATTTTCAATCCTGATATAAAGAAAGTGGAATCTTATTGTTATATTAGGACTTTATATTACAAAAATATAGTGACCTTATTGCTTTTAGATTACTTATAGAATTGTAATTCTATGATAAATGATAGTGAAAATTTGGAAAAGTATAAAAATTTACAATTTAAGATACATTAATTGAAAGCTAAGTTAAACAAAACTTCCTATCAACTAACAATAAAATTTTATTAATTATAGTAAATACTGGAATTCATTTTCTTTTATTTCAATTTTCCCAAAAATTCAAACAGAAGGCACAAAAAGATCAAATGACATCAATAAATGATTTGATGGAGTTGTTTAAGCAAGTTAAATAATCATATACTACCAGTCCATTATCAATTTAATATTCATCCACATAAATGTTTTAGCATTTTTACGAGCACACTTATATGTGTTGCATGGAATTGTAGTCAGAAGACCACTTTAACTTTTCTTTTCTCAAACTTCCATTTATTGATCCTCGAAATTACTGAAAATCATACATTAACAGTATATTTTAAAGCTATCTTTCAATACCTGAAAGTTTCATACATTAACAATGTCACAAAATCATTTATGATCATATAAAGGATGCATGCATAAATTCAAACACAATACATAATGTTTTCAATTTAAATACCCTAACCAGTTTCATTACTCTTTCCCTAGACCCCTCTACACTTGGCATCCTATTCATTACATATGTTCTATGACAGACATGTACATCCTTTAAATGCTGGACTAATATGATCAGCATATAAGAAATTTAATTTCTGTCATTACTTTTATATCAATCAGTCACCACATAAAAGGATTTAGTCCAAAAAGTTCAATATGAATGTTAGATTCTATAATGTGAAAAAAGAAAGGTGATTTTTAATGTCAATTACAAATAAGATTATGATTTTGTAAGTAGACTCAAATTATTGTAATTTCGTACAAGTTATTAAATAAACCAAGGGAAAGAGTAGTATTTAATTAAACTCTAAAACTTTAAATTAGAATTTAGACCAAAGTAAGAATAAAAAAAATAAATGCCATGTCCTATAGGAAACAAACAAAAATAGTAATTTATATCTTTATAATTTGGGTAAAAGGATTGTAATCTATTATCCAATTCACTTCAAGATACAGAGGATAAATAACAAATACCATACTCTAGTTTAGAAAGATCTGATGATTGTGCCTGCTAATACCCATATGTTAAAGAAAGAATGTATGAGCTAACCCACCAAGACCACGACCCAACTCATTTAAAAGTAACCTTAAATTTAAATATAAATAAATTTAAAAAAATGGTATAACTCTAGAAGAGATGACAACCAGCTTAAAAAAACACAGCAACAACAAGTAAGGAACAAAACAATAGCCAAAAAAAGGGTTAGCTAGAAATACCTTCTTCTTGCTACTTATTCCTAGTTTGCATGGCTGGTAGTCATCTAGCATTCGTCTTTTGCAGTTGATGTATACATTGGCTACAAATGTTAATTGCAATTTGTACAAGTTACAGCAACTAAACTGCTAACAAAGAAAATTAATTGATAAAAAAATTGTTTGCAGCCATTGCATTCCACTTAAATTAATGTTACTGTTGAATAAGTAATTAAGCAATAAACTATGGAAGACTGACACCTATTCCATATCAAAGATAAACATAAAAGTTAACAAGATGCTAATAACATTACGGTCAGTGCTAGGTGGATCAAAAACTTGAGACTCAATATGAAAAAAATAGTTAACAAAGACAAAAGTAGTACACTTCTAAAACATGCATAAGGATGTTGATATATATACATATATATCATATATGAAAATTTTTCTACAAATGGATCCATCTTTAAAAAAGAGGGAATTACCTTATATACCTGGAACAATTTGCATCCTTAATAAATTCCTGAACTTGTATGATGGCATAAGGTATGGAACATGTAGTGTTAATCAAATGAAGAACAGGAACACAGGTATTTAATACAATTCTCCATGCATCACCACTTTGTTTCACCTTTGATTTCTCTACAACAACGTCCAATGCCAGTTCCCCCTTCTCAATTCCACTAGGATTTTTTATCCAAGCTGTGGTGTCAGGGCTGACCCAAATAATCTTAGCAGAGGAAATGTGATGGTCACCTGTCCATTTAAGTGATATAATAAGTAAAGATAAAACCTAAGGAACTTGTATATGACACTTTTAAGATCTCGTGTCTAAAAAAAATTGTAAATTGCCAATAACTTCAGCACAAGCAAGTGCATTACAATGCAGTGAAGGATGACATACAATAAGAATCAATTTTTCGCTTACTTATTAAGCCCTACATGGAAACTAGTGGTAACTCATATGAAATTGAACCCGTCTATAACTCAATGAATAATTTAATTGCTAAAACAATTAAATTAATATTGAAAAACAATCAATAAATAGAAATCAAACCATAGAGAACTGGAAAATTATTCAATAAGCTAAAAAGTTATTATATATATTAAAGTCAAATTAATTGTAGTGTTTAAACTAAAGCAAAATGCTATTGAATTACAGGAGGATTGCAATACTCATGAAGGTATTCTAATCCTCTATTCATTATCAATTACTGAAGTTAAAATAGAAAAAGGTATTATCTTTTAAAAAGAAAAGAAGAAACAAAATAAAGTATAAACATCAAAAGTAAAGCATAAGACTTGCCTAGCAACATCAACAAAATTTTCATCATAAATGTAATAACCCAAAAGAGAAATTATGTTCTGATGCTGAATTTTCATAATAAGAATTCTCATGCACACCGAGCAAATAGATATTCAAATCAAATTTAGCATGTTATAACCTCAAACTCTTTTTGAACATCCGATCCACTCTCCAATTTATTTACAGTTGCAAAGTCTTTATCATTGAAATGAGCTTTATAGATGCGCCCATGACCACCTTCACCCAATAAATTATCTTTTTCGAAAATTGTTTATTATAGCTTCTAACAATTGATATTCCATTACAACAATGGCACCTTTTTTACCAACCATCTTCAAAGAATTAAGTTTCTCTAGGATAAGAGTTGGTGCTTGCCCTTTTCAAGCTTCTTTATATTCACACAATGAAAGAAACATTCAAGCTAATAAGGGTTTTGAAAGAAATAGAGAATGAAAATGTGAAAGTGATTTCAAGGAGAAGTATATACTGAAATTTTGTTTGGTTTTGTGAGTAAAACTCTTTTTCATTCTCCAATTTCTTTAACCGTTCAAAAAGCAAATCCGATGGGTGAATAGAACAAGATGATGAAGAGGGAGCAAATCGAAAGATATCACCACCATCATTGAAACAATAGGAGAAATGAAGGAAAAGAAGTGGATGAAATCAAAATCGAAATCCCTAAAGTTTAGAAATGATTTTGGTGAGAGGTGTGAAAGATGTAAAAGACGAAGTGGTTATGGATAATAATGAGAAATAAGAACGACAGTGAGGGGCGAGAGAGAGGGAGATAGTAGTGAGGGGAGGAGAGGGAGAGGGAGATCCTCACGTAAGAGGTGGCAACTAGGGTTTGGCTTTGGAGAAAAAAATCTATTGGAGAGAGAAAAACGAGATCAGAAAATTTAATCTAAAGCAAAAATAAAATATAAAAATTAACCTTAACTAATTACCAATGAAAAACACATTTCGTTGCTAATTAGCAACTGAAAATAAATTCCATTTCTAATTTAGCAATGAAAAAATAATTCCATTACTATTTTAAAATCAAATTGCTTTAAGGTTAGCTATTTAGCAACGGAAGTATTTTTCGTTGCTAATTTAGCAATGAAAATATTATTCCATTGCTAATTTAGCAACGAAAAAAAGCAACATTATAAAAATTCAATTTCGAAATAGCAACATTAATATTTTTCATTGCTAATGTAGCAACGAAAATGACATTCCATTGCTAAATTAGCAACAAAATTTACTTTTCGTTGCTATTTTTTGTTTTAAAAATTTTTCACCATTTACTGGCGCCTTATTAAGCAACGGTATAAGATTTTCGTTGCTATATTTTGGTGCTAAAAATTTTCTTTATTTTTAGCGACAGAAGATAATCAATTTTATTTTCGTTGCTAAATCTAAAATCTTTAACCAAAATAGCAATGGAATTCAATTTCCATTTTTCTTGGATATATACACACATTAGAATTATATAACAAAATAACACTTTCAATTACCATGAGATTATTATATTACTATAGGCTTACTTTATATTCTATAAGTTATTCATGTTATAACATGTCAGATGTATCATAAAAATAAGCCTATCAACTAAAAATAACACTTATATATCATTACCATAAATAGCAAATACACGTTAAAGAATGTGTACATGCAACAATGTGAACACATAAATATAATCATAGGAGAACACATACATAATAATAGGAAAAATATTTCAAAAACAATAGTTAATATAGCATAACTCTTATAATCCTTAGTATGGAATATGCTATGCTATTATGACAATTATTGCGTTCATTCAAATAAGATAATACCCTATACCCTATATAAGTTTCTTCATAACTCATATGTTGTCATATATATAAAAATAAAGAGCATATATATATCATCAATTTAACAATTAGCATGTATTTTTGATACTAGCAGTATAGATACATATACTATTGAGCATTCTTTTAGATATGGGTTATGTATGCAACAAAAGGAATTTCATATGTAAAATATTATAAAGTCAATTAAGAATTTGCATGCCTTATTAAACTTTTCTTAACCTTTGATAATAAAGCTTGCACTATTCTAAATAGGTGGATATCGGGTTATATGGTAGTACCCAAAGGTACAAAACTGTTGATTATAACGGTGGTACCCGGAGGTACAAATAAGATACCCGAAGGTATTAAACGGTGATCACTTGTAGGGATAAAATTGTATGGTAAATCGGTGGACCCAAAAGGGTCAATCAAATAACATGGACCCAAATGGGGTCAATCAAATAATATGGACCGGTCAAGCAGACCCAAGCGGGGGTTGGCTACAACCTAAACAGGGTTGTTTAAATTAACTCTAACTTTTTAACCCAAACATGGTCACTCTAACTTTTAATTCCAAGTGGACCTAAACAGGTCAAAACTATTCAGAAACAGCTGCAAGGTACCCTTATAAGCATGCCTATCTATCCACATCTTAGACCCAATACCGACAATTAAATCCTTTCATAAAAACTTGATGGGATATGACATGGTATGAACATGGCAATCACGCAGCGAAAAAACGACAAAAACGATCATACATGCCAAACAATTCCATGACAAGAATCGAAACATGCAATTTTAGGGTTTTTGAAACTTACAACTTTTGATGCCTTTTAATTCTTGAATTTGGTGATGACCAGCAACTAAGATGACTTTATCTGCCTTAGATCTTGATCACCAATGCCAAAGAACAGCCTTTTACGCCACTCCCTCTATTCTCACACGCACACTTGCAAAGATGGCTTAAAATAGAGATTGCTAGCTCTCTTTTAAGGTATTGTGTAATGGCTATGGTTTGAAGCTACAAAATTTGATTTTGTACTTCTCTTAGGTTGCTATTACTACCCAAGAATACAAGAGAATGATGAACAATCCTTTCTCCTTGTGAAAAATTGGCCAAAATAAAATTGTGAGAGAGAGTTACTATTCACGAGTTACCATTCACGCCACACAAAAAATTAGGTTTTTCATATTTTTTTCATCAAATATATATATTATCTTATTTATTAAGTGATATATCTCAAATATACTACCTTAGGATAATTAATATTAGCTTTTATCACTTAATTAAAATAAGTAATATTTATTGATAAAAACTCTTTTAATTTATCCAAGATAAAAACAAAAGACATATTAATCAAATTAACCACTTAATTAAATAGGAATATACAAGACATATTAATCAAATAAACTACTTAATTAATATAAAGGATATGCCGAAATTCCTTGATTTCTCTTTAGGAATTTCGGCCAATAGTATTCCTATTTAAGTGATTTATTTGATCATAATACTTTTAGGCTTTAAAACTCAATTAATTAAATTGATACAAGACATTTAATTAATTGAAATTAAACCTTGTGGGCTGAATTTCTCTCTCTCATGGGCCAAGGTCCAATAGCAATTTAATAATCCATTATACACATTAATTTGACTTTAATTAAAAGCCCAAATTAATGCCCAATACTTAATTTAAATATTTTAAGCCCAATGCTTTATGTGCGATCCTATAGGTCCATTTAATGTTGGTAATGAATTAATGAATTAATTCAAAGGCTATATATATTCTCTAGCAAGATATTATAGCATTCCAAATTAAATGAAAATGCATATGGCATTTAGTAACCTAATGTAATTTTACATAATCCCTTACCCATAAATATCAGAATTAATATAAGGCATGGAACTAGTCATCCTTATATATATTAATTCCTTTCTTGATATTACAGTGACACTGAACTCTCAGATAAATAATGATTACTCATTATTTCATCTCGGTATGGCCATACACTTCTCAGTTCACTGATCAAGTGGCCAATGATATTTTCTCTCTTATTGAGAGGGGTAATCCCTTCACTTCTCTCATGCTCTCTAACATGAATCAATGCATACCCAATCATACTCGTACTTGTCACTCTGTTACGAGCACATTAGGTGTATGTCAAAGTACACAGTAATTCATAAAGAGTTTCATAGAGATTTCAGGTCGAAGAATTCCAATACAAAACTTGCATATGAAAAACACTTATGACTTGTACCATGTAGTGTTCTCATGAGCAGATCGTATCCAAATACCATGTTCTTTAACATGTATCTATGATCTCTGATTGACACTCTTGTCCTAATGATCCGTAAGATAGAACTCATAATATCAGAGAGAGCATACTAGTCTTAATTCATTGTTATTCCCATAACAATGACTGACTAAGGATATTTAGAATGAAGTCTCATTTGTTTCAAGGTCTTACAACCATGTGCCTCACACATGATAACTTAAACCGAAACAACATTCTTGGACAGTTGTATCAATTGATATGCACAGGAATACAATGGATAAAACAAATGCCTTATTTTATTAATTCAAAGTGTTTTATTACAATGCATTAGGGCTAGGGCTTACACTAACAAAACTCACTTTGCTTTACTTTAACTTTGTTCACATAAGTTTAATCATATTCATATGTATACACTTATAAAAATGTATACTCATATGAACTATGTAAGATAAACATGATAAGACTACTTCCACTTTTAAACATTACTATCCTTTATTTATAAGGAGATCATGGCATGTATTTCCACAATATCACATATGTAAACAACATTTATCATCTCATTATATTAAGCACCTCTATTCAAAGTATACATGCCCACATATCTATATTTCCATATTTCTTTTAAACATATCATATGCTTAAGAATACTTTTGTTTATGATTATAAATTCATACTTGTATAAGCTGTGTATTATCATACTTATATGATATATTTATAGAAACCATAATTATATTTAAATGAATATGCATGTCTACGTCATAATTAAGTAAAAGCATATTTCAAGATTTAAACCCATTCACGTGTAATCACACTATTTTTATGCTATAAACACACATATACTCTATTAATAGCATAACTTCTTCATATTTATAAAGTTGACATTTCAGCTATACCCAACATTAACCTCAATAGATTAATAATAAACACGTATATTCTTTAGCATAGTGTCATTTAGACATTCATGTATATATATATATAAATATATTAGCCCAATCAAAGTTAGGTCATATAACTAAGTACAATAGCATTAAGTTTTAATATGTAAACAACAAGATAGTATCATCATGCTATCTTAAATTTCAATATTCATTTATTATATACATACATACCAATATTTCGCATGACAAGCATAGTCAATTAGCATAATATAACCAAGTAAAATTAATAATCCATATTTACATTTCAAGATTGATGTCTAATACTATAGTGTATTAGTAAATCAAATGAATCGATATTAATTAGCTATATTCCTAAGCATATAATTGTTTAGGCATATATATATATATATATATATATATATATATATATATATATATATATATATATATATATATATATATATATATATTGTTTTAATTTCAGCATCTTAATTAAGTTCATTCGTGATGGTATCAACATATATATTTTCAATGTTTTAAACATACATATACATGCACATTCAATTTGAGGTAATATACATTATATGCATCCACATGAACAATTATGTATGTTCATATATACAACTTCTAGTATTCATGTATATGTATTTATATATATTCATATTTTCTTCTTCAATTTTTGAACTCTATATACATTTTATGGCATCGAATTTCATTTATAATACTTTAACATTTCATTATCAATTTCATAGTTGAATAATTGTATAACAATATACACTATCATTTGATTAAATATATATATAAGCATAATTTCACATAACCATCCATGTACATGTTTTTGAACATACATGTATATACATAACATTTCAATCAAATAGTTTACATGCTACTTGTAAATCAGTGCACTTTCATGTATACATAGATTTAACATAACAACATTTAACACTAAATATTGAAAATTCAGCCTTTAGAATTCTGTTTTGTGGTAGAGTTTCAAATCCAACTTATATGCTATTTTTGACCTTAAAACGTCATTTTTAGCAACTTTGTCCTTCTAAAAACATGATAACTTATGTTTCCCATTTCTATAACATCAAAAATCATTTCAATATCACTTTCAGAACTCAAGATATTTACACTTTATTAAATACTGTTTCTATTAACAGTGCTGTGTATAGGTCTGGAATTAAGCTAAAATTAGACAAGCTTAAGAACATAATTAGGCTTTATTTTCTTCATTAAAGTATAGGATTAGAAGTCTAATGTTCCAAAATTTAACCTCATAGTATTTCGTTCACTACACAAAGAGATATATCATATTTCCCACAATTTGTTCCAGAATCGAGAATAACAGCTCACTACAACTTCAAGTGAATATTTGAATAGTATACAAACATATTAGCCCTAGGTATCTTCTAAAACGTTGTTTATATTTCTATCAAGTTTACATATAATCAAACCTCACTCAATTATGACTTAAATACAAGGAGTTATGGTTAAAATATTGGTAACTGTTCAAAATTGCCTATACACTCAAACGGTTCACTTGTACGAATTTTCTAAGTTCCTTAAAAACCGAATCAAGCCACCACTCCTTCTAATATATTATAGCTAATTTAATCTAGTTTATCCATATTTTTGAATCACCTCAATACGAGGTCTACAACTCCAGATATGGACAAAACAAGCAGCCTGGGTCACAAGAACCACACCCAATTTTTCCTCAACATTCAATAACACGATTTTTTTCCTATATAAATCTCTCATTAACCCTAAACAAACCAATAAATTACCATTAAAATTAAGTAATACAAGCAATAACATTTATATCCACACACATTCATGAAGAATAAGTTTCCCAAACACTGAAATTTACTCCTTCCTCTAAAAATATCTTCTCCTTGATCTTCTTCTTTGAAATTATGATTCAAAAATCCTTTGATCACTCACATGCAATTGATATTTCCTTGTAGATCATTTAAGAGAGAATAAATAAGAAGCTTAGGAGAGAAGATTTTGCCCCAAGCTAAGAACACAACCACTTCCACCATTTCTCTCTCTTAAATGTGATCTTCCCACTATATAAAGATGAAGAGAAAAGTTCCCTTGGAGTCCCTCAACAATTTGCATGTAATGAAAATGCCCCTTTCAACAATTGTCCCCTAGATTATTAATCTCTTTTAATTGGACCCCAAATAAAATTATTTTATTACATTTGGCCCTATTTTTTTAATTAACTCTTTACTCCTCTGACACTTAAGAATATTAATCCATTAGGTCTTAACTTATAATAATTCATCAAATTAAGCTTAATTAGACTTTAATAACATATTAATATCCTTGAATTCTATTAGGGCCTATTTTGGGTCCTTACAGTTAAATAGGAACAAGTATTGACATTTGGATGAGGATAAACTTATTCATCTTATTATAATTATCATAGATGTTTAAATGTTGTTCAAGTGATAATGTATTGATGTGGATAGCTATGATATGGTATAGAAGTTACCTCACAGCAAACAATAACAAGGTACATCATTGAGGATTGGCAATGAATTATATAAGTGCGATATCTTATCGTTGATGTATTTATGCTATAATAAGTAGTCTAACTCAGTATGTGAACAACTATGAATAACAAAAGCATGTAATGTCATGATTCAAGTTGCATATATATATATATATATATATATATACACACACACACACGCACTACACTTTTATATTGCCTTATTGGAATCATGTATAAGATTAATTATGATGAGATAGATCAATGAGTGATTATTCTTTATTATGTTTGCATAATCACACAACTACTACGATATGTATGAATGAACGTTGATACAACTATGTGATCATATGACTG
>JBBPFJ010000069.1:170068-194511 GCA_037975025.1 Excoecaria agallocha
TATATGAATTGCGACTTTAAGCAAATGTTGTAATGAATAAAGAAGAATATGTTGAACAAAAGATGTTCTTAAATGGTAAAGGCTGCAGGTCTTAGTTCAGTTGTGGATTAAATAGGCATGCCTAGAGGGATATAGTCATAGCTGCCATAGTTGACCATGTTTGGGTACATTATTTGTTCCTTTAATGGAACCATAGCTCGGCCCTTTTGGGTCCATCGTTTGACATCTTCGAATATCCATTGTTTGATATCTTCGGATATCCATTGTTTGATAACTTTAGGTATCCATTGCTCCCATATCCACCCTTTGAACTAGTACTTAGGCAAGCCATTAAAGATTAAGAAATATGCTCGAAATAAAGAAATACATATATCGATTGTTTCACATATAAAATGTAAGCATGATGAATGGCCTATTATATTGTTTTATCTTAAATTCCTTTTGGCTATAAATTGTTTAAATGAAATGAAATTCCATGTTTAGTACTATATAATTGTGATATCTCACAACAACCAGATGGGTTAAGGTTCCCGTGTGAGTGCCGATTTTAGTTGGTTCAACCAATAGGTTCCATGGTGAATAAATGGGCACCAAAGCATAAAATATTATACTAACAACTATACGGGCTATAACATGCACACTGAGTTTCATATGCATTGAAATTTATGAAATGTATACATATGATATTTGGACTTTCTCGGGTAATCATGATATGTAATGCCATTCTATGTAATCACATGCAAATATGTTAGTTTATATATATAAATATTTGTACATGTATAGTAGTATGCATATTGATAACTTTGATATAAACACAAGGACCGTGTATGGCATAACATGATGTTGTATGATATTTAGTTTGCCATGCTAAGATAGCATAAGGAATACATGATTATAAATAGGAATTGTGAATTATACATGTATTCTATACTTAAGATTATATGATACATGTAAAGTAACTTCTCCTAACAATATCTTTTATAGAAATTACTTGACAAATGCACTCCTTATGCTTTGAATGAACATTGAATGCATATATTATGTAACCAATGTGATTAAATGCATATGATTGAAGTTTGTACTATCAGTAATAAAGTTGTCTGGATTTATGAAAGAAAGGATTATGAGGTGCATGAATTATGCTAGTTTATCAAGTAAGAGATTGAATTACCAAAGTAAATTGAAAAGTCTCCAGGAACTAGACGAGTTCACGTAATGCTCTAGATTCATGTAAGATTAGTACTTATTGTTAAAGTTGAAGACTCCCCCGAAATGCTCATGGTAATGATTAATATTGCAGACTCATATGTTTTTCCTTAATTGTGAAGGTTGTACTGATTTGATGATATTTATTAAGAGTATGTCCATAGGGTATTTGTTTCCCCACTAAGCTTTATAGCTTAGCATGTGTTTATTTATCCGTGTAGGTCTCAGTATAAGCTTTACATGGGATTGATAGCTATAGTGATTCGACCCACTTTAAAGAGAAGATCTGACAGGTTGCAGTTGTCCTTGAGATTTTCATTATGTATTAAAGACCAGCTATGTGATGTCACCTTATTTTAGAGTTTGATTTGGTTATGTTGTGGCATGAATTAAGGCCTGTATTATTATTATTTCTGCCTGATCTTTACTAGATTTATGTTGGTATTGATGATTCTGCATGTTTGGTGGATTAGAGTGTTAACGTTAGTGGTATTAGAGAGCTCAAGTTTAGTCATTTATGGGCAATAAGATATTGAGAATTTTTTTGAAAGCTAAGACGAATTGGCCTAGAGCAAATAGCCATATTTTGTGTTATTGTTATTGGGATACAGATTTTGATGATTACAATAAATGATTGACTTATGATTGACTTATGATTGTTATATTTTGGAGCATTAGTAAGATTTTGGTTCAAAGATTGTTAGGTAATATTAAAGGATTTCTAGCATCTTTCACCTCCTGAAATTGGAAGTGCTTAAATGCCTTAACATTTTATGATTGAAGTATAGCATAACTCTAATTATAAGTACATCTAGATTGTTTATTAAGGTGTTTGAGGAATAGTTTATACAATCAGAAGAGAACTTAATTTTAGTATTAATGATCACGTGAAATGTTGAGGTTATTAAGATGCTCTATATATATTTGTCAGAATTTTCATAATCAACATGGGCAATTGAACATATTTCATGTTATTGGAATGGGATAAAAGCATGTACAATATATGAGAATATGTATTCGCATTCATTTGCATACATGAAATCATTTATGCATTTCATAGCATCCCATATCATCTCAAAACATATGAATAGTACCATATCATATTCTGGCCCAATTGAAAGGGAAAACTGATAGAAAGTATAATGAGCATAAGAGTATCTAGAGATTAAAGATAGGTATTAATGTTATAGATGGATGAGTTGTTATGGTTATAGAATACTTATGTATAAAAGTTGCTTATAACTGAAGCGAAGTTTGGAAGATTGGTAGCAATAAATATAACGATTACAGGTTTGAATTTTGAGGACAAAATTCTTTTAAGAGGGAGAGATTATTTGTGAGGCCCCAATTGTATTATGGTAAATTAATGAGCATTATGGTTTAATAAGACAAAATTTGAATATTTTGCATTATTACAGTTAAGTCGCATGAGGGGTATTTTGGCAATTGTGTACATGTGTAATGAAGTATAGTTAAAATGTTAAGAAAGGATGCTATTGAATTAAATTAGAAGTTTTGGGTTAAAATGTAAGAAATACAAGTTATGAGGGTTAAAGTGTTTAAGGGTAACTTTGGAATTTCCCTTTGTGAGATATTTACCCCACTCACTTAATTTAAGTTTCTTGGAAAAGGTGAGATCAGGAAAAAGGGTAGAGAAGGGAGATGCAATCTCTCTCTTTCTCTCTCTCTTTGGTTAGGGATTATGGATTGAAGAAGTGAAGCTTATGGTTTGTAAGGTAGTATCTTAAAGGAAATATTTCCATGTCTCTTTTACAACCCTTCTTTTTACAATTTTGGACTTGATTTCTGGTATTAGGGGTTAGAGAGATGATAATCATGCTTGTTATCTCTATTGTGTAAGGAAAGAAAAATAAGAAAGTAGATCAAGAGTAAGGAGGGAAGAAATCAGAACTAAAAGCTTAAGCAGATGAAGCTTTAATAGTAGGTACAGGAATTAGGTTTATTATGCTGTTCACATCAGTATTACAGGAACTCCCGTCTTTCTCAGTATGTGTGCCCTCTTTGATGAGGTTAAAAAGTTAAATCTAGCAATTTAGATGAGTTTGGAAAGATTTAAAGGTTAAATGAGCATATATATAAGTAGTTAAGTTAAGATTTAGGATCTAAGTTCTTGACCTGCATAATCTAGGTTTTTGAACCATGCTTGTCGAGATCTTATGCACAGCCACATATGGTGTTTCTTTTTCCCCTGCACAGCCATGCATAACTTATTTTCCTTGCACAGCCATGCATTGCCTATGAATTTCTCCTGCATGGCCGCGTATTCCCTTTGGTTTTTTCCCTGTTTAGCCATGCACAACCTTTGTATTTCCCCTGTATGGCCACGTATGGCTCTTTTCTTTCCCTTGCATGGCTGCTCAGGCCTCTTCTGCTGCCCCATGCATGGCCAAGTGGCCTTTTGTTCTTGGTGATACACGTCCAACTGGCCTTTTATTTCATGAAATATATTGCCAAGCATGACCTTTCCTCTCCTAGTGCACAGCCACATGTACACTTTCTTTTCATTGGTTCTCCTTCACCCAAGCTATAGAACATTCACAAATCATTAACCTAGTATTTTATTATATAATTAGGGTGAATTAATCTAACAATGAGTAATGTTGATGATGATTATATATATTCAAGTGGTGGTTAGTAGGCTATCTGATTACTGATGAATTAATTTAGTTGTTAAGTCTTCCCAATGCTAAAGTCTAAAAAGATATAGTTAAAAAGGTATAACTATAAGATAAGATATTATCAGAATTTGAATGACATGAAGGTTATTATAAGAGGGAGTAGATTGAACTAAGTTGTAAGTCACCTAAAGCCACCAATATGTTGTATATGGCATGACCACTTAATTGGAGAATCCCTATGTATACATTTATGTATATAGAAAGAGTGAGAAGCTTTAGAGTAATAAACCTACTAAGTTAAGGTATGGGGTTCACTTGGAAGCTGATTTAGAGGGACTTGATAGCAATGATAAAATGAATGGTTTTGCTAGAATGTGTTTTGGTGCATATCGGGCACAGAACTAAAGAATAGTAAGAGGCAGCATAATAATATAAAAACTATATGCTATTAAATGTGTCATATAAGGATGGTATAAAGTATATAACCTATCAAAGTAAATGGCTTTACCCAAACTACTACACATTGATGTGTCTTTGCAATGGCATGGAAATACAACATATGAGGCCCCTAACATGACCCTAATTGGAATTGCATATTTTAAGTAGGATTTTATTTGACTAAGACCAAATTAAAATGAGAATTACATAAAAAGTATGGGACAAGTGATAAATTATTTT
This sequence comes from Excoecaria agallocha, assembly GCA_037975025.1. Classification (NCBI taxonomy): domain Eukaryota; kingdom Viridiplantae; phylum Streptophyta; class Magnoliopsida; order Malpighiales; family Euphorbiaceae; genus Excoecaria; species Excoecaria agallocha. The sequence goes on from JBBPFJ010000069.1 coordinate 174,592, forward strand.
GTTATTATATTAATAGCATGAAAATAAAATTTAATATTATAGTTTAATATTATTTAAGTGTATAATTGAAGTATAAAGTATTAATTTGGGCTAAAATTTGTAATTATGACATTTTAGGGGTCAATTGTAATAGAAGAATAAATTGAGGGGTCAATTTATTAAGAAGATTAAATAGAGAGGTGGATTTAAGAGATAGATTAAGTGGAGGGGTCACTTTATATCATGCAAAAAAGGTAAGAGCTAATGGTAGGACATGCAAATTTTTAAGGGACCAAAAAGGGGATTTTCCTTGATAGTATAAAAGTCAAATTGGTGAAGAGAGAGGGTGTGTGGGATGGAATTTTAAAGTGAGTTACAGAAATTCTTCTTTTCCTCTCATGTGTTCATGGTTAATCTCTTTATGAAACCAAAGAAGAAATCCTTGCATGTGGTGATTAATCAAGATCATTAGTGTAAAATTATAAGGTAAATATTCTAACTTAATAATTAATCTCTTCTTTTTCATCATCATCTTCTTCTTCTTTGAATGATGGTGGATTGAGTTGAATGTGGGAGTTGATGTTGAAATTGAATGAATGAATGAATTGTTGATTAAGGAGAAGAAGAAGGAGCTAAGAGCAAAGGAAAAGGAAAAGCTAAAGAGTGAGGCTAGAGAGTGATTTCGGCCAAGGTATGGGATTAGAGTCTTCTTAGATTCTTGTGGATGATTTTTGATAGAAAAGGTTGTGATTGATTGAAATTTTTGGATCAAAGAAAAAGAGAACTAGTTTGTGAAGTGTTGATGAGAAAATTACATGAAACCACTTAACCTAGTGACTGAAATTTTAGCATAAATTAAAATAGAAATCTTTAATTGTAACCATTGAAATTTCTAAAGTTATACAAGACATATACCTACAATATTGTAGAAGGAATCTAGCCTTAATTTTGTCTTTAAATAATTTTTATGATTTATTGAATATTAGGTGAAATGTTAATGCATGTTAAAAGAGAAGAAGGGATTTATATTTCCCCAATAGCTTCATTTGTTTTTATAATTTTAAGGCATGAAACGGGGGTTTAAGTAATGTAAGCGTAAACAAGTTATTTAGGCACAAAGTGCAATCTATATAAGAGCTGCTAAAGTGTTGAAAAGATATTGAGATTGTACAATCCGGGTATGTCGTGCTCGCAACACTGTTCGCGATCATGACAATGTGCTGTAAGTGAATTGGTTATTTTGCCTTTGTCGCGCTCGCGACTTACTTGCATAGTGCGTACTCTTCTTTTAATGCTTTACCTTATTGTGTAGTGATAACTATGCTATTTTTGACACCCCTACATACCATGTATAAAACCATAGCATGCCAAACATTCACATGAGCAGAGTATTGAACTATGTATATATAGTTAAAGGATGTTCAATGAATTCTTGGGATATTATATGATAAAAGAAACTAAACAGCATGATAAATTATAGAATTTCGTATATGAGGCAGGTGTTATTATTAGCAACTAAATAGGTATGTTCTACTACTTGATTTATAAGAAAAAAAGGGGTATGTGATGCATACATATGATAGTTATTGGTAGGAAGCATATGGAACATGATTAGATATATGTTAGATGCTTTTGAAATAAATGATGTTTTAGCAAGACTATGAACACTTAACATACCTAAAGATAAATTGTTCAAGTATTTGATCATAATGATATGCACGTTCAAATGCAGATATGTGTGATACTATAAGAATACATGAATGCATGTTTATACACTGGAGAATTGTACATTATAAGATGATCATACGCATTGTTAAAGTATATGATATGAGTGCAAGCATAATTTTTAAATGAACATGAAAAACTATATTGCCTGCTACTAAAGTTCCATTGTGGATAGATAGGCGCCTATAGGGATATTGCAGCTGCCACCATTGACCTTTTAGGTCTAAAGTATAGTTGATCCAATTGGATCATTCACAGCCTCTTTTGGGTCGCTTGTTGACCCTATTTGGGTTCTTAATCGATCTACCATACAGTTAACCCTATTTGGGTTCATAGTTTTGATATCTTCAGATATCCACCATTTGATACTCTCAGGTATCCACCAATCCCGTTATCCACTCTTAGAACTTAAGCAGTCTAAAGTAAAGCACTATCGTGTCACAGTAAATCACAGTATGATTTATGCATTTGATATATGAATTATCATGTTTAACAGTGGTTTCTAAAGCATGTAATTGGTATCTATTTACATTATGTACAGATCTCTTTATGAATTATTTAGATTAAGTATGCTGAATTAATTGAAGGGTTACCTTATTGTTTAAGATATTGTGCTTTAGTTTATACTTATTCCTAATATGTAAATTTTATTATTTTTTATTATTTTTGTATATCATATATTTCTAACGACCACTATGAGTGGTTGTCTTTCATGTGTAGTATCCCCACTAAGCTATATTGCTTATCACGATTTATTTTGATCCGTGTAGGTTTTGGTAGTCAAGGCTTTTGCACAGGAATGTTCTCTGCATCAGGATAGGCCTACACCAGTCTATAGAAGTTGATGTAGAAATTTTGACAAATTTTGTATAGTTCCTTATATGTTTAATATGTATAAAGTTTGTAATATATATGTATGTCACATGGAGGTTAAGGTTGTAATAAGCTCATAGTGAGAATGCTAGTATATGCATGCATCTAGAAGCTAGAATGATTTTATTCAAATGTGCTGGAATGTTGAATGCTATGCATGATAGTGAAATGACTAAGAAAGTTGAATCTAGTGATATAAAGGTAATGGGCTGCATAATGAGTCACTATGCTTATTCAAAATAAAATGTACATGAATGATGTGAGCAACCTAATTAGAACATAAGTTATATGATTAGATAGATCAGGTGATACGAATGCATATAGATGTTAATCAAGATAATTGCTTAACGTAACATGTTATAAGTAGATTGTATTAAATAATAGAGATGTTAGATTAGGGTGTTTCACAACGAGCTGGCCTAGTGTTTATAAGAGGTTATTTGAAATGTTACTTGTCTAAGTTAAAGAGATGAGACATTACATTTTATGCTTAGTTATGAGATCAAAAAAGTTGGGTTATGCTTTAAGTCATAATGGAAGGTAGTGACTAGCCTTGATGTAAAAAAACATGCTTGTCTGTTTGCTAGCAAGTGGTGTGCTGATATAGAGATGGAATAATCTTACATAAACTTACTTGGGCATAAAATGTCATAAGATACAAAGTAAAAGTAAGGTGATTGATGTATATATGATCACGTTAGGGTATATAACCTGTCGTCCATGATCTAATAGACTATAAAAGTGAACTAAAGAGTTAAATAGGAACACCTATTGACCTTAGGATAAAAATAACTTATTCATCTTATTATATTGATCATATATGTTTAAATGTTATTCAAGTGATTATGTATTGATATGGATAACTATGATATGGTATAGAAGCTACTTATGGCAAATAACAACAAGGTACATCATTGAGGATTGGCAATGAATTATGTAAGTGCAATATCTTATCGTTGATGTATCTATGCTATGATAAGTAGTCTAACTCATTATGTGAACAACTATGAATAACAAAAGCATGTAATGTCATGATTCAAGTTGCATTTATTTCTCTATATATATATATATGTGTGTGTGTGTGTGTGTGTGTGTGTGTGTGTGTTTTCCTGCATGTCACCTTATGAAGGCTTTTAATAAGAACTACACTTTTATATTACCTTATTGGAATCATGCATAAGATTAATTATGACGAGATAGATCAATGAGAGATTTTGCTTTATTAATTTTTGCATAATCATGCAACTACTATGATATGTATTAATGAACGTTGATACAACTATGTGATCATATGACCGGCATCCATTTATACTAGAGCTTAAAGCTCAATACTGATCAATAATGAGAAAAATATGAATTCTTTTATGAATTATGGCTTTTAGCAAATGTTGTAATGAATAAAGAAGCATATGTTGAACCAAAGATGTTCTTAAATGGTAAAGGTTGTGGGTCTTAGTTCAGTTTTGGATTAGATAGGCATGCCTAGAGGAATACAGTCGCAGTTGCCATAGTTGACCCTGTTTATGTCCATTGTTTGTTCCTTTAATGGAACCATAGCTCAGCCATTTTGGGTCTATTGTTTGATATCTTTTGCTGTCCATTATTTGATATCTTCATATATCTATTGTTTTACACCTTCGGGTATTCATTTTTTCCATTATCCACCCTTTGAACTAGTATTTAGGCAGGCTATTAAAGATTAAAGATTAAGAAATGTGCTCGAAAAAAAGAAATACATATATCAATTATTTCACTTATAAAATGTAAGCATGATGAATGGCCTATTATATTATTTTATCTTAAATTCCTTTAGGCTATAAATTATTTAAATGAAATTAAATTCTATGTTTAGTACTATATAATTGTGATATCTCACAACAACCATGAAGGATTAAGGTTCCCATGTGAGTGCCGATGTGAGTTGGTTCCACCAATGGGTTCTACGGTGAATAAATGGGCCCCAAAGCATACAATATTATACTAAGAACTATGCGGGCTGTAATATACACACTAAGTTTCATCTGCATTGAAATTTATGAAATGTATCCATGTGATATTTGGACTTTCTCAGGCAGTCATGATATATAATGTTATTCTATATAATTACATGCAAATCTGTTAATTTATATATATAAATATTTATACATGTATAGTATGTGTGCATATTGATAACTTTGATATAAGCCCAAGGACCGTGTATGGCATAACATGATGTTGTATTATATTTAGTTTGCCATACTAAGATAGCATTAAGGAATACATGATTATAAACAGGAACTATGAATTATACATGTATTTTATACTTAAGATTATATGATATATGTAAAGTAACTATGCCTAACAGTATCTTTTATAGAAGTTACATTGCACATGCACTCCTTATTCTTTGAATGAAAATTGAATGCATATCTTATATAACCAATGTGATTAAATGCATATGATTGAAGTTTGTACTATCAGTAATACCGATGTCTGGATTCATGGAAGAAAGGATTATGAGGTGCATGAATTATACTAGTTTATCAAGTAAGAGATTGAATTATAAAAGTAAATTGAAAAGTCTTTAGGAACTAGACGAGTTCATGTATTGTTCTAGATTAATGTAAGAATAGTACTTATGGTTAACGTTGAAGACTCTTCTGGAATGCTCATGGTAATAATTAATATTGCAGACTCATATGTTTTTCCTTAATTGTGAAGGTTTGTACTGATTTGATGATATTTATTAAGAGTTTATCTATAGGGTATTTGTTTCCCCACTAAGCTTTATAGCTTAGCATGGGTTTGTTTATCCGTGTAGGTCTCAGGATAAGCTTCATATAGGATTGATAGCTGTAGTGATTTGACCCACTTTGAAAAGAAGATTTGATAGCTTGCAATTGTCCTTGAGATTTTCATTATGTATTGAAGACTAGCTATGTGATGTCTCTTTATTTTGGAGTTTGATTTGGTTATGTTGTGGCATGTATTAAGGCCTGTATTATTATTATTATTATTATTATTATTATTATTATTATTATTATTATTATTATTATTATTATTTCTGCTTGATCTTTACTAGGTTTATGTTGGTATTGATGATTCTGTATGTCTGGTGGATTAAAGTGTTACAGTGGTAGTTCTACATAATCTATTATTATAGGTATTTATTGACTTATTTTCTTTTGCTTAATTCGTATCTCATTAGATAGTGGTAGTTCTTTTACTTTCTTGCCTTTATGTTTTAATTATTGTGGAATTATTATATTATCGTGCTATTTTTGATAGGATTAGACACTTGTCCTTTGTTGGTGAGTTTATATTTGTTAATAAATCAGATTGATTAGTCTTGCTGCATTATAAGAATTGCCATTACACAATACCATTAAATTTGATGAATCAAATTAAAAAAGATAAGTTTTTCCAAGAAGCAGTAAAGAACTTTGATAAACTTTTGATATGCTTTGATGGATTTTGAGGTATCCTCAACAACCAATTGATACATAACTAAATTTTATAGAACAACTCATGGAACCCGTAGGAAAATTGACTATGAATCTAATGAAAGAACTTATATATGTTTAATTTAAAAATTTCAAAATAATGATGCCTTCTTTAGACACTGATATGTACTGGCACTATAACTATTTTTATAGGTTAGAATGACTTATCAAATGAAACTTTTATACTTCCACATTATATATTGATTTTTGTAGAAGAATAAGGAGGTCATTATTTTTGTTTCTAGTTAACTATTGTTAACTACTATTTCAATTTCTAATCCACATTTTAGTGATGAAATTGTAGTCTTGCATTTTTATTAATGGACATGCAATGTTTATTTCTTTATAGTCAGTGATTTTCATGATTGATCTATATTGAAGTACAAAAAAGAAAAGAATGTTTGAAAAATAATAATTAGTAATTTATAATTAATAGTTAATTTAAATTAAAGTGGTAAAAGAGATGATACATTACAAATTCAATATATCAAGGCTAATTGAAAAGAAAGGCAGCTACCAACAATGTGGCTTATTATAATTTGTAGAAGAAATGTATAAGGTGGAACAATATGCAGTTTGTCACTAGTGCCTCCTTCTTGACTACTGTTTACAGTGATTATTACGTTAGTGAAGTTTTATTTAGTTTGGATTAGTTTTTCTGAGTTTAGCATTTTGAGTTTTGATCGCCAATATTATGTATGCTTCATTAGTCATTGCCATGATCCGAAAGAAATGGAAAAAAGTATGCTTATAAATAAAGTAATTTTGGTTATCTTGTGCTGATTAGTTGGCCATTAATTAATTATTATGCTCTCTCAAATCCTTTGTTTACTCTTCGTGCTTTACTTCTTTTAGTATCTTAAATTCCTTAACTATACGTTTCATATTCCAATTCAGAATATATATAACTCATTTTTAAATACTTATAAATAAGCTTTTTTGCAACTTTTAACTACTTGGGGTCCATTTTTTTCTTAACATTAGATATCAATTTATTTTATATGTTCACCATTGAAATGGTTTTTAAAGGATCGATATCATGCCTTCATTTGGTGTAATTTTTTTATTCTGTATATATGTTGTGTCTTGTTGCTTGCATATTCTTACTGTACACCAGAAAGCATGGATAAATCATTTGGTTTGAAAGTGAATGGATAGAGATAATCAAGTTAGAAGGAGTTGTTGGCTTAAAAGAAAGGCAGTTGGAGAGTAGCCTCTATGTATAATTGGGCATGGCTTTAGCTATCAATACTGTGTAGCATAGAATTCTTTGGAAGTGACTGTGGATATTGGATCTTTTGTAGTTATAAGTGCAATAGTACATTATTTAGCTTTTTTGTATTTTTGATTGGGTTTAATTTTCTAAGTATTATGCAATTTAATGTACCATTTCATGTTATATTTTTTAAATTAATAGTATAGGAAAATTTTTATTTATAGAAATTAAATTATGATTTGTTTATATAATAAATTAATTTAAATTATGATTTTATATATAATAAATTAATTTGTTGATTATATAGGCTATAAATTAATAAATACAAAAAATTAAATTATGTTATAATTTCATGATGGATCCACGATAACAAAATATGTCGCTAATATGCAATAAATTAAAAATTGACACAATCCACATTAGTGATGGAATTAGCAACGCAAAAATGTTATCGCTAATAATTAATATTATATTTATGGTGAATAAATTAAAATTCATTTAGCGATGTTTATATCCCTTTTTGTGATTGTTTTCTATTTTTGTCAAAAATTTAGTGACTGTTTTCTGTTTTTGTCGTAAATAATTTAGCAATTGAATTATTCAAGACTATTTGTCGCATAGTCACTAAAAAAGATTCACAACGAAAAATGGCCATTTAGTGACAGAAATTGCCATCACGAGTTGGCAGTTTATTTTTTGTACTGATCTATGATTGGATATTACGCTAATACAAAGATTATACCTTTGATGGGGAATTTCATCTATTGATTTCTAATCTTAGTTTAATTAAGCTTTTACTTATTTTACTAATTTAATTTCTGCAATTAAAATTCCTATTCTATTTATTTACTTATTATTACAAAAGAGTTAATTATTCCATTCCCTGTGGGATCGACCCTGCTTTTAACTACTACAACTTTGTATTTTTTAAGAAGTAGAATATTATTTATAATGGGTTTGGCACCTATCAAAATTTAGCACTAGTACTAGGGAGTGGTTTTAATTGGTATTTAATTTTTTTTAATGACTCAATCTCTTCCTATAGGTGATATTGAATTCGATCAAGAGATTGAGAAGACAACAAAAAGGTTGAGGAAGTAGGCTAAACAACGAGTGTTAGCTTCGAGACCCACCATTTTTTACTCTAAAAGAGGAGAAAATAGTGAAGAGGCAATTATTGAAGAATTTAATTGTAATTATGAACCTAAATTTGGCAGCTAAAATGGCTGAAGATAACTAAACATTGAGGGAATTAGTTAGTGTCCCTCCCAACCAACCCCCACTTTGCATTACATATCCAAATCTAAATGTGACATTAGAGTTAAAATTAAGATTGATACACCTATTGCCCTTTTTTGTGGCCTAGAGAATGATGACCCATATAAGCATATGAATGAGTTCCCCATTATTTGTTTTAGCATGAGGCCCCAATGTGTTTTTGAAGAACAAATCAAGTTAAGATCTTTCCCATTTTAGCTTGCAGATGCCTCAAAATATTGGTTGTTTAACATACTATTCGAACCCATTGTTGCTTAAGATGATATTGTGAAGCAATTTCTCAATATATTATTTTTTCCTATGAGAGCTTCTAAGATTAGGAGAGACATTTATAGCATCAGACTAAAAGATACAAAAACTTTTCAAAAGTATTAAGAGAGGTTCAAGCGACTGTGCACATCATGCCTATAATATGGCATAATAAAATAACTATTACACTAATATTTTTATGATGGTTTAAATCCAATGGAAAGGAATATGCAAAATGCTACAAGTAGAGTGGCATTACGGGCAAAACTCTTTAAGAAATCCACGATCTGATTTTTTATTGGCAAAGAATTCCAAGCCCATGAAAGTGTATGAGATTTAACAAAGCAAGTCAAGGAGGTAGGTACTTCTTCAGTCCAATCTCAATTTCTACTGAATTGACCACCCTGATTCATAATTAATCTAGTTGCAGGATAAACATGAGCAACAAAGGTTTATGTCTAGCACAAAAAAGTGTCCGATGATATTCTTGAAGATAATCTAGAAGATTCTAATGCAATAAGAGGATTTCCTAGATAGCAATAAAAGAAATATGATCCCTATTCGAACACTTATAACCCGAAATGGAGAGACCATCCAAATCTTAGCTATGATAGAAGGTAACCAAACTCCTAAAACTTTTAACCAAGAGAACTAGCTCTAGCGTACTAAAATATTAAAAAGCTAGGCATTTCTTTGGAAGATTTATTGACGTCTCTTGCTAACACTACATAACAAATGCAATAGAAAGCTCAAGATATAAGTGCAAGGATTTGGATTTTGGAAAATCAAGTAAGCCAAATGGTTATAAGCCTCAGTACATAGAATCATAAGCATAGTTTTCATCTTAATAAGAGGTTAATTCTAAATAAAATGTGAGTGTTGTTGCTTTTAGCTGTGGAAGAGAGTTACTAGAAGGTTATCGTGAGCCACATTATGGGCACAATGTGAATATAGAGTTGGAAATGGCAATTACAACACTTGATAAAGCAGTAATACTAGTTGCGAAGCCAACACTTGACCAACCTAAACCATTAGTTACTCCACCCCATTTTCTAGAAAGGTTGGCAAAGTCAAAGAAGGGGAAAAAGGAGAAAGAGAGTTTGGAAACCTTTAGGAAATTACAAGTAAATATTCAATTGTTAGATGGCATTAAATAGAAACCTCAGTATGCCAAGTTTTTAAAGGTTTTATACACCAGCAAAAAAAATAGAGGGTTTCCAAAAGGTACGTATGAATAAGAATGTTTCTACAATGATCCAAAGGAGATTACGACCTAAATACAAGGATTAATGTACATTTTCTATCCCTTGTAAAATAGGTAACATTGAAGTGAAAAAAGCCATATGTGATTTATAAGCCTTTATTAATGTTGTGACTTTTTCTCTTTATAGGTCATTCAATGTTGGTCCACTTAAAGAAACATTTGTGATAATTTAACTAGATGATTGATCCACCATTTATCCTAATAGATTGCTAGAGGGTGTTTTAGTTAAGGTTAATTAATTGTTTTTTTTTCTAGTTGAACTTTCCATAGTGCATATAGAGGAAAATGAGTCTTTCTATTATTTTAATACCATGTTACGAAGACCATTTTTATCCGCAGCTAAGATGAAAATAGATGTTTTTGATGGTACTTTATCCATGAAATTTGATGGGAAAGTAATTAAATTTAATGTCTATGATGCTATAAATCACCCCCTAATGCTACCAGTGTGCATAAAGTAAATATTATTGAATCTCGAGTACTATAGGTGATTGAATTAAATTGGGAAGATGAATTGAAAACTGCATTATGTGAGAATAACCTAGAATATTTAGATAAACACTTGGGATTGAATGAAAATTTGCTTAAGGTGGTGAGTGAATTATGAGATAATAAAACCTTGTAATATGTTATTTCAAGTGTAGAATTGTTTATTACTCACACAAAGATATTACCTTCTATTACATAGACATAAAAATATTACCTTTTATTATGTAGACCTCTACTTGATCATTGCTCCAACTATGCATTTTTGGGAAAAAAGAGAACAACATAGATTGTAGTTACAAGAGCTAAAGGAAAAAGTGAAAGTTACCTATAAGAACTCCAAGATACAAAAAGAAAAAACAAATATAAAAAGTTTAGAGGACGGCAAGATTTTCAAAGTTAATAGGTATTACCTCAAGGCCCTCTATGAAAGATTCAATGTGGAACCACATATGGAGATTGCCTTATGTGAGCCATTCTCAGTTGATTGATAACTGTGAAAATATAGTCTAGCTAGGACTATAAATTAGAACTAAACTCTACTCTTCTTTTGTTTTATTTTATTTTTTGATAGTTTTTTTTAATTTCATTGATTAAAAATAAGAACAAGAATTATTTAGGAAATTGTAAAGCAAGCATAAGTTGTGTAAGGATCATTGAAATATTTGGTAGCAACCAATTTTAGCATTTAAATTTTTATGTTAGATTTGGGGTTTGTTGTGCCCACAATTAGCTCACAATCCTATTATTTTAATTTTTTTATTCTAATTATATTATTTTTTCTCTTTATTTTATTTTATTTTTAATCTTTTTCTTCCTTAATTTGTAAAATCCTAATTTTGCCTGTGTTTTTTCTGCATAAGAGATGGATTCTCAGCATATTAATTGGTGGAATAGTGAATTTTAACATATCTAAATTAATAGGGGATCACATTATGGTATAGCATTTATTGCCCCTTTTTAATTTTAAGTTTACTTTCATTTCTTTTTATTGCAAATCTTAACTTTCCCTAACATTTATAATCACAAATCCATTCTCCCACCCTAGCTACCACCAATGACCTATCCTACCCATCACGAACCACCCACCCTAGCCACTACTAACAAGCTCTTTTACCCATCGCGAACTATCCACCTCTACCATCTACTTCTCTTATATCCTTATTTGTTCCATATGCATTGTTTTGTTCCCATAATGAGGATATTATGACATTTATTCGTAGGGGAGGGATTATTTTCAAGAGTAATAAGTAATTGTGTTTTATATTGATTTTGACTTAATTTTGGTGAAAAAAGAAAATTTTGATTTTTTTCAATATTTTTTCCTTATGAATTTTTGATAATTCTATTGATATATAACTGCTTGTTATTCTAATTTTGTGTATGATTGACTTTTAACCATTTAAGAAGTGTTTTTTTTTTGTATAACACATGTCTTGCCTTAATTTGAGCTAGTGAGATTTTATGATAGCTTAGGAAGATATTAGTAGCACATTTTGTTTTGCTTTCTATGCATTCCATGATTAGGCTATCTTTTGAATTTGGAATTCTTAAGCTTGAAATTGTGATAAATTCTTAAGTTTTGTGCTATGAAATATTTTTCTTGCATTATGAAAATATTGTTAAACTTGTCGGAACACTACTTTAAGGTATGTTTATATGTATAAAGAGGAAAGGATGTTGCTTTTCAAATTTTATCTTCACTACTGAAATAAGAGCTGAATTAAATTTCTACTCCATTGTCTATACAAAATACAATTATATGAGTAGTGCTAGTAGCCACTTAGGCTGTAACTCACGGTATTCGGGTTATAATTGGGTGCTTTCTTGTTACTACTTATCAGCCCAGGTACGATTTTAATTCAATTTCTAGCTAGAAAAATTGGGTTTATACTGGTCAAAATGAATAACCTCAAGTCTATTATAGTCTAAAATTTCAAATGAAAGAAAATAAAAAAAAACAACAAAAAGAGAAAAATGTGCTCCATCTCTTTCTGATAAAATTTTGTGAAATTACTTGGGTGTGTTTAGGAAGGTTAACTTGAGTTTTGATATGTTGAGAGTTCATTTTAGGGAAACAAATTGTATTTTATTATGTTTTCTAGCTTTATTATTCCTTCTTTGATTGAATATTTTTTAGTAGTCATGTTCTGTTTTGATTTTGTGGGTAACTATTATGAAAAGGTAATCTTATTGTTGTCTATTATCTTCTACATAAGAGATGTTTTGATTGGTTGTATTGAACATTTAAGCAAGTAATTGATTGTTTATTTGTGTTCATACTTGAGGAAAAGCATGAGATAAGTGTGAGGAAATTGAAATATGGTATATTTTGCACATATTCGGATGCCTTTTGATATAGTTTCGTGGAAAATATTGCAAAGAGTAGATGATTTATTTACTGTTTGTGATTTTGATAAATTATTTGTTGATGGATCCTAATTGGAGTGAAATTGGATGTTTATTTTGGATTTGATCGGGCCTCATGCATCATATACATACATAGTGGAAAAATAAACAACCTACAATCTAATAGGAATTGACCTTGTCAAAAGAATTACAAATATCCTAAACTATAGTTTAAAACTTTTTACTTGAGATTTTTATTGAACAGTTCATTATCCTTCATATAGGGTTGTTGTAAACTACCAGTGTCCAATTTCTCGAACACCTTTAAGTGTATCCACACTAGAAAATTAGCCTAATAATCTCACTAGGATTTACAATGATATTGATTAATTTAAGGACTAGTAGGATTAATCTAAGAACATAGGGAGAAAATATGAGAAAAAGAGACACTCTTAAATCTTTATGCGGTTGATATTTACTCAAAGAAAATGCAAGAATTTTTTAGAGATAGCTTACTTACTTTAACCTAAAATTGGATTTAAACTTTATATAATAAATATAAATCCTATTAGGTGCAGAAATGGGCTTAATTAGTTGGGTTTAACTAGAATTAGGCTTAAGTGACTTTCATAAGCCCAAACCTAACTAATTAAAGTCAAGCTCATTTATTAACATGGGTTAAGAACCTATATAATATAAGTCTATTAGGTTAACATAATTAATTAAATCATAACTTTTATGACTTGTTTAATTAAGTCCTTCATGTTGGGTTTTGGCAAAAAAATCAAAATAGGATCCATGCAATCCAATTGATTCAAAAGGAAGAGTTGATTGATTACCAACTTGTTGAAGTGCAAAAATAATGAATTTCAGGTGTTACTTCAAGGAATGACGACCCTCTATTGGTATCCACACTTGAAAGTGATGAACAAATCTGCCAAGGGTGCTAGCTCCCTTTTGTTTGGAAGCATGGGTTCTTTTTTTTTGTTTTGTTCCTTTTCACTCAAAAGGTGGCAAAATATCTCTTTCAAAAAAATGACTACCTCTCTTTTTTCTTATTAGGGTTAATTTAAAACACACACGCACACATATATAGACATTAATCCTAATGTATAAAGAGAAAATTTAGGCATATATATTATCTCTTATCCAAAATAAGAAATCTTTAATTTTTTTATTCAAAGAATAAGAATTAAATTTTATTTTTAAATTTATTTCCAATTTTATTTTTTCATATTTAAAATTTGAAATTTCCAAATAAATCTTAGTCTGTTCATCATATTCTAAATGTATGATCCACTAGGTTCATATTATGTTGGCAGTGTGCCCAATCCCATCATAGACCTATAAGTCACAAACAGTCTCTAGTAAGATATTATGACTACCCAAATAATATGAATATTTATATTACTCACTAATAATTTTTTGTTTGTTCTTGAAATGATTATATACCCACAGTAGTCGATAATTTCAGTGCTAGGTATTGTGATTTCCTTTAGTTTATTAGAACACGTATTGTGATTTCTTTTAGTTTTGAAGCATGCATAGTGAATTTTAGGAAGTTTTTAATTTAGATTCAATTCATTTACAAATCAAGCCATTAATATTGCAGTAAGTGAGTTTTAAATTGGGAAATTCACCATAAGCTATAAGGGTTCAAGCCATTAAGGGTATACTATTCCCGGGGCATTCTTTTTTCAAAATTATTTTGGGATAGTTACAGAATTAAGGCTTGGTTCAATTAATAATTTCAATTCTTCCTTTATCTACTAATTATAGGCAAATATAGGCTTTTGTATAAATTTTGTGTAAAAAATCAACAATAATTTAGTGATGGAATAGCGATGATAATTCAGTCATAATTTTTTTATAATACTGGATGAATTTAGCAATGGAAATTGATTTTGATTACTATAAATAGCAACAAAATTGCAATTTGGTTGCTAAATATAGCAATGAAAATTGATTTCGGTTGCTAAAAATTGCAGCGAAATTTTTATTCAGTTGCTAAATATAGAAACGAAAATTCTAATTCCACTGGTAAAAATAGCAGTGGAAAATAATTTTTGTTGCTAAAAAATACCAATAGTCAAATTTGCAACTGAATGTTTCATTGTTATTTTTCGTTGCTAATTTTTATTAGCAACGAAAATTCAACAAATTCGGTTGCTAATTACTGTTGCTATTTGCTAATTTTCTTGTAGTGACAAATGGTACTTCTTGAGTACCTCGACGTTCCAGCTTCTGAGGATGTCTGACCTTTCGAGGGTTCTGAGCCTATATGTACTAGAGCTTAAAACCTTAGAGATTTCATAAGGTCCTTCCTAATTTGGTATTAGCTTCCCGACTCCGGCATTCCCTGCACCTATGTCCACCTTTCTAAGCACTAGATCATCTATATTGAAGGATTTTAGCCTCACTTTCCTGTTGTGGTATCTGGTCACCCTTTGTTTGTAGGAGGCAATTTTGGCATAGGCATCTTCTCTCCTCTCTTCTACTAGGTCCAGATCTTGGCATCTTTCCCGGATGTTCATCTAATCAGAATAAAATGCTGATCAATAGGATGGAAGGCCAATTTCTACAGGTATCACTGTCTTAGAGCTATAGATAAGAGAAAATGGTGTTTGGTGAGTGCCAGCTTTTGAAAAAATCCTGTAAGATTATAGGACATTTTACAGTTCTTCAGTCCAGTTGCCTTTTGTCTTGCCCAGCCGTTTCATTAGCCCTTTTAGGATTGTTCGATTGGAGACCTCGATCATCTCATTGCTTTATAGATGGGTGACTGAAGTGAACTTGAGGCTGATGTTGAGGTCTCGGTAAAAGTTTATGAAGATAGAGCTGTCAAATTGCTTGCCCTTATCTGTAATTAAAATATTAGGTAAGCCATACCTGTAAATGGTATCCTTCCAGGCCAAAGTTTTAACCCTCTCTACCGTGATCATCTCTAGGGGCTCTACCTCAATCCATTTAGAGAAGTAATCGATGTCTACAATGAGGAATTTTCTTTGCCTTTTGCCTTGGGGAAAGGATCCTAGGATATTCAGTCCTCATTAGTCGAATGGCCAAGCAATCCCAATCTGTTGCTGGTCTGCTGTTGGTTGTCTAATGACCCTTTCATGGATCTAATATTACCGGTATCTTCTCACATTTTTCTGGGCATCTTTGAAGATACTTGGCCAAAAGTATCCAATTTAGAGTACTTTTTTTGACATGGCTCTACCAACTTTATAGGCCTTACAAATACCTTTATGGATCTCTCTTAGGATATAGTCTCCCTCCTCCTCCATCATGCATTTAAGTCGGAGATGATTGAAAGTTTTTTTGTACAAACTGCCATTAATAACAAAATAATTTAGAGATTTGCGCGACACCTTTCGGGCTTCCACTTTATCTTCAGGTAATTGCCCTATTTGCAGGTACCACTTGATGGAGTCCATCCATGTGTCTTGTGCTAGCTCAATTTCTATCATTTCTGGTTCATCTAAGGAGGAGGAAACTTGGTCGACAATCGTGATGTTTTCTTTAATCACACTTACTCCAAAGCAAACATCTTTGTGAGCCAATCGGCAGCTATTATTTGATCTATCGACACCTTTTGCAGGATCAATTCTGATCCAGATTCTTCCAATAACTTGAATGCGGCCTTAACCTTCACCAGGATTGAATCATGTTAGCCTCTCTTACTTTGAAAGTGCCTAAGACTTGGCTGGTTACTAGCTGAAAATCGCTCTTGATGGTGACCGACTCTGATCGGATGGCATAGAGCAATCTCAGGCCTTGAAGTAGTGCCTCATACTCTGCCACATTATTTGAAACTTTAAAGCTGAGTTTTATTGAGTACCTTATGACGATGCCCAAGGGACTTGTTATTATGATGCCTACGCATCCTCAGGTGTCATTCACTGCTCTATCCATGGTCATTTCCCACCTCGAATGTTGGGGCCGATCGATCACTTCTTCATCAGCGAACTCAACAACAAAGTCCGCTAAAGTCTGGGCCTTTATTGCCTTCTAGGCTCATACCTCACATCCCACGATTAGAGCTTGATTGCCCATCCCACCATTTTCCCTCCAGGTTCGGAGTCTGGAGAATTTTTTTAATTAGCTGATCCGATCGGATCACTATTGTGTGCGCTTCAAAGTACTGCCTCAGCTTTTACGTGCACATCATAAAGGTAATGATGAGTTTCTTAATAGGAACTTTTTCAACTCCATGCCCCTGAGCACCTAGCTCACATAATATATGGATAGCTACTGGGTTCCTTCTTCCCTGACCAGGACATCTGCAATAGCTTCACCAGAAATTGACAAATAAATGTATAAATTTTCATCTAAAAATGGTTGGTTAAGTAGTGGTGGGTTAGTAAGGAATTTCTTCAATTCTTTAAAAGCTTGCTGGCAGTCTACCCAGTTAAAAGCTTCATTCTTCCTCAGCTTCTTGAAGAAGGGAATTCACCATTTGGTCGAGGAGGAGATGAATCTTTTGAGGGCTGTGATTTTGTCATTTAGTTTTTGAACATCTTTCACACTCTTCGGAGGTAGTATCTCTAGGATGGCCTTTATCTTATCTGGATTGGCTTCGATTCCCCTTTGAGAGACCATGAAGCCCAGAAATTTTCCCAAGGGCACCCCAAAGATGCATTTCTTAGGGTTAAGCATCATCTAGAATTTATTTAGCGTGGAAAAAACCTTTTTCGGATCGGCAACATGTTCTTCTGGGCTTTTACTTTTGATGATCATGTCAGCCACATAGACTTTCACATTCTACCCAATCTGGTCTTTGAAAATCTTGTTCATCAGATACTGATATGTGACACCTGTATTTTTAGTTCAAAAGGTATGGCCTTGTAGCAGAAGGTTCTGCTATCTGTGATAAAACTTATTTTTTCCTGATCTAGCAGCCACATTATGATTTGGTGATATCCAGTATATAGGTCAAGGAGGGAGTAAATGGCATTGTTTGCAGTGGCATCCACCATTCGGTCTATATTAGGAAGGGGATAGTTGTCCTTTAGACATACCTTATTGATATTCATAAAGTCTACGCACATCCATAGCTTTTCGATTTCTTTTTTACTAGGACTACATTGGAGAGCCATTATAGGTAATCGATCTCTCAGATCGTACCTGCTTGCAATAGCCTATCAACCTCCTTAAAAATGAAATTCCTCCGATGGGTTGCATGCTTGTGCAACTTCTGCCTGATTGGCTTGTAGGCTAGATCCATATTAAGTTTATGGATTATCACATTGGGATCAATTCCAGTGATGTCCTCGACTTCCAGGCGAAAGATGCCTGGTTGATCGTCAAGACCTGCATGTTGACCTTCTTTACGTCTGCACTCATGCTGGTGCCTATTTGTACGCTCTTACCCTTTGATAGTGCCTTTTCCTTTACCTTTTTCACAGGATCCATCCTCTGTCTTTTCGCTTGTTCAGTTCATTCTAATCCTGGCTTCACCATCATGGCCTCTTTCTGGTTTGATCATGATGACACAGGCCTATTTAGATGCCTTCTGGTCACCTTTAAAATGGCAACACCTACTCTAGTCGGGATTTTCATCACCATATATCGTACGCTAGTGATAGCTCTAATTTGGAAGAGTAGGGGCCTGCTAAAAATAGTATTATAAGCAAAACTTATGTTAATAACCATAAAAGTTATCTTACAGGCATGGGCAAGAGCCTTTTGGCCAAGCTTGATAAATAGCTCTATAGATACTACTATCGAGACGGTAGCGTTGCCAAGTTCGATCAGTAGGGTAGCATTCAACTTTAGCTTTTCAATCAGCAACACCATGGCTCTGTAAGCTTGAAGAGTGAGCATATTTACAGCACTGCCATTATCCACCAATAGCCTTTTTACGTCAAAGTTATTGATCCGGACCCTGACAATGAAGGCATCCTTATGGGGGAACATTAAATCTCGTGCATCTTCGCTGGATATGGTTACTAAGACTAGCCATTCGATCAATTAAGAGATGTAAACACCTTTCCTCTTTCTCCTCTTGGAGAGTTCTTCTTCGTAGGATGATCCTTCGATGATCATGTTTATAACCCCTGCATACGGTCTGCATGGATTTGGATTCTTCAAATTTCTTTGCTCATTATCATTGTTTGAGTCAAAATTATCTCTCTTAAGATTCAGCTATCTACAAGGACTATCCCCTCTAGTTAGACCTATAAATCTTTTGAGGAACCCTTTTCACAAAAGTCTCTAGATTTCTACTTTCAGCTAGTAACACTCGTCAGTTGTGTGGTCTATGTCTTTATGAAACTCGCAGTACTTGTTTGGTTGGAGATGAGCTAGAAGCGGACCTTATAAGGTTGTGGACACCTTCTCCCTATAGACACATTTTAAACTCGTACGGGAAAAAGGTAAAGCCCAAAGACCCTAAAATGGATAATATCTGCAGAATGACCGATGTATTATTTAGTGAGCACATAGCTTTCGGAGGATATGATCGTAATGGCAACAGCCAAGGTAGATCTAGACCTGCAGGGAGAAAAGAAAGATCTCCTAAATCATCTATCAGGGGTAACCTCCTTTCAAAGTTTGAAGATGTCATTCTACGACAACCAAAAAATACCTCCATTATTGTCAGGGATATGCACGCTATTCTTAGTGACTTTATTAAGAGCATCGTCTAAAAGATTAGAAAGAGCAAAATGCCCAGAACTTCTGAAAGAGACTACAAAATAGACTTTGTTGATGAAGATTTTAGAAGAAAAAAAATAGGAGAATCTTCATCAATGAACTATAAGCCCACAATGGTGGGAGAATGGGGGTGAGAACCTTAGGTAGGTACGATAAGGGGAAGGGGATAATATCCTTAAACAGAGACTCTCCCTACATCCCTAGTAGATCCTTCACCTCATCCATTAGAGATTATCTATCCTTCATATGCATGCCAAATCGTTATCGTACGAAGAGACGAAGGAATGAGTTCACCTCAACGTCTATAAACAGGAATGATAAGTGGTTCAAGTAAAAACTCAGGCAGTTTGGCTTGACGGGCC
>JBBPFJ010000069.1:194711-349711 GCA_037975025.1 Excoecaria agallocha
GAACAATGGCCAGTAGGTTTGAATTTTTACCCTGCTCAATAACAATCCAGCATAGATATTGATATGGATTAAGAAAAAGGACAAGAGGGTGAATTGGCCCAAAAAGTTGTCCAAGAGGAGTAAAGATGTCAAGAACCCTAACAAGTACTGCGAGTTTCACAAAGATATCGACCACACAATCGATTAGTGTTACTCGCTGAAAGTAAAGATCGAGCAACTCCTATGAAGAGGATCCATCAAAATATTTATAGATTCAACTAGAGGGGAAAGTAGATGGTTGAATCTTAAAAGAGATGATTCTAACTCAAACGATGACAACGAGCAAAGAAATCCGAAGAATCCAGATCCATGAAGATCGTATACCAGGGTTATAAACATGATCATCAAAGCGTCATCCTATGGAGAAGACCTCTCTAGAAAAAAAAGAGAAAATGCATTTACATCCCCCAGTCAGCCGAATGACTAGCCCCAATCACAATATCCAATAAAGACTCACAAGATATAATATTTCCCCATGAGGACGCTCTTGTCATCAGGGCCCGATCAATAAGTTTGATGTGAAAAGGATATTGGTGGATAATGGTAGTGCCATGAATGTGCTCACTCTTCAAGCTTACAAAGCTATGGGGCTGCCGATTGAGGAGTTGAAGCCAAACACTAGCCTGCTGATCAGACTCTTCAATGCTATCATCCCAATACTAGGATCTATAGAGCTTTTTATAGAGCTTGGCTAAGAGGCTCTCACCTATGCCTGCAAGGTACCTTTTATGGTTATTAACATAACTTTTACCTATAACTCCATTTTTGGCAGCCATCTACTCTTTCAAACTGAGGCCGTCATGCAGGTCTTGGTGATCAACCAAGCATCCTTCATCTGGAAGCTAGAGGACATCCCTAGGATTGATCCCAATGTGATCACCTATAAACTTAATGTGGATCCAACCTATAAGTCGATCAGGTAAAAGTTACGCAGATAAGGACCTGATCGAAGAAGTTCATTTTTGAGGAGGTTGATAGGCTATTGAAGGTAGGTACAATCTGAGAGGTCGATTATCCCAAATGGCTTGCCAACATAGATCTAGTAAAAAATTAGGGAAGCCACGAATGTGCATAGACTTTACAAATCTTAATAAGGCATGTCCAAAGGACAACTACCCCCTGCCCAATATAGAATAATTGGTAGATGCCACTGTAGGCTATGCCACTTACTCCCTCTTCGATGCATATGTTGGATATCACCAAATCATGATGTGGTTGCTGGATTAGGAAAAAACTAGTTTTATCACACACGACGGAACCTTATGTTACAAGATCATGCCATTCGGACTAAAGAATATAGGTGCCACTTATCAAAGTCTGATGAATAAGATTTTCAAAGACCAGATCGGGCAAAATGTGGAAGTCTATATAGACGACATGATCGTCAAAAGCAAAAGCCCATAAGAACACCCGACCGATTTGACGAAGGTTCTTTTCATGCTGAACAAATTCCAGATGAAGCTTAACCCTAAAAAATGCATCTTTGGGGTACCCTCGAGAAAATTCCTGGGCTTCATGGTCTCTAAAAGGGGAATTGAAGCCAATCCAGACAAGATAAAAGCCATCCTGGAGATGCAACCCCCGAGAAGTGTGAAAAACTTTTAGAAACTAAACGGCAAAATCACAGCCCTTGAAAGGTTTATCTCCTCTTCGACCAAATGGTGCATTCCCTTCTTCAAGAAGCTACAGAAGAATGAAACTTTCAACTGGAGAGTGGACTGCCAGCAAGCTTTTAAAGAATTGAAGAAATTCCTCACCAACCTATCGTTACTTAGCTACCACTTCCAAGTGAAAATCTGTACCTATATTTATCAACTTCTAGTGAAGCTGTTGCAAGTATCCTAGTAGGAGAAGAAGGAATCTAGCAGCTATCCATATATTACATGAGCCAGGTGCTCGGGTATCCAGAGTTTAAAAAAGATCGAGTTGAGCAACTCATTATTGCCCTCATGATGTGCACGAGAAAGCTAAGATAGTGTTTTAAAGCACATACAATGGTGGTCCTAATGGGTCAGGCAATCAAAAAAATTCTCCAGACTCCTAACTTGGAAGAAAAAATGGTGAGATAGACAATTAAGCTCCAATCGTAGGATGTGAGGTACAAGCCCAAGAAGGCAGTAAAAGCCCATGCTTTGGTAAACTTTATTGTTGAGTTTGCTGGCGAAGAAGTGATCGATTAGCCCCAACGTTCGAGGTGGGAAATAATTATGGATGGAGCTACAAATGACACCCAATGAGGCATAGGCATTGTAATAATAAGCCCTTTGGGTATCGTCATTAAGTACGCAATAAAATTCAACTTTAAAGTTTTGAATAATATGGCAGAGTATAAGGCACTCCTTCAAAGCCTGAGACTGCTCTATGCCATCTGACCGAAGTCAGTCACCATTAAGAGCGATTCCCAGCTCATAACCAGCCAAGTCTTAGGCACCTTCGAAGCCAGAGAGACCAATATAATTCAGTACCTGGCAAATGTCAAGGCCACATTCAAGATGCTGGAAGAGTTTGGATCAGAGTGGATACTATAGAAAGTACCAAGAGATCAAACAATAGATGCTGATCAGCTTGCAAAGATGTCTGCTTTCGAGCAAGGAGTGATAGAAGAAAACATCAAACTTGTCGATCAAGTTTCCTTCTCTTTAGACGAATCAGAGATGATGGAGATGGATCCAACACAAGACATAAGGATGAGCTCCATTAAGCGGTACCTGCAAACAGGGCAACTACCCGAAGATAAAGCAGAAGCTCGAAAGGTATCGCGTAAATCTCTGAATTATTTTGTTATTAATTGTGATATGTACAAAAACTTTCACTCACCTCTGGCTCAAATGCATGATGGAGAAGGAGGGGGACTATATGTTCAGAGAAATCCATGAAGGTATTTGTGGGGCACATGAAGCTAGTAGGTCCATAGCGAGAAAATTACTCCAAACCGGATACTTTTGGCCAAGTATCTTCAAAGATTCCCAAGAAAAGGTTAGAATATGACAACAATTCCAGATCCATGGAAGGGTCATTAGACAACCAGCAGTCGATCGAGATTGCTTGGCCGTTCGACCAATGGGCCTGGACATCCTAGGACCTTTTCTCTAAGGCAAAAGGCAAATGAATTTCCTCATTGTATCCGTCGACCACTTCTCCAAATGGATTGAGGCAGAGCCTTTAGTGACCATCACGATAGAGAGGATCAGAAATTTTTCCTAGAAGGACATTATTTACAGGTATGACTTATCGAACATTTTTATTATAGATAACGGTAAGCAGTTCGACAGTTCCATCTTCAGAAACTTTTGTCGGGATCTCAACATCAGCCTCAAGTTCACCTCAGTCACCCACCCATAAAGCAATGGAATGGTCGAGGTCTCCAATCGAATAATCTTGGAAGGGCTAAAGAAACAGTTGGGTAAGACGAAAGGAAACTGGACTGAAGAACTGCAAAATGTCCTATGGTCTTACAAGACTTCTCCAAGAGCTGGCACTCACTAAATGCCATTTTCTCTTATCTATGGCTTTGAGGCAATGATACCTATAGAAATCAGCCTCCCATCCTATCGGTCCGTATTTTATTTCGATCAGATAAACATCTAGAAAAGATGCCAAGATCTGGACCTGGAGAAGAGAAGAGAGAAGATGCCTATGCCAAAATCGCCACCTACAAATAAAGGGTTGCCAGATAGTACAACATAAAAGTGAGGCCAATAGCCTTCAACGTAGGTGATTTGGTGCTTAGAAAGGCAGACATAGACACAGGAAATACCGGAGTCAGGAAACTAATGCCAAATTGGGAAGGGTCTTATGAAATCTCTTAGGTTTTAAGCTCCAGTACATATAAGCATAGAACCCTAGAAGGGTTGGACGTCCCTAGAAGCTAGAACATCAAAGTACTCAAGAAGTACCATATGTAATCTTGTACAAAAAATTGAATTCAATAAAGAAATTATTTTCCATCTCCAAAAAAGGTATGTTTACAATGACTTGTTTGCCAGGTTTGACATTTATTTGCAGGTTATCTATTTTATCTCGATCGATAAAAATCCTGATTGATGATTTCATTAATCCTCGATCGATGTGCATCCCGATTGAAGATAGTAAGTTTCTTGATTAGTGTATTTATTTCAATTTCTTGAGATCGATGATTTCGATCGATGTAATTAACTTAGATCGATAAAAATCCCGATCGATGATATACGATCGACTCAGCTTATTCGCTAGGCTTAACATCTATTCTGAGGCCAAAATACAAAAGATAAAGTCCATCTATCTCAATATTTATCTAAGATCGGTATAGCTTATCAGCTAGATTCAACATCCATCCCGAGCCTAAAATGCAAAAGTTGGAGTCCGTTTATTTGCAGCATTATGTAAAATCAATACAACTTATCTGCTAGGCTCAACATCCATGCCGAGTCCAAAATATAAAAGCTAAAGTCCATTTATTTACAGGTCAAGTTCATCCACTAGGTTCGATGTTAATCCTGAATAAAAAATGCGAGATGCATCCGTGTAATCTCCACCGACTCATCCGCTAGGTTCAACATCAATTTCAAACCGAAAAATGCGAGGGTTAAAAATCAAATTAATAATCTCTCTTGGGTACTATCACGAGTTGGAACATAAATTAAAGTGTGGACTTGATGTATAAAATTACTCGCCAATATTCAAAGTAAATATGGGACTAAAAAGTCATTCGCTACACTTGACGTTCATGCGCCTAATCCTAAAGTCTAAGTCATAACTCAAGCCAGATCGACTGGTTATCTTTTTCCAATCAGATCGGATAAATTGATCACTAGTTTTAAGAGTTGTTGATTGCAAAGCTTGTAAAGCATATTCAAATTTAGGAAGTATTTTATTTGATTAGGTGTCATGAGAAGCATACTTGGAATGAAAATTGCATAATATCAAAGCAAGAAGTCACAATTAGAAAAGTAATTTATATTGCATTCATATGATAAATTTACAATTTACAAAAATCGCTACAAACTTTACAAAAAAGAAAAACGTTACAAAGAAAAGAAAAACCTAAGTTTCTATATCTATAATTTTAACTATGGCAGGAGCCTCAGTCGGATCGATAGTAGGTTCTACGATCTACCTAGCAGCAGGCTCTTCCTTTATCTTGGTAGGAGGTTAGGAAGGTTCGGCGGCCACTTTAGCAACAGCCTCCGTTGGCAAGAAGGCAGCAGCTTCAGGTTCAGCCGATGTGCTTGGGCGAGGCTGCGATGATAGGGGTCTGCACTTGCTGTCCCTTAGGCCGCTCCGTCTTGAAGAGCCCCCTCCTCGCCATCGCTAAAATGAGGATCAAGTAGATTCCTTGGATCCTCAATCCAGTTGAGATCAGCTTCAGAAAAATACTGCCTGATTGCATAGATCAACGGAGGCAGCAGCCCCCCTTGGGCCTTACCCAATTGATTGAAAATTTCCTCTTTCTGAGAGACAAGTTCCTCCACCAGCCTTTAACTCTATGCCACCTCTTTCTTTACCAGAGCAGTCTCTAAGGGGTCCCTCTCAGCTCAAAGTAGGTCATCCTCTAACAAAGCTTTATTCTTATCTGCGTTGGCCTTGGCATGCTCATCTGAAAGGAGTTTGCGCTCAGCACCTAGCCTAGCTACCTCCGCTTTAAATCTTTTGCATTGGGTGCTGTCAGTAATCAAGCGCGCAACGTCTCCCTTCAGATGGTCAACCTCACTCTACTGAACTTTCAGATCCTGGGTATACCAAGCTACCTTCTTTTTCAGCTCCCCCACCTCCGACCTAAGGAGGAAGGACTCTTTCTTGGCTGCATTATAGTTAGCTTTTACCTCCCTCCATTGATGGATGGCATCCTCCTATTTTGATCTTGAAAAGGCTGACATACCATGTAGACATGAGTCTCTTTTTATTAGCTAAAAAAGGAGAAAAAGCGACAGTCAGTCAAAAAAAAAAGTACAAGTCTGATCTATTAAAATAAAAAGGGAAAGGACATGAGCATTACCTCTAAGCTCTCCTACTGAAATAGGCCATAATCTCAGGCAAGCAAGTTGGGCTCTTCCATTGCCTTGAAATCGCCTTCTTAAAGAAGACCTTGGTAGATAAAGTTGGATATGGCTTTGTTATTCACAGACAAGTCATTGCCAAAGCGCTCATTTAAAACATCATCTAGAGATGGACTCTGCCTCTTAAGAGTTCTTCTCGCAGCCTATCGGGTGGACTCAACCTGAATAGGCTCTTTACCTCTTGGAGCAACCTGGGCATCAGCTGTAGCCACTAGATCGGCAGCTTTTTTCTTCACCGCCTCTTTAGCACTCCTCTGTATAGCCTTATCTATTTGTACCGCTCTCTTTTGAGTGGATGATAGTGGGCATAGAGATGGCTGTGCCTCTTCATCGTCGAACTCATCTCTCAGCTGTAACCCCCTGAGTGGGCTCTATCCCTCCACGATCGAATGAGGGACTGCGGGTCCCATAATGGTTAAAAATGGATAAGAGGTGAGAATGACTGAAGTAGCAACAGCAGCAGAAACGAAAGTGGCAGTAGTTGTAGCAGTAGCGGGGCGAGCAGGAGCATTCGTTGCACCCTTGGAAGTATGAACTTCCGAAGTGGGTATGATTTTCCTCTTCTTTAATCCCCTCTCTTCCTTTAAAGCTTATTCGGTTGCCTTTTTCTGCTTGGCCCGATTAAATAACTACTTTGTAATGTCTTCTCCTTTTGCCATCGTGTTCACAACTGCAACACAAAAGTAAACAAGATAAGTACATTTCTTACCTAGCCTATTATTAAATGCAAATGCAATGCATGATCGCCGATTTATGGTTTTTCTTTGCTCCAATATTAACACTCACATTATGTGTTTACATTTGCCTTAGAGCTAGAGGACCCATCTATCATATTTAGCAGATAGTTATGGGCGTAGGGCTCCCCTTTCCTCATCTTAGCCGCCATTAATTTCTCGATGCCCTCCTTATATATCTTTTGCCCACTAGCTTGGTCTTTCAGTGGGGTCGCTGCTCCCGATCAGCCAAGAGAAACTCCAAATCTACTGGCCATTCCAACCAAAAAAAACTTCTCTTTGTATCCTTTTATAAAAGTCGAAAGGGTGAAAAGCTTCTTCCTCAACCGGCTAGTGAAATAACACTTTGATCCATCCTAGTGGCTCGAGAGATAGAAGAAATATGTTAAGAGGTCTAGCATCGAAGTCACTCCCTCTATTTTGTATAAGAATCTGAAACAGGCCATCGATCTCCAACCGTTCAGATTTAGTTGATTCGGGGCTACCCAATATACATTTAGCACAACTATTTTGAAGGCACCAAACGGGACTCTCATCCCCGTATCCAAACTTAAAAGTGGGTAGATGAACCACTCATTGTTGTTGCAGCCGAATAGTCCCTCGATAATCGCCATGAAGATTGAATAGGCCATCACACATACCTCCGAAGGGAGACTGTATCGAGCAAGGATTTCAACCACTTTTGCTTTTGTTAATCTTGAAGGATGAGCGAGAGATTTATGATTCTTGTACTCATCGATGAAGCTCCTGTCTTTCAATTCATTGCTACTAGAAGTCATTTTTAGTAGTAGCACAGTCTTTAACAAAGGCATTGAAAGTCTATGCTAAAATGGCTAAGACTGGTGGAGGCGAAGCTTGAAAAAGAAGAAGCATAAATGTAGAAGTGTCATGAACAAAAGGAAAATAAAAAAGAATTACTTACTTGCTTAGGTAATTGATAAATCAATGATCTTGCAGGAATCTCTAGAAGTTAGAAGTGAAAAATCACTAGGGTTTCAAAGAGCAAAGGCTTGCAAAGAAAATTTGGCAGAATTTCGATAAGGATTACTGAAAAGTGAAGAAAAATCGCCTTGAACTTGCCTATTTATAGTCAAAAACTTCTGGAATACTCTAAATCTCTCTCCATGAAATGGTTGCCATGTGTCATCTAGCCATCATTACGTTACGAAGAACGAAGCACCACCCTTGGCACGCACGCACAACATTAAATACAGAGATAGCTATTCGAATTGACCGGACGTGTCTCTTCAGATGAACGCATCTAAAATTCAAAAATCCCGTCAAAAAATTGAATTCGCTCGATCGGATAACCACGGAAAAAATATTTTTCAAGGCCTAAACAGTCGGCCCAATAGCACTTCGCAGGGGCCAAATCCCATTAACAAGAAGAACCAAGCATGAGCTAGAGATTGATGGAATAATATATCCTACCAATCTACTGACATAAGTTAGCGCCCATACTTTTCACCAATTTCCTGTCATTTCGCTGCTCACTTGCTTCAACTGATAGTTATCACTCCCTAAGTACTCAACTACACCTCCTTTATCTTCTATAAATAGCCCAACGCACAGTGGCTTCAGGTATTGAATATCTGAGACTCTCTCTCTCTAAGAATTCTTTTTCTCTAGAAAGCTACTAACTTGAGTTTCAGAGTAGTTACGCTTGATCCGACCGGACACTCTTTCTTCTAGGATCCAAACATCCGAGCGGCATAACTCAACCAGCTCTCTCTCTTTTCAGATAAAGATTTCCACATGTTATCAACCATTTTTCATTTAATTAAAATTTATAGTTAATATTTTTCAAATCCCTTTAATAACGCAAATTATTTCATTATTTTTTATATTTCATTTAATTAAAATTTATAACTAATTTTTTTCAAATCCTGTGAATAATATTTTTTAAGTAGATTTTTCCATTATTTTTTATATTTAATTTAATTAGAATTTATAACTAATTCGTTATTTTTTATATTTTTTTACTAATTTTTTTGTAAATCCTGTGAATAACACTTTTTAGTAGGTTTTTTTTATTATTTTTCATATTTCATTTGATTAGAATTTATAACTAATTTTAAAAAAAACTATAACTAAAGAAAATATTAAATAATTAGAGTTTTCAACATTTGATTCAATATGTGAATTTAATCCATGGGACACAAACTACAACTAATAGTCATATCTCTTAAATTGACATAAAAAAGTATTGATTATTTTTAAATTAAGATCTGTTTAGCGATAGGGAAATTATATTTTTTTTACATTGTCCAATTGTATTTGAATAGGGTTATAACAGAATTTATCTATTAATTACAATGGAAAAAAAAGTTGACAACATTTTGTAACATATGAAAATGAAAAAGTAGATAAAAAATTATGGAACAGATGTATTATTAGTCAAATATAAAAAATGGTTTTAATATTTAGATTATGTAAAATAAGTTTAAAATGGTTGAATTGAGTCATTAATCCAAACAGATACAAAGCATCAAATCAAATTACTTGGTGAGTCAAAAATAAATTATTATCGAATTAGATTGAATTTAGTAAAAAAAAAAAGTGGGTCATATGAATTGAATTTGTAAGTAGAATCAAATGCTGAAATGTCTAATTTTAGTTTTTATTTTTTTTAAAAGCTATAAATTCTGCTTAAATAAAAAATGAAAAATAATGAAAAACATATTAAAACATCAAATGTTGATGTGTCTAATTTTATAATTGTTTTTAAGAAAATACCTATAAATTCTGATTAAATAAAAAATGTACTAAAACACCATAAATTTCATATACTAAGACAACAACATAAAAGCATTCATAGCATAAAAAGACTAATGGAGGGATTTGAACTCATACCATACGCAATCTCAGGATGCGATTGTGCCACTAGGACAAAAAGTAACGTGTGATACCTACTTCAGGTAATATTAAGAAATAATAAAGAATTCTAGTTAAAAAATGGATGATGGCAAGATTTGAGCCCAAGCCATATGATATATTGTTCCAATACTTTTAAAAAATAATAAAAAGATTCTGATGATTGAGATTTGAAATTTATTTCCAATACATTAATTATAATAAAATATGCGAATCTACCATGCCTGAAAATGGATGATGCAATGCATACGGGTGGCCTAATAAGTGGTTAAAATTACACATTTACACTTGATTTTTGCATGTTTTCGTAATATGAGTTTTAGCGAATCTAGAATTTTTTTTCACTTATTTTGTGATTTTGACCATTGCGTGATTAAATTGGTAAGAAATAAGCAATTTGTAGCTAATTAGAGCTTATTTTAGGATGACTATGAGGGTTGGAATTTATTTGGAAGCAAAAGCTGAAATTTGGGCAGATATGGATGTTTTGAGAGGCAAGCATAAGCCTTGATTATGTCCAAAGCTAAGGAAATATCGGCTAGAGCAGAATATTTCAGTAGACCTATTTTGTGCGTGAGTTATCCTAGCTGCCAATGGAGTTCTAGCTGACTTTTGAGTAATATTATGTTATATTTTATGGATATGAAAGCAATAGTTACACAAAGTTTGGATTCTATTTAATATTTTAATAGGATAAATAAGGAGGTTTTTTTGCACTTGAATTATTGTAAATAGGATGAAAGTGTCCTCCAACTTTTTTTTATTGAAAAATACTCTTCTTTTGGGCGAAAAATCTATATGGCAAACGGGATTAACAGCAGCCAATAGAAATACGATATGACAGCATTCACGTGACACTATCTTTGTTAGTCAGAATTAATTAAAAAATAAAAAAGAAAGAAAAACCTGACGTTGCAAAAAAAATTTAAAAGAAAAACAAAACTAAAAAAAATTCCTCCCTCTTTTCTCTAGTTCTTCCTCTTTCTCTCTTTTTCTTTCCCTTCAACCCAGCATTAATAATCATTTTGGTTGTTATCGCCTACAAGTTTCTACAAATCCGGCAAGTAGTATGCACTTTAATCATCGATCTTATGCCATTTGACTCAAGACGAATCTCTTTTAGAGGGTTTTCAATATCTTCCTCGGAAACTAGAGATAAAGGAAAAGCTAATTGCTTTCTTGAAATCTTCTTCAAATCATTGGATTTATTCACACATCTACTTCCGTTTGGAGATCCATTTGTATTGTTGTTGCTATACTTTTCAGCATCTTCCTTTTTATCTTGAACCAACTGAAAGTCCATAACAGTTGGGAACCGTGTGGGATGCATGTTCGAGCCAGACGGTTGGGTTTGATGAAAACGTCGGCATATGCTGTCCCATTTCTTTTGCACACCTGAAACTTTGGCACTCAATACTACTCCATCATCTCTTGTTTGCACTGAAGGGATAGTGTTGAATTATCAGGAAAAGAGGAGAAGAAAACCGTATTTCTCTCTATTTCTTCATACACACGTAACAAGATTTATATACATGTGAAAAACTAAGAAAAACTAACTAGAGTTAATTAACTTAAGGAAAACTGCCATTTAACTCTAGTAAGTAGTTAACTAAACTATGTACAAAAACAAACTAAAAAAGCTAACTAATTATTCTACACTAAAACAGCTAGCTGTTTTAGTGTAAGTAGCAGAGAACTCGTTTTACACTAAAACAGCTAGCTATTTTAGTGTAATAAACTAATAAATCTTCATAACTTCTACATCCCCTCCTCAAGTTGGATCTTGGTGATAATCAACAAGAGCTAACTTGGAATAAAGGTTGGAGAAAATAGGAGAAGATAATGGCTTCGTAAAAATATCTGCAACTTGAAGATTGGAAGAAACATGCTGCAAATCAATGAAACCAGCTTTGAATTGATCTCGAACAACATGACAGTCAATGTCTAAATGCTTCGTCCGCTCATGAAAAACAGGATTAGATGCAATATGCAAGGCAGCTTGATTATCACACCATAAAGAAATAGGAAACTGAATAGGAATCTACAAATCAGCAAGGATATAAGAAATCCATTGTAATTCACAGACAGTGGAAGCCATTGCACGATATTCAGCTTTAGCAGAGGAATGAGATACAGTAGTTTGCTTCTTAGATTTCCAGGAAATAGGACAAGAACCAAGAAAGACAATAAAACCAGTTAATGAACGTCGAGTATCCACACATGAAGCCCAATCAGCATCACAAAAAGCAGTCAAACTCAAGGAATTATCTGAAGGAAAAAACAGACCAGAAGAAGGAGATTGCTTCAAATATTTAAGAAGATGATGCGCATACTTGAGATGAGAATCTCGAGGTTGATGAACAAACTGACTTAATTGCTGTACAGAATATGCAATATCCGGCCTAGTGAAACTAAGATAAAGCAATCTGCCAATGATGCGCCTATATTCATGAAGATCCGCAAGTAAAGAACCACCATCAGCTGACAGCTTGATATGAGATGGGAGAGGTGTAACTTTCGGTTTCGACCCAAGAAGACCAGTATCCGAAAGTAAATCCAAGACATATTTGCGTTGATTAACAAATAAGCCACGATCATCTCGAATAAGTTCTAAGCCAAGAAAATAATGAGCATCACCCAAATCTTTGATAGAGAATTTGCTATCCAGAGCTGCCTTAAGATGAGCAATTTTCATAGAAGAAGTACCACTTATAAGCAAATCATCAACATAAACTAACAACATTAAAAACATATCACTCCGATAAAATGTGAACAAACAATGATCATGAGGACTCTGAAGAAAACCATAAGAAATCAGAAAATTAGTTAACTCAGAGTTCCACTGCCGAGAAGCCTAGTTCAACCCATAAAGACTGCGATTAAGTTTACACACCAAACCAGGTACAGCTTTGGAATAACCTGGTGGTGGATCCATGAAAATTTCCTCATTTAAATGCCCATGAAGGAAGGCATTATTGACATCCATCTGCTGAATAGACCATCCCCGTGCTGCAGCAACGGTGAAGAAAATTCGGACAGTGACAACTTTAACTACTGGAGAAAAACTGTCTGTGTAATCTTCACCAGCAACTTGAGTATAACCTTTGGCAACTAGACTTGCCTTATACCTGTCGATACTGCCATTAGGCTTAAGCTTAAGCTTAAAAACCCACTTACAACCAATAGGCTTCTTATCACGAGGAAGAGAAGTCAACTCCCAAGTGTGATTCTTTTCTAAAGCTTCAATCTCATCAGCCATGGCTTTAATCCAGTGGGGATTATCTTTGGCAGCATTATAAGAAGAAGGCTCCTGATGCATGGTGATGGTAGGTAAAAAATTATCTGTAATGGGAGACAAAGAAGAGATTTTTGTAAAAGGATAAGTAGAAGGAATATGTGGGGAGGACATAGGTAAAATATTATTGACTACAAAGTCTTGTAACCAATTAGGCCGTCAAGTAGATCTGGAACTTCTTCCATGAGGAACCATGCGAGGGGCAGCGACAACATCCACTAAATTGTTATTTACGGCACGAACTGGAGAAGTAGAAGAAGAAGATGGACAAACAGGACTCTCATGGATTTCTGTAAATTCAGGAAGTAAAGTAACATTGGGTATAGGCAACTCATTCGATTCAGGTAAGGAAGAAATGTTGGAATAAGGAAAATAGTCTTCATGAAACACAACATCTCTGGACACCATGACAGTATGAGAATCAAGATCATATACCTTGAAACCCTTTTTTCCTGGAACATAGCCTAGGAAAATAGACTTACATGCACAAGCAGCAAACTTGTCTTTATGGGGAGTAACATTAGTGGCATAGCAAAGACATCCAAACACTTTAATGCTGTCATAATCAGGCAAAGAATTAAACAGCAACTCATAAAGAGTTTTCCAACCAAGAACAGGAGTAGGGGTCCTATTGATCAAAAAAGTTGCATGTAATATAGCCTCACCCCAAAACAGAGTAGGCATGGAAGCTTGAAACAACAAAGACCGGGCAACTTGAAGAATATGTCTGTGTTTCCTCTCTATAGTCCCATTCTGGTGTGGAGAATACACACAAGATCTTTGATGCAAGATTCCACGAGCAAGAAGAACATCTTGACATAATCGGCCCACAAACTCTCCCCTGTTATCAGTTCTTATGATCTTCAAAGCAACCCCAAACTGAGTGAAAACCATTCAAATAAAAACATCCAGCAGTTTGGGCACCTGAGATTTAGACTGCATAAGAAAAGTCCAAGTACTCCTGCTAAAATCCTCCACCAAGGTCAGAAAATACCTCCCTCCTGTTAAAGATTCCACTTGATAGGGCCCCCATACATCAAGATGTACTAGTTCAAATAAGCTGGAAGTATGACTAGATAAAACAGGAAACGATATTCTAGTTTGTTTAGATTTAGCACAGACATCACAAACCATATTTGAGTGCTGAAAATCAGATGTTTTATTGAATGAAGGCAAATATTTCAATACACGAATTGAAGGATGTCCAAGTCTTTGATGCCAAAGAGACCAAGACTTATGAACAACAGTATTTACAGAATTACAAGAATCAGAAGGAAAAGATAAACTACTAGGAAGTACAATATCAGACTGAATTAAAGGAAAGAAAGCTTGAATAACATCTGGAGAAAACGAATCATGCTCAAGAACATAAAGATTTCCCTTGAGTTTGCCAATGCCAAGAATGACTTTAGTCCTCTGGTCCTGTAAGACACAGCAGGTGGGAAGAAAAGTGAAAATCAAAGAACTAAAAGTAGTGAGTTTACTGACAGACAACAAATTGTGCTTAAAAGAAGGAATGAACAAAGCATTTTTGAGAAGGAGTTTGCTAGCAAGAGAAATATCACCAGTGGAAGAAATAGTTTTGGCAGTCCCATCTGGTAATTGAACAGAATTGAGTAAATTTAAAGAATTGAGACTGTTAAACATTTGTTTTGTAGTACCAATATGACTACTAGCACCCATGTCAATAATCTAGCAATCATTTTTTCCAATCTTGGCATGAGATACAGAAGAAATAGTACCTGCAAAATCCTGTGCAAAATTGATACACTCAATTTGAACAACTTGCTTGCCTTGAAGCATCTTTGAAATATCTTGCTGTATAAAATTCCTCATGGACTGCTGATCTGAATCATCACTATCTTCACCGTCAAGAGGAGTATTAGCCATATTGATTCTATGACTAGTTGTCTTAGGTCCCATCTTCTTGTTTTTCTGTCTCATTTCTTGATACTAATCAAGAAAACCTATGATCTTGAAACAAGTTTCCTTGGTATGCCCTTCTGTTTTACAATGAGTGCAATAACGATCTCCCTTCTTCGCACTTTCTTTCTTCTTGAAAGACAATATCTTGGAACTCCCTAAATTCTTATTTGATCCAGCAAAGAAAGCACTATTTTCTGTATTTTCATTAACAGACATACTAATCTGCAACTGCTTTTCAACATTGGAAATCATTGAATATACCTTATCAATGTTAGGCAATGGATCGAGCAATAAAATCTGGTTTGCAACATTATTGTAACTTTCATTCAATCCTAACAAGAATTAAAGTATCATATCAGATTCATGTAGGTCATTCAATTCCTTAAATGCACCACACTTACAGCCACAACTACACTGAGGAAGAGGCACAATACAATACAATTCATCCCATAATCTGCTAAGTTTAGTAAAATAAGCAGAGATAGAACTATTTCCTTGAGTAGTAGCATTCAACTCTCTTTTGATCTGGTACCGCATTGGTCCATTAGATTCACCAAACCTTTTCTCCAACTTATCCCAAAGTTCCTTCGCAGTAGTAACATAAACGAAAGAATCATATAAATCTTTCGATAAAGAGTTAAGAATCCAAGAGATGACAAGTGCATTATTGCCACACCAATCCTTAAAATCATCTGAGTTTTCTGAAGGTTGAGGAGTTTTTCTAGTAACAAACCCTAATCTTTGCTTCGCAGCTAAAGCTAACTTCATGGATTTGCACCAGGTTCTGTAGTTTGTTCCAGTAAGAGGTACAGAGACCAAAGACGATCCAAGATTATCAGAACCAGAAGTTTGGATCTGAGTAGTCATCATCGTAAACAAGTAACTCAAGTAAAAAAAACAAGAAATTCAAGTAAAACGAGAAACAATCTGATTTCAAGAAACCACTCTGAAAACAGAGATGAACAGAGGAAGAAAACCTTCAGGAGAATGCTCAACCAAAGTTTCTCGAGTTAAGATCTGTAAACAGAAAAGAACATCAAGAACATCAAGAAAGATCTTGATCGGCTCTGATACCATGTTGAATTATCAGGAAAAGAGGAGAAGAAAACCGTATTTCTCTCTATTTCTTCATACACACGTAACAAGATTTATATACATGTGAAAAACTAAGAAAAACTAACTAGAGTTAATTAACTTAAGGAAAACTGCCATTTAACTCTAGTAAGTAGTTAACTAAACTATGTACAAAAACAAACTAAAAAAGCTAACTAATTATTCTATACTAAAACAGCTAGTTGTTTTAGTGTAAGTAGCAGAGAACTTGTTTCACACTAAAACAGCTAGCTGTTTTAGTGTAATAAACTAATAAATCTTCATAACTTCTACAGATAGAAATCGGTTTTTACATGAATATGGAAAAGATTCCGTATGATTTCATCATATCAAATCAAATCCAGGACCAATGAAGCAAACTAGCCTTCAAGTTCAATACATTAACAAAAATTGATCTCTATTTCTCACCTATATTCAATTAGACCGTTCTTAATTATGACTCAAATATCATGTTCTAAGAGACAAGCAAATTCCTACATGGAAGACATGTTTAAAAGCAAGATGCACCTTCACATCCAATGTTCTGTTTGTGCCAAGCTCAATCATTTGTAACCAATAAGGTAAATTAGATTGGTATTGATCTGCAACCGAAGAAATGAATCCACCTTTGGAAACAAGTATTTCTTGTTCACATTTCTCATTGCACAGATGACACGAATTGGCAACAACTGCTTAAGGAGTTATTCAGCTCTGGAGGTGAGGAAAAGAACCCTCCAAAATGGAATAAATGATTCCATCAAGCTGCAATTACAGAACAACTGTGAGAAAAAAATAAGCATAGGACGATTAAGATTTCAAAAGCAGCCTAGAAAAAAAGATAGCTCCGTTTGGTCCCTATATAATCAACTATCTTTTATAAACTTGTGAATCATAGATAACATATTTATTGTTGGCTAATGCAACTAAGAAACGAACAGGGTAAAGGAGCCAAAGTTAAAGTAGGAAAGTAATTTAAAATATTCCTTAATTTAATGAATACAACATAAGATCTTCACTAATTAACCAGACAATGCTTGTAGCATCATTCTCATTGAAATCACCAATGATTATTTAAATTGCAAACAAATATAATGCTCTTTTATGTTCACAAACAAACAGGATGCCTCAAAAGTGAAATAAGAATTCTCAGAACTATAAACAAATTATGGTATATTCCTTGTACCTACATATATATGATAATATCGCAACTACAAATTGGAAGAGAGAGGCAACTTTATCTAGACCTAGGATAAGATTCAGCCGTGGAATAGTCAAAAGCTATAAATCCCAATCCTTTTCGATGGAAGGAAATTTGCTAAAAAACTTCAAATAACCTGCATATATTCGCGTAGTTTACTGTAGAAACTCATTATTAATTCTGGGTTGCAAGGGAAGAACACGAGAGAGAAAAAGAACGAGAGGACAAAAAGAATTTTTTTTTAGTTTTTGTTTTTCTTTTAAATTTATTTGCCACGTCAAATTTATTTATTTTTTAATTACTGCCAACTAGAAGAGATAGTGTTATATGAGTGTTGACGTATCGCGTCTCCATTTGCTGCCAAAAAATTTATTTGTCAGCTGGACTTTTCAACCAAAATAAGGATATTTTTTAACGATTAACATAATTTCAGAGGTATAAACTGGTTAAAAAAAAGTTGGAGGGTATTTTCATCCTATTTATAATAGCTCATGGGCAAAATATCCCTTTTCCCTATTTTATATAATTTTTCTTATTTGGATAAGATTACAATACTTTTATTTTAGAAGTTTTATTAGAAATAAAAGGGGGAGATTAGATCTTCTTCCTCAATTCTCATTATCTATTTTTAGTTCTGTAACAGCCATAAGTATCTAAACGTTTATTTTGGTTAAAGGTTAATTCAATGGCAGGATTCAACCAATTATTGTGAGATTATTTGTACTTTAATTTCTTTTTTAATTTTTTTGTAATGTTTATATTATTTACTGCGGTTTAGAGAAACCAAATCTTGATTATTATTTGTTTTATATTTAATGAGGCATCGTTGTTCATTTAATAAAATAACATAGAGCTAATTGAAGATATCAAATCCATAATTATTTGTTAGATTTAATAACAAGTGGCAATTAGTATAGCATCACTCAAAATGATTGTTATATTAAGTAAATGCATGATTTGATTTAAATCAATCTCACTTATAGGTTGGTTCGTTTACGTCGGATATTTCTAAATTATAATATTATCTATAGATTAAATTTTTTTCGCTTGTTAAAGGATTATTTATTGGTTAGAAGTTAATTAAAGTCTTACTTGATTAGCCTATTAATATGAAAAAAAAATTGGGTAGGAGTGCCAAGCTGACGACCATAATCGATCAATGGCATGATTTAAGAATTATCTTTTCATCTATAATCAGTAATTTGAATCATGTGCTACGAATACTTTTAATTGAAAATTTTCATCCATTAATTTTATCTTTATTTATTTTTTATATTTTTGTTTTATTATTATTATTATTATTATTATTATTTTATTTAATTCGATTTTTAATTCTTAATTTACAAAATCCTCCATTTGTTTTTAGTTTGTTAATTTTTTAGTTATTTAAAAAATTAAAACTCGACCAATTCCTTTGGACTCGATCTTACTTATTACTAATTACAAGTTAGTTTTAAAAAAAAATTATATTTATTTTTATTTGTTTCGACATCTATCATGGCCTCATCGATAAGTCAAACAGGAAAGGATAAAAAATTATGATAAAATCAATTAAACGATAAATAATTTATACTTAATTGTTTATATGAAAATTAACTAAATGACAAATTAATGAAAGAAAAAGAAAAACATTTATCATTAATGTATATTTAAATGTGAAGTAATTGCTAACTATAAACTACATCAAACTGATATATATATACACACACACACTTTTGTACCACTATTTCATAAGTAATTATTTTCATATAATATCAATCTATTAATACTTATTTTTAATTAAACATTTAATATTCAAAATTATACAGAAGTCAATTGAAATTTCACTGATATGAGGAACATCAAACATTCAAAAAAAAAAAGGTTTCTCTCGGAAGAAGCAAAGGGTGGAAGATATTTCAACTAAATTTAAAAACATTATCATAAGCGTCATTAAATTTAGCATTAAAATGTTATGTTACGAGGTAACTCATATGCTTCTGTCAAAATTTATGTTGTTAACGCTTTTTATAAGTGTTGTTAAATTTATGACGCTTCTCTAAAAATTTTCACTAAATTAATGTACAAAAATTTTTGCATCTTTTAATTGCATTCATAAACATGTGACTTTATATTTGTGAAATGGATGATTTAATATTTGATAAATATAAACTGCTTTTATAAACAATTGTAAGGAAGAATTTCAACTCAGTTGGAAGGACTCCCTTTGCTTAGTGTTAACAAACAGTTGATGTTTACTTCTGCATTCTTTTTATCATAGTTTTCGTCTTTTCGCTATTGTTCTTTTGTCAAATATAGTTTCCGGTGCTCACAAAGAGTTCTCAAGTATCTCAACTCTTCTAATCTTAGAGGGCCAAAGTATTATAAGTGATTGCACCAAGTTAAATGTCGAAGGATCACAAGAGTCGCCTTTCTTTCTCCCAACATCATTCTCAAACAAAGAAAGTACAGATTGAGTGGGTCCTTTCTATCTCCCGCCTGGAGGGGATAGTCAGGGTTTGTTTACTTACAAAAAATTGTTTCAGTTTTTTAGAAAAAATTTTCACAGAAAATAGAAAATAGAGATGTTTATTTTCGTCAGTTTTTTAAAATAGAAAACAGAAAATTAATTTTTCAGTTTTTTAAAATAAAGAAGAAATTGAAAAACTAATAAAAAATATTTTTCAAATTTTCTGAATAATATGAATACACACATATATATGTATATATATGTACATACATACATATACATACTCATATACGTACATGCATATGTATGTTTTTGTATGTACATACATATATAAGTATATGCATGTGCATGTATATGTAGTACATGCATACATACGTACATATGGATATGTGAATACACACATACGCATACACATGCACATGCACATACACATGCATATGCATATGTATATGTATACATACATATATATATATATGCATATATACACATACATATACATATACATACGTACATATATACATGTATGTATGTATGTACGTACGCACATACATGCATATCTATATATATATATATATATATATATATATATAGACACACACACACATATATACATATATACATACATGCACATACATATTCATATACATGTATCTGTACATGCTTGTATGTGCATACATATGTACATATATGTGTATGTATGTACATACACATATATATATATGGATATGTATATATATGCATGTACATACATACACATACATGTACATATGTATGTATGCATAAATACATGTGTATGTATGTGCATATATTCACATTCACATACATATGCATATACATATACATATATATGTACACACATATATACATATATATATATGCATATACATACATACATACATACATACATACATAAATATGTATGTATGTATGTATGTGTACACACACACGGATATATATATGTGTGTGTGTGTGTAAAAAAATAAACACTCTAGTTTTCCATTTATTGATAAATAAATGTATTTTTTAAATTTTATACGGAAAATAAATATTTCAATTTTTAAAAAAAATAGAAAATAGAAAATTATTTTCTATAAATAAACGCACCCTCAGTGTTTAGTTTTGGAATCAAAAGATGGTTGCTGAAACAGCTAACAGGGAATGGCCAGCCGCAGCAATGGACGGTTGCCCAACTGCATATATATATGTTGGAAGAAAGTCATTCATAACTAATTGCACCAAGTTAAACTTCACATCCTTTACAGCAGCTTTACATTTTTCTTCTCGTACTACTATTGTAATATTGATATTCTTAATCTTTTAGCTAATTTTTTTTGTTTTGTACTTTATTATTTATTTACTTTCAGGTCTTGAAACTTGTGCTTGAACCTCTATTGCCGATAATATTTGTGCTTATGTTGCATTATCATCAAGTGTGGTAGAAGTAATTGCTGCTTTTGTGTCTTGATGGAAACTAAAAACATAACGTGTTTTTATTGATCTGATAGATATTAATTAGAATGTACATTTGTATCCAAATCATTGATTATATGGAGCAGGCAAGGCCACTCAATTAAAAGCCGACACTGCCACTTTTGAAATAGCCATAGCCTCCTCAGCTTCATCTTCCATATTAGCACCTTCCCCTACCACTTAATGAAGAAAAATGTGGATTTTTTTAATAATATTTTTTAAAAAATATATTAGAAAATGACTGTGTATCAAATTTTTATTTAGGAGATTTGAGATTTTTTTCAAAAATACAGCGTTTCACTGCATCATAGCCTTAGACTAGTTGAAGGAGACGTGAGCCCCACGCTGCTAAAGATGCAGCCACGTTTTGCGTTATTCGATGTGAATGCTCCATCCCGCCACGTGGCTAGCTCTTAACAAGGATCCACCCATCTGTTGTGTTATCAGTGTGGCCGTTCCCTCTTCACCACGTGTCGCACTTTGGATGAAGACACAGCTCTCGACTGCATAGTCAGACTCTGGTCTATT
The DNA here is from genome assembly GCA_037975025.1 of Excoecaria agallocha. Taxonomy (NCBI): domain Eukaryota; kingdom Viridiplantae; phylum Streptophyta; class Magnoliopsida; order Malpighiales; family Euphorbiaceae; genus Excoecaria; species Excoecaria agallocha. The sequence goes on from JBBPFJ010000069.1 coordinate 216,352, forward strand.
CTCCTGAGTTGTCATATCGTGTTAACTAGTTGAAAATTTTAGTTATATAGGCTAGATTTCCACCATCCCTTTCATCCTCTTTCACTCCCTGAACTTCTTCCATTCACTCTCTGTTCTATTTCTTTCGTTTCACCATCTTTCACTCTATCAATAATATAAGTTACAAGATTTATTCTTCAAAAATAGAGATGGATATAATTTATAATAATTATTTTTAAAATTAAATTATTTAATATTTAACAGTAATATTTTTATGTAATTTGCTGGTTTTTTGATTAATTTGGAAAACATCAAGAGAAAAAGGCAAGTTAACATTTTAATATATTTCAAAAAATTTTATTTTTATGTATTCATATGCAATAATTTATAAATTTAGATGTTAGTATAATATGGTAAATTTAGTTGTTATAATAAGTAAAAATAATGGTTTATTATATTAAGAAAAATTTGATGTTAGGGTTATATAAAATTTCTCAATATTTTGACATATAAAAATAAGGATATATTTCATAAGAAAAAAATAATTTATATTCTAATAAATTATGTATTTATGAATTTATTAAAGTTAAATAAAATAAATGCATGATTTATTTGTGAAATATGTATTAAATATTAAAGTAAATGTATATTATTATCTGATAATTATGTTTAGTTGTGGATGAAATTAATGTTAGGTTAATTTTTATTTATTTATTTAATTCATTAGTGTTAATATTCATGCAAGACTTTAGCTTATTTTATTTTATTATATGTAACAATTAATAATTTAATTTAAAGAGTTCTATTTACGTGCACAAATTGAACTAGTATAATTTGTTATAGCATTAAATAATTTGGGTCATGTTTAAAAATGTTTGAATATTTTATAATAAATAAATTTATTTAACGTGCACACGTAACATATACTAGTGTATTTGGATGTAGGTTATAAAAAATGGAACCTTTTGAAGCACGACAATTTATTAATCCGGGACCTTACAATGATGAACTTCTGACTATAAATGGTAAGCACCAAGCTGATGCGATTTGGAATGGACACGTAATTATATTCTGACTTAATCATTAAAAATTAAATAATTTTAATATATATATATATATATATTATATGTTTATTTGATTATTTAATTTATTTCAGGTTGAACCCAATGTTCTGTTTGCACGTATAGCTAGTGTTGAAAGTCACTATAGGAACATTGATAAAAGGATCATACCTTACTTACATTTATCTGATTTTTATGGTATCTCTTAGATCGGTGTTATGAATGTTAATGTTGACCTGATGACTGATCTTGTTGAGAGATGGAGGCTAGAGATGCATACTTTTCATCTAGTTGTTGTTAAAGCTACAATAACTTTGGAAGATATATAGGTACTCATCGGCTTGCCTATGGAAGGACATCCAATTACAAGATATTTAAATCGTGACTATCATGAGATGTGTGGTCAGCTTTTAGGGATTGTTCCCCCAGAAGAAAATTTTAGAGGATTATAATTAAAAATGAGGTGGTTGACTAAACAATTTAATCACTTATTGTTCGATGCTACAGACTACCATAGACAATGCTATGCCCATTCATGGATTCTACATTGTATTAGTGGACTACTGTATCCTGGATAGGTTAATAATTACGTACATTTGATATGGCTTTCACTGTTGGAGAATTTAGTTAAAACCGATGAGTATAGGTGGGCTTCAGCAATTTATAGGAAGTTATGCCATGAGACCCGACCTAGTGCAAATGGACTCGACGGATATCACCAGTTAATCCAAATGTGGGCATGGAAAAGACTCCTTCAATTTCGATCGTGTTTTATTCACACATTTATTTTAGATCAGGGCAAACTGTATGGTTATAAGTAAATTTTATTTAGTATTTATTAGTTTTATTTGTTTAAAAAATTTGTTGAATAAGTCGATAATTTATTTTGTAACAGATGGCGATCCCCTTTAGACTTAATAAATAACAATAAAAAAATATTAACTAGTACCGAGAGGAATTGGACTTATAATGCTATGATCAGGTTGATATTATTTTTTAAAGAAGAAGTATTTTTTTTAATATTGATAATAAAAAAATAATTATTTTCTAACAATATAATTTTATTTGTTGAATTTTATCTGTAGATGAATTGGGAATCATATAAAATGTGATGTACTTATTGCCTAAATATTGCACTAATGGACATGCAAGTTGGAGATCTGTTGTGCCACTAATATGTTATAATATTATTGAGTGAAACCAACCCGATAGGTGTATGAGATAATTTAGTATGGATCAACCGATTCCAGATGCTCTGCAAACAAATGATGAGGTGCATTCTATTGACTTGAGGGGGAACACATATTAAATTTGGAAAATGAAATTTTCAACTTTCATTTTTAAGTGGTACAATAGACATGATCGGGTTTATTGGGGATCATGTTCTCAATTCCCCATTACATTCGAGATCACAATATATGCATGATATGTAGAACGGACAAGAAGGTGGATAACCCTGGTTGAAGCTATAATGGGGGCATCGGTATGTGGTATTGTTCATATATTTTTTTAACGTATGTATAGTAATGATGACTGTTATATATATATATATATATATATATATATATATATATATATATATATATATATATATATATATATATTTATTTATTTATTTATGTAGGCAAATGCTGTTGAACGAATATTTCATGAAGGCGAAAATATTCGTATAGTATTTGAAAACATTTTAAGCGCTATAGGTGCATGTGATAGGATGTACACCAATTATCCTCATCAGCCTGTACCTAATCTTGTATATATTCCACCACTTTCAACACCATTTAAAGATTTTCGTGTTGTAAGATGTAATAGGAGAGGCATAGAAGAAGAAAAGGAAGACAGTTCCTCCTATTTCTATTGATCCAGGCGTGCATTAAGTAACCTAACCTATGCACTAGTTATATATTCAGGAGGATACTTTTAGCTCTTTCAGTGTGCCTTCATTCCGTGAGACTTGGCAGTATGATGCTGGTGCATCTAGATGTTATGATTCTAGAGCTGGGCCTTCTGGTTTTAATGTTAATTTGAATGTTAGCTTATCTAAAAGAGATGTAACACCGTACAATATGTATGCACAGAGTAGTCATATGATACCACAAGATGATTTATTTAATATTTTATTTAGTGGTCCAAATGTTATAGGGACTCAGGGTATTATGGATCAACCACTCTATAGTGATCCCAACCTATATGAGATGGATCTCAATATGCCTACCCATAATACCACTTCTTATAGTAGAAGATACTAAAAATGTTGTACGGTGTAATATTTCTATTACATGGCTACTTAATTATTATTTGGTAATACTTGTTGCACATACATTTTTCTTCTAGTAAGGATTATTACAACACATTCATTTTTCTTAATAAAAGCATAATTAATTACATAAATAAAAATATTATTAAAGCATCACCATATTACATCAATTAAATATTATTACAAGTCAACCACTAAAATATTGATTGTATGGTCCAACACCACTTTTATGTTTTTTTATTATGTCCAACATTCCCAAAATTGTTGCAACGTGGAGCATTGCCCTGTTCAAGCCTGTCCATCCTATTGCGAATGCGAGTTATTCTCGATCGACCCTTCTTTCTCACCAATTCCATATTAGGTTTAATTGTTGGTCTATAATATTGTGACCAGTATGCTTTATATAATATAGGTTAAAATTTACCCTTATAGCATTTAAGTGCCTCTGATATGGTATAACAATTGTCAAAAAATTGGAACATATCAATATTCCTATTCATACATTTTGCAATCGTATGCGAACAAGGTATTTTTATTCCTTGAAACTTATGGCACTTGCATTTTTGCTTCCCAGGCTCAGTACATATATGTCGGGCTCAATGTTGACCTGTGGTGCTCTTGCATCAATCACCTTGAATAATTTATACCGACTATCATAGCGAACAATAATATGTCCTCTAGCCTTGTTAGCCCATTTTTTCATAATTTGAATGCATTTAGGAGTGAAGCGTAAACCCTGACACATTTTGGTCATGCATAAGTCCCTTCTATTCTCAAAAATTTTACCAAATGAGCAAAAGTATGCTAAACTATGGCAATGATTGGCATCATACAAATACCTTTAAGAGCACTGTTCACACTCTCAGCCATATTTATCGTTGTATGGTCATATCTATGATCACCATCCTCGGATAATATCCATTTGTCTAATGATATACGCAATGCCCAATTGTATGAAACTTGGTCGAGTTTTCTTCTGCTGGAACTTACGTGGTTGAAATTGCATACCTGCAATGTTATGTGTTGATAATAACAAAATAATTATGACAAACTAAAGTAAAAAAATTATTCACTATTTAATAACTTACCAGCCTTGTAAAGCAAGTCCTTGATTGTTGAATTCCTGTGGAACGTGTTGTAGTTGCTTGCAAAATTTCACAAACAAAATCTGTGAAAACTTAGAGGTTCTTTCCAGCCACTCCTTTTATCCCAAAGTAAAGCCATTATACTAGCATATCTGTATGAAATGATGGTAATGCCGATGTGCTGAGTTACGTTCTTTTGAACCGTTGTCATAAACCAAGTCCAGCTTGATTTATTCTATGACTCCATAATCACGAATGCAACTGAAAATAACATGTTATTACCATCAATAGAACTGGCTATCAAAAGTGTCTGCTGAAAATTTTTCATCAAAAATGTGTCGTCGATCAATAGAATAGGCTTGCAATGAGTAAACCCATCAATGACGGGTTTAAAATTCTAAAATACCCATTGAAACTGCTTCATCTTATGATTTTTGATATCCTGTAAGACAAATTCATAAACAGTTTTGGGATTATACTCTTGTAAAGTAAATAAGAACCCGGATAACCTCTCAAATGATTCAACATAACCTCCAAAAATAGATTTCAATGCTCTCATATTTCCATACCAGGCCTTACTGTATGATACATCAAAATTAAATTGCTGCTTAATAGCAGCAATAATAATATCTGCAGCTTGGGTCAGTTTTTTACTTACCATGCCCATTATGCAATTTCAAATATTTCTGATCCTAATTGTCTGTGATCCATTGAAAGATTTCCATTCGAACATAAATATGGCCTTCTAAACCTGGTGATAATCCATAATGGATTTATGCCTTTCTTTACTGCTCTTAATCTGTATATGCACCCACTGTCAGCTTGTGCACACTTTACAACCTAGTATTTTGGTTTTGGCTCACCCATTCTAAAATCAACATTCCTCATTATTGAGTACTTTTTCACAGCAGATTTGACTTCATCCTTACTACTAAAAAACAAGGCCAGTCGATAACTCAAACATACCATCCTAAGTTTGAAAGTTAACACCTTCTGATATATCAACTTGTGATGCATTAAATTCAAAATTAGAATAATGCTTCGATGAAAATATAAAATTACCTTCTTTGGGCTCACCACTTAGATGCAAAGATGCTAATGGGCTAGCTTATAGTGTATGTTCAGACTTGTTGCCATCACCAATTTCTTCTGAGCTATCACTCCCTCCATTCATGTTTGCATTTTCGTCTTTTGGATCATCGTTAGGCGAGAGATAATCATTATTAACAACAACGTCAACCAAATCATCATCGTCATCCAAATTAATAGCTTCTTTATTTTCATAAATGGCATTAGTGTTGCCAGATATATGATCTTCAAGCAAATCACCATCTCGCCTATTGACAGACTGCCAAGGCTGATGTCGAACCTCTTCTACTATCTGTAACACAATGACATTGATTGACATCTTTAATATATGAAATAGAACTTCTATGTCTGATATTTATGCCCTAGGCTACAGCACTCCTTTGTAGTACTTTTGAAATATGAGATATAAAATATCGATGACTGCTATGATTAATACTCTGGCTAGGCTGAGCATGTGTCCCTGACGTAAAATTTCTATCATTTAAATAACTTTCTGATCTATTTTCAAGATGGATTTACTTAGAAAATTATCCACCCTTTGACTCAATGATCGTCAAGGTTTACTCGTACATACATCAAGGATTTGGCTTACTTATGTGCATATATGACTGTGTTTAAAATCGATAGATGCTTCCCTTCCAATCAGGTCACCATCTCATCGAATGACATATTGTCTTGGCTGGTTAAAAAACATTATCTCCCCTAAATTAGGAAAATATTTCAATGTCTTATTGACTTACTGTCTACTCGGGTTGACTCAAACCAATATTATTTACGTAGAATTGTTGAGGTGTCCATGTATTTTCCATTTGAAAGCCTTCATTTGCAAACTGATAATCATTAGGATTCGTTGGTTGACTAGATTTGCTACACCCTCTGCTACTAAAATGATTAATTTCACCAATGTATAACATTCATATCTCCTTAAATTATCATTTATTGCATCTACATCATCAACATTTTCTAAGTCTACCACCATCCAACATAATGATCCTCCTTTGTACATCAAACTCTTATATATCATTCTTAAAATCATGTCATTGATGCCTAAATCCATTTTAACATAGATTTTATGACCTAATTAAGCAAGAGTTGGCTTATTTTTAAGTCTTAATCTTTTTGTAATAACATTCGATGAAGATATATTATATTCAAAACCTGTTGCTCCATAACTTATTTTTCCTCCTGTGTGCAAAAAAATTCAATATATGATGACATCTTTCACCTACCTATAAGTCAAAAATTATTAAAATTTTTTTCCTAAATTATTATGTTCGAAATAATATTTTGGATATACAACATTAAAAATCCAAAATATTAATTTAAATATTTAATATAAATTTTATATTTTTCTACTACAAATAATAATAAATTATTTAAACAATACATTCATACATAAACTGCATTCATATATAAACTACTATAAATAATAAAAGAAAATTATGATTTTAGACTACTATATATGATGAAAAAAATACACCAAAATTAGAAAACTATATGTAATCAATAACTATAATAGCTGCGATCTCAATCTTCTAGTTAATTTCTATTTACAAATAAATAAATTAAAATATGTATTAAAGAAAATATAGTATAACTATCATTAATACATTAAACTATATATAATCGATTCAAAATAATACATGTTCTAGCCGACAAAAATCCCCTCCAAAATATAATAATATTGTCATGCAAATTTTAATTATGTAGGAATGTAATTTTCAATTCTCAGAAATTAAAGAATTGCTTCAAATGCATATACTACAAGTTGAATAACATAATATTATTTTGGAATGCAAAAAAACCCAGTACCAGCATTTATATAGGATTTTGAACTAACAATTTTCAATGGGTTTATAAAAGAAGGATAAAAAATTAGGGAGCAAAAATTATTGTATCTCATGAACCAATCATTGTAACGCGTGGGAGACAGTGCCTGACCATGCAGTCGGGAGCTACATCTTCATCCAGAGCACGACACGTGACAGAGAGGGGATGACCACGCTGACAACGTAGCAAATGGCTGCATCCTCGCTAGGAGCTTGCCATGTGGCGAGTTAGAGCACTTGTGTCAGATAATGTAGCACGTGGCTGCGTCTTTAGTAGTGTGGAGCCCACATCTCCTTCAGCTACTCCAAGGCTATGACACCGTGAAATGTTATGTTTTTGAGAGAAAATTTCAAACCCCCTAAATAAAATCTGACACACCTCCATTTTCTAATACATTTTTTAAAAATATTATTAAAAAAAAATCCCTAAGAAAAATGGTGATCATGGCATGTACAAGGATGATCCTAGCATTCCTCTCCATTGTTATTGGGAGGTTTTGGATGTTGAACAGAAGCTCCATGCTTTTAAATTGGCCTTTGATTGGTATGTTTCCAGGGCTTCTCCATGATACATATCGTATTTATGTATTTGTGACTGAACGTGCTTGAGCAAAATCATGGCATGTTTTTGTTTAACGGACCAATGAATTTTGTCAATTCGCCCGACACAGTTGAATTTTGTCAAATCGATCAAATTGATGGCATTTGACAAGTTTGATGTGAAAGGTTACTCGTGTTAGATAAAACCTTCACCTTGTGGGCTTTTACTTGAAACCGATTTTGAACCTCAAGAGGAGTTGTTACCAATAAGCATTCTAAATTTGGCATCATTTTTTTAATTAGCACCCAAAGCAAGATGGTACATTTCATAAATATAGCGTTGGCAATAAATGGTAATTTATTTTAATTGCATTCATGAACGTGTGGCTTTATTTTTAAGAAATTTATTGTTTTCCTTTTGATTTAATATTTGATATAATTTCATCTTAGTTGAAAGTAGAGGTTAATATAAATCAATTAACTAGTTTATGATTAAAAAAATTAATCAATTCATTAATATCGATTTTTTAAAATCATTAACCGTTAACTAGAATCAGTCTGTTATATTTAATTAACCAATCAATCGATTTAAATTTTTCAATTTGATTAACCAATCGGTTAATTATTATAATTTATAACATACAATTATAAAAAAAATTAGAAAAAGTTTAATTTAATTTCAAATGCAGAAAGTGATTCAAAATAAAAATTACAAAACTAATATAATATACTAGTCAAAATTTATGTTTAATAAATTAATAGCTAATATAATAAAATGGACTTGATATGTTGAAAATTAGCATACTTAATTGTAAATAAAAAAATTAGATAATATTAAATTTTACAAAATATATTCTAAAATTTTAAAAAATAATTAAATGCCATTAAATAAAATATAAACATCAATACATTATGATAAAAGTTAATCGTTTTCACAATATAAATATTATTTTATATAATTAAAAAGAATGACATAATTTAAAAATAATTTAAATAACTATATAAATTTTATAAAAATAAAAATTAAGATATAAAAATAAAAATTTATTTTAAAATATTACTTTGTATATAAATTTTAGAGAAATAAAAATTAAAATTTTTAATATATATATATATATATACACACACACACTACAATCATAAAATCGAAAAAAAATTGAATCGAAACTAAAAATAATAATAAATCAATCGGTTAACCGAAATCGTAGATTTTTTTCTGAATATATACCATAACCAATAATCGAAATTAATAATATTAAAAAATAAAATCAATTAAACCGATTGAATTTAAAAAAAATTAATTCAACTTGGATTTAAACAGTTTTTCCTGTTTTTTTAGGCAGCCCTAGTTGGAAGGACTCCCTTTGCTTAGTGCTTACAAACAGTTCACGCTTTTTTCTGCATTCTTTTTAATTTTATTATAATTTCCACCTTTCCGATATTGTTCTTTTGTCAAATACAGCTGCCGGTGCACACAAAGAACTCTTACATTATACATGTTCTCAAGTATTATAAACTTTACATCCTTTACAACAACTATACATTTTTGTACTTTGTTATTTATTTACTTTCAGGTCTTGATACTTGTGCCGACAATATTTGTGGCTCAAGTTGCATGATCACCAATTTGTGGTAGAGCCTCGAGTCTTTGGTACAATGTTACAATTATCATGATGGAATTTAAAATTATTGATCTGACAGAAATTAATTAGAATATACAAATAATTGAGTGCAGGGATTCATTAGGACTTTTCAAATACCCAGAGCCTAAACATCATCTTCCATATTAGCACCCTCCCCCACCCCTTGAAGGAGAAAAATGGTGATAATGGCATGTATGGGGATGCTCCTAGGTTTCCTTTCCATTGTTATTGGCAGGTTTTGGCTGTTGAATAGAAGCTCAATGCTTATAAATTGGCCTGTGGTTGGTATGACTCCTGGGCTTCTCCATAATACATATCGTATTTATGATTTTGCCACTGACCTTCTTGAGCAAAGTCACGGCACATTTTTGTTCAAAGGACCATGGTTTTCTGGCATGAAATTTCTCATCACTAGTGATCCTATGAACTTGTATCATCTTCTAATTAAGAACAAACCCAACTACCAAAAGGGTCCTGAGTTCAAGCAGCTATTTGAACCTTTTGGAGATGGGATCTTTAATTCCGACTCAGATCAATGGAGAATTCAAAGGACTATAATCCACAATTTCTTCAATGACAAGAGGTTTTGTCCAACGGTTGAAACAACAATGGAGCATAAAATATTAGAATGCCTATTCCCTGTACTAGACAATGCTTTTAAAGAAGCAACTGAAGTAGACCTACAAGACATATTTCAACGATTAACGTTTGACAGCACATGCCTGTTGCTCTTAGGTTACGATCCAAAATGTCTTTCTATTGAACTTCCTCACGTTCCTTATGAGAAGGCATTTTTTTGACATGGAGCAAGTTGCTCATAACAGGCACCTTTTGCCTTCATCCATTTGGAAGTTTAAGAGATGGCTTCGGATTGGAGAAGAGAAGAAGTTTAGAAAAGCTTGGGGTATTGTTGATGATTTTCTGGAAGAAGTTATTGCAAGAAAGAGAGTACTTGAAGAAACCAACTTCAACTTCTTACTTATTTTTTATCAGAAGATGATCGTCAGCCAAAATTTATAAGAGACATGATCTTTAATCTGTTTGTAGCCGGAAAAGATACTATAGGTGCTGCTCTTATTTGGTTTTTCTGGCTAGTTGGAACTCACCCACATGTAGAGAACAAGATTTTAGAGGAGATACAAGAAGTTTTGGCAGTAAAATCAAGGATATTCAATTTTGAAGACGCAAACAAACTCAATTATCTTCACGCAGCTATATCCGAGGCACTAAGATTGTATCCTCCTGTCCCTTTAAATCACATCGTAGCTATTGAAGAAGACATTCTACCTAGTGGCCATCATGTTCCAAAAAACATGAGGATTCATTATTCACCATACGCAACAGGAAGAACGAAAGAAACATGGGGACAAGATTGCATGGAGTTCAAGCCAGAGAGGTGGATTTCAGAACAAGGGAAGCTCATAACTGTGCCTTCTCACAAGTTTATAGCCTTCAATGCAGGACCTAGAATTTGCTTGGGTAAGAACTTGGCTTTCCTTCAAATGAAATCAATAGCTTCTGCCTTTCTATGGAGTTATTCTTTTCAAGTGCTTCAAAATCAAGCCGTTCGTCAGCTACTTCTATAATTCTTTACATGAAAAATGGTTTGAAGGTTAGGATTTCTAAAACATTTGCATTTTAATATCTCTATCCATATGTACTTTTTTTCAAATATTTGTCTTATGTCCTAATTATTATATTATTATTTGTGTTTTTTTTTCCCTTGTGTATTACTTGTTGCCATTATGTAAAATTTGCAAAAGCAATTAGCTAATTAATTGTATAGATTTATAGCAGCAAATCCAGACATGAACAAAAACAATAATCAATTTCAAACCATTCTTTCTCCTAGACAATCAAACAACAAAATAAATGGAAAAATAAAAAAGATAACAAGAGAAGCATAAGTTTTTAGCAACCCTAATCTTCAACCCATTTCTCATATAAAGAACAACGGAAACACTTGGGTGGATTGGATGATCTTGAACCACTTGAACAGAATAATTCCAAAGAATAGAAGAGGCAATTGCTTTCATTTGCATAGAAGTCAAGTTTTTACCTAAACAGCTTCGGGGTCCAGCATTAAATGCTATGAACTTATAAGCAGGAACATGAATGATTTCACCTTCGTCTGAAATCCATCTCTCGGGCTTAAATTTCAAGCAATCTTTCCCCCAATTTTCTTCCATTCTCCCCATTGTGTATAAGCAAATATTTAATCTTGAAATTCTCAGGAATTTGATGCCCACTGGGAAGAGTATCTGACTTAACAGACACAATGTGCTCAAATGGAATTTGTTGGGTACAGCCTTAATACCTCACATATAACTGCATGAAGATAAACAAGTTTGTTAAGCTCTTCAAATCTAAAGATCTTCAGTTCATGATCAGCTTTATAATCGATCCCCAAATTTTCTTTCATCTCTTGCAAGATCTTTTCTCTCTACAAAAGGGTGTTCTCCCACAAGCCAGAAAAGCCAAACAAGAGCAGCAGCTATGGTGTCTTACCAGCTCCCATCAGATTGAACACCATGTCAATTAGAAACTTGTCTGATTTAATAAGATCGCCATTTTCTTCATCTTCAAGACTCAACAAGTAAGTTAGTACGTTGAATTCTTTGGATGGGTTCAATTGATCTCGCTTAGTTGTGATGTGTTGCACCACAAATTCTTGCAGGATTTTCCATGCTTTCCTTAGACTTTTCTCCTTCCCTATCTGAAGATATCTCTGCAACTTCCAAATGCTGGTTGGAACGAAGTGTCGATGAAGAACAGCCTCCTCCATGTCATGAAAGGCTTTCTCAAGATCAACATGAGGTAATTCAATGGATAGGCAATTAGGTTCAAATCTCAAAAGAAGTATACATATATAATCAAAGGATAATCTTCGAAGTATGTCCTGTAGGTCTACTTCATTTCCGAGTTTTGATGCATTTTCAAGAACTGGGAACAGGCCATGTAAAATCTTCAGCTCTATTATTCCCTTTACAGAATCCTTGAATCTCATGTCATTAAACAAAGAGTGAATTAATTTCTTTTGAATCTTCCAATGAGCATTAGAATCACAAACCCGAATCCCATCTCCTAAAGGTTCCATGATCTCCCTGAGCTCGTTGCCCTTTTGGTAATTGGCAAAGTTCTTGGTAAGCATGTAATTGACATTAGTAGGATCACTTGTCACCACAAAATCCATGCCGCTAAACCAAGGACCTTTGAACAGAGCTGTGCCCCCATTTTGGTGGAGAAAATCAGTGGTCAAATCAAGGACTTGAGATTTATTGCTAAGAAGCCCCATCCCCAAGTACAGGCCAATTTATTAGGAAAGATTTCCTGTTTGACCAAAAAATCAAAAGAAAAACAATGAAAACAAATGCTATTAGCATCCCAACATAACCAAGTATGGACACTGAGGCTATTGTTTGTTGTAAATTGACTTGTGCAAGTGACTTTTATAGTGGGAATTTTACTTGAAATTAGTTACTTTACCTTTATTGCTTCCTAAGTTCACACAAGGATCAAGTGACAAGTGAAGAAAGGCTCAAAAATAGGAAGAGGTTAGAAAACGGTTAATGACAGTAACAATGCCAAATGTGCAAGCTTTAAAAATGTCAATGTAATGTATATATTGGATACCAACAATATGATTTAAAAACTAATATGCACCAACAACAAAGTTTGTGAAAAATCAGAATATAGAAGATGGAATTGTAAGTAATAAAAGATAGAAAATTGATCATTTTTTATTCAACTCAAATTGTTGGAAAAAAATACAATATAAATGTGCAGAAGCAAGCTATCGTACCCATTCAAACATTTTAAATTTTGAAATTTTCTGGAAGTCATTCACACAATTGCAAAAAGGAACTTCTATGAGAGAATATCAAGCACATATTAAAATTCACACTTTTTTGTTGTCTTCCTGGACAAAGTTGACTATTCTTTTCATTGCTAAGTATTGCGGCCAACATGATGGAAACCCTGCTCTGTTTCAATACCTGGATATCCCAGTCCCACATCAATTATTAGACCACAAGGTCAATTATTAGTGCTTATAATTTTTTACTCAACTGTAGCAGTAGCCTTATCTCTGCATAAATGATTATCTATTATTTATGTTATTGAGACTTTCAGTTCTGGATCCAACCTAATGATCCTGCAGAATATACCATCATAAAGACTCCACAATTTGGTCTTCTAAACTACAAAAGTCTAAACTATTTTAGTACACTATTATTACCAATCAACTAAATCTCGACAACAAACTATAGAATACTATCATTTTCCAATCTAACTAATTATAATCTATATTAGAAAAAACCTTTTTTCTGTGACTAATACCAAAATGTGAACCATCTATCAAAACATGCTATATATTTTTTTTAAGCTTTTTGATCGCCCCTAGCTACAAGGTAAAGATTCCTCCACCAATAATCACAGTATCCCTTGCCAATAGCAAAATAAAGCAGAAAATAACTAAAATAAAAATAGAAATAATGGAATGTCCATACCTTCAAAGAAAAAGTATATCCTCTCGGTGCTTTCAAAAATTAATTATCAGTTAACTGTTGCTTAAAAAAAATAATAAACTATTGTATTCCGAATTACGTACCAACGAAACTAATAAATATACATATATGATTGAACCTGATTTCTGGTGGAGAGAATTGGAGTTGTGTATTTGCAGTCAAAATTATGAAGCATTTTGGTCCATTCTCTCCATCATATTATCCATTTCTTCCGGGTTTGCAAACGATTCTATCAAAAGATACCCTGTAAACAAAATTTCAAGTCTGTTTTACAATTTTGTTTAAGAAAGAAAAACAACGGTTTTCAGTTGTGATGAATTGAAATTTAAAATTAACTGGTTACCTAGAGAGTTGGATAAAATGCTAAAATTGGAATTGGGTCAGAAGCTCTGCAACCAAATAAAAAAAAAACCAACCGTAAACTCCAAACTCAAAACCCAAATCAGTAGGATTACATTATTTAATCCAATTCCTAGCTCAAAAACATAAATGCTAAAACTTTCAATAAAATACGACTAGAAAATGAAATAAATACACTAATCAATTGAAAAAAAAATAACAACAATGAAATATCAGCTGGGTTTTCTTCTTGCCTAAAAGAGAACTCTCATAAGGCCCTTTATGGAGTTCAAATTCACAACCTTACCACCTTAGAGAAGATTTCAGAGTCAATTGTCAAAATCTCAATAGCAAAAATTCTGAAGTTTCTAAATTTGGTAAAAGATCTCAACTTAGGCAATCTTTAACATGGAAAATTATCAAGAACGAATATAAATCATAACTACAGAGGCTAGAAATACGTAAATTATAAATAAATTTTTCTTTCCAGCTCCTATTATAATCCTCAGGAACAGTTTATACTGTTGATAGAAAATGACTTACGGATAGAATGAAGGTAGCGACACTCGGTTTTTCTTATCATGTCTTTCTCCCACCGTGAACGACAACCGATGATTGAAGACTCAAGGCATTGAAAAACCCTAGAAAATCAAAGGAAGAGAGAGAAAAGGACCCAGAAATGATGGAGAGGCGGAGAGAAAGAGAACCAATAACGATCCGCCACACATGACGGTGCCCGATGTGAAGGATGCTTCGTCGTCACAGAGTTTAGAGAGAGGAAAAGAAGGGGTTAATTTCACCGCTAAAGTTTATTAGCCGTGACGTTCTGGTTAATTAATTTCTATTTATAAAGAAAAAATTATTTAATTATTATTTAGTAACATAAAAATCAGTTAAATCGAAATTACGAAAATCAGATCATCGATGCATATAAAATATGTATATCATCAGAACACATCGGTAAAAATGACACATCATCAAATGAATTATTGCATATATGTTATAATATAAAAATAAAAAATTTACCATTAATTTTTTTTACCTAACCCACTTTTTCACCCCTTCTTTCTCTTATTCCTCTCTTTCTCGTCGTTGCCTATCTTGATCTCCACTATCCCGATCTCATCTCTCATTATTTCTATCTCAAATATGATAAAGCCATCGATCTCTCCTCATCTTTTTTTCTCCAATCCGGATGGTGTCTCATTCTAATTTCGATCTATCCTTTTTTGTTCTCGATCCCTCTCTCTTCATTCTCTTTTTCGGATCTATTTTATTTTGATCTTTTTGTCTTTGATACTCTCTATTTGTTAAGTCTTTCTCTCTCTCTCTCTCTCTCTCTCTCTCTCTCATTTTTATATTGTATTTGAAATGGTATAAATATAGAGTTGGGAGTTGGAGTGAGAATTTTTTGCTTAAATTTGTGTGAACAAAACCCCAAAAAAGAAAAAGCAGTAACTTTCGAAGCTCAACTCATCGTCAGAAATCTACTCATGAAGACTCCCCACCATGAATATCGAAATTTTATGATGTTGTGCTCTCCTTTGAAGTTTTTCTTTTTTCATTTTGTAATACTTCAACTATTTCTTTTTAAAGTTGCTTTTTGTGGTTTACTTAACGATTATACTTCCATGAACAATATTTTGTAATTTGGAAGTACTCACATTAACTGTCTAGAACATCTTATAACTTGTGATCTTTTGTTAATATCCAGTAAAATTTCATAATATATACTATTCCGCCTCAGTTAATTTTAATCATTATTAACTGATGTATACAATGTATACCCTTACTCCATCAATTAGTTGAAGATATTGGAGCAAGGATGTACAATGTATACTATCCCTTTTAATTATTTTGCCAATTATTGTGTATTTAATTACTGTTAAAAATGTTAATCCAAGTTTAGGTAAAAATTCACATTTCTAATAGTACTTACAACTCTTCAAGAAAAGGTATTATTGTTATAATAGCTTACATTTAAAAAAAATCTCTGATCAAAATTTTTTTATTGTTAAAAAATTCAATAACAAATAATTAAAAGGAATAGTAGAGATTGTATACTCTTACTTCAATATCTTCAACTCATTAATGGAGTAAAGGTATACATTGTATACATCGGTCAATTTTAATGGGGTTAAATCCAAACTTCGCAACAGTTAATTTTAATCTTTATTAACTAATGTGTACAATGCATACACTTATTCCATTAATTAGTTAAATATATTGGAGCAAGGGTATATAATATATACTATTCCTTTTAATTATTTGCCAATTATTATGCATTTAATTACTATTAAAAATTTTAATCCAAGTTTAGGTAAAAATTCACATTTCTAAGAGTACTTACAACTTTTCAAGAAAACGTATTACTATTATACTAGCTCACATTTAAAAAAAATCTCCGATAAAAAATTTTTTATTATTAAAAAATTCAATAACAAATAATTAAAAGGAATAGTAGATATTGTATACTCTTGGTCCAATATCTTCAACAAATTAATGGAGTAAGGGTATATATTGTACACATCAGTCAATTTTAATGGGGCTAAATCCAATACCGCATCAATTAATTTTAATTCTTATTAACTGAAGTGTACATTGTATACACTTGCTCCATTAATTAGTTAAAGATGTTGGAGCAAGGGTATACAATGTATACTATTCCTTTTAATTATTTGTTATTGAATTTTTCAATAATAAAAAATTTTAAATAAGAGAATTTTTCTATAACAAAGAAAATCCATATAAATTACAATGAATGAAAATCCATATTTGGTAATGGCGCATCATGCCATTTAAAAATCCACATCCTCCATTTTTCTATAACAGAAAAAATTCATATAAATTACAATAAATGAAAATTCTAGTTTAAATCTCAATTTTAACCTTACCGGAGTAAGATAATAAGTGAAAAACTTTCTCATTGGATTATTTACAGTCTTGAAATTCTTCATTATGGCTTGAACTTGGCAACCACAGTACAAAATAATAGGATCTTTTCCTTCAATGTTACTATAATATGAATTAATTTCAGATGAAGAAGAATGAGTAGCCATGAATTAAAAAAACGAAGATGAGGAAGAGTAGATGAGAGCTAAGAGAAATTCAGGACACTAAAGATCTCAAAAAGCGAGACATCTAAAAGGAAATTGAAATAGTAGAGATGCAGGGGTTTGTTAAATTTGAGACAGAGATGGAACGAGGAGAGACTGACAGCTTTGTTAGATTTGATATAGAGATGGGGAGAAGAGAGAGACATCGCGACAGTGGACATCAATAGAGGGGGTGAGGAGAGAGAGGGGGAGAGGAGAAAGAAGGGGTGAAATGATTTAAAAAAAATTGATTGTAAATTTTATTTTTATGCAACGTAGGCTGTGACTCATCTGATGATGTGTCACTTTTTGTTGACGTGTCTTGATGCTACGAGTGTTTTACATGCGTTGATGGTCTTATTTTCGTAATTTTAATCTAATTGAATTTTATGTTACTAAATAATAGTTAAGTGATTTTTTGTTACAAATCGAAGTTAAGTGACCACAACGTTACAATTAACAAACTTTAGTGATCACCGATGAAATCAACCCAGAAGAGAGGAGGGCATATTTAGCGAAAAGTACAAAAAATCCTCAACTCGTGTTTTTACATTGTTATTAATGTATTATACAAGTCTGTCAGTTCGAATGGTTCAAATCATATTGTAGTTTATAATTTTATTTCTTAACCATGAAATGATGAGAAATAATCGATTTTTTAAAGAGTGATTGTCCATTAATAAAACTTTTCACTATTTAGTTAGAACTTTTATTATTATTATTATTATTATTATTTATAATTTTTAATATATTTTTATAATTTTAAATATACTTTTTAAGAATACTATTTTATAATAATTTAGAATATTTATAACAGGATATAAACTAAATAAAAATTACAATTTTACCAAACATGATTTGTCATAAAATTATATAATATTATTTTATATAACAAGATACTTTATATTAATGAAGGATGATGAAGATGAAATACCATGGATAAAATACATGTTAGTGTAAGCCCTAGCCCCAATGCATTGTAATAAAACACTTTGAATTAATAAAATGAGGCATTTATTTTATCTATTGTAGTCCTGTGCATATTAATTGATAGAACTATCCAAGAATGTTGTTTTAGTTTAAGTTATCATGTGTGAGGCACATAGTTCTAAGACCTTGAAATAAATGAGACTTCATTCTAAACATCCCTAGTCAGTCATTGTTATGGGAAAAACAATGAATTAAGACTAGTATGCTCTCTCTGATATTATGAGTTCTGTCTTACGGATCATTAGGACAAGAGTGTCAATTAGAGATCATAGATACATGTTAAAGAATATGGTATCTGGATACGATCCGCTCATGAGAACACTACATGGTACAAGTCATAAGTATTTCTCATATGCAAGTTTTGTATCGGAGTTCTTAGACCTAAAATCTCTATGAAACTCTTTATGAATTACTGTGTACTTTGACATACAACTAACGTGCTCGTAACAGAGTGACAAGTACGGGTATGATTGGGTATGCATTGATTCATGTTAGAGAGCATGAGAGAAGTGAAGGGATTACCTCTCTCGATACGAGAGAAAATATCATCGGCCACTTGATCAGTGAACTGAGAAGTGTATGGCCATATCGAGATGAAATAATGAGTAATCATTATTTATCTGAGAGTTCAGTGTCACTGAAATATCAAGAAAGGAATTAATATATATAAGGATGACTAGTTCCATGCCTTATATTAATTCTGATATTTATGGGTAAGGGACTATGCAAAATTGCATTAGGTCACTAAATGTCATATGCATTTTCATTTAATTTGAAATGCTATAATATCTTGCTAGAGAATATATATAGCCTTTGAATTAATTTATTAATTCATTGTCAATATTAAATGGACATATAGGATCGCACACAAAGCATTGGACTTAAAATATTTAAATCGTGTATTGGAAATTAATTTTGACTTTTATTTAAATTCAAATTAATGCATAAAATGGGTAAATAGATTTTTGCCTAAAATAGCTAGCTATTTTAGGCAAATCTGTAAAAACAGTTTTTTTGCCTAAAACAGTAAAACTGCCAAGGTGCGATTTTGCCTAAACCAGACAAATCTGTCAAACAAGTTTTTTTGCCTAAAACAGCTAGCTGTTTTAGGCAAATATGTTGAACTGTCATTTTGCCTAAAACAGCTAGCTGTTTTAGGCAAATATGTTAACAGTTGTTACACGAGAAAAATTTATTGGCATATGCTAGTTTTAATTTCAATTACTTAATTATCTATGTATGATTATGTTAATTGAGTATTAAATTCTAAATTGTATTTAATCAAAATATAATACTTGAGAGGGAATTAATGTGGCCAAAATTCGGCAACCAATTAATTCCAAAATAAGTTTATTTTGATTAAATGACTAATGCCATTTAAATTTAAAACCTAATAGAGTTTGAATTAATTTAAATCACTTAATTAGGAAGTGATGGAGGCTAAATATATTCCTAATTCTAAGGGATTTTGGTATGACCTATCTTTCCTAAATTAATGATATAAATTAATTAATTCTATTTTTTGACAAGGTGAACAATTTTTCTCTTTTGGCCGAAATACACAAGGGGAAGAATACTTTCTTGCTTTCTTGTATTCTTGGGCATTAATAGCACCTAAAAGAAGTGCAAGATCAAGTCTTGTAGCTTCAAACAATTTCCATTACACAATACTTTAAAAGAGAGCTAGCAATCTCTATTTTAAGCCATATTTGCAAGTGTGTCTGTGAGAATAGAGGGAGTGGCGTAAAAGGTTGTTCCTTGGCATTGGTGATCAAGATCCGAGGCAAATAAAGTCATCTTAGTTGCTGGTCATCACCAAATTAAAGATTTAAAAGGCATCAAAAGTTGTTAGTTTTAAAAACCCTAAAATTGCATGTTTCGATTCTTGTCATGGAATTGTTTGGCATGTATGATTGTTTTTATCATTTTTTCGCTACACGATTACCATGAACATATCATGTTATATTCCATTAGTGGTATCAGATTCCAAAAATGCTTATTTTAGTGCTTTAGATGCATGAAAAAATTAATTAAAAATCGTTATTTTGAAAACATGCAATGCTGAAATTTTCTATTTTGAGTTTTTTGCATTGTTTTGGTGTAGAAACGATTTTAATTTATTAGATAGGTATTATAATTAATATGACATATTAATATACTGTCCTAAGATGTTCTAGGAGCTGTTAATGGTCAGATTTAATTAATAAATAATACCTGATGGTACATGTTAATATTAAAACTAGGTGCTAGTTGGCATGTTAATTGTTAGTTTAACAACTAGTTTTCAATATTAAATGTAAAAACAATTTTGGAATGTTTGTAAGTGATATTTAAAGATTAATTATCAGGTCTGGACATATTTTAAATTTGGTTTTAATTCTGATCCATGACAATTTAATTGATTAATCACTTAAAACTATGACTAGTTTGTGTTTGTTACATGTTTAATCTACATTGTTTGTTTTGTTTTGATTAAAATGGTAAAAACACATTTAGATCAGATTGGTACAGAATATTAAATCAATGTTTATGACCTTATTTAAATTATTTAATGAATCATAAAATTGATTTAAATGTTTGTGCATTTATGGCATTACATAAGCATTAAACAACTAGTTTTTGTTGTTTGTTTGTTTTTGCATGAATGCCATGTACTATATATGTGTTCTTCATGATTTTATATTTTTAATTCATGTTGGCACATATTATATGTATTTTTAATGTTTATGGGCTGTATGACATAAAATTAAAAATGGCAAAATTGGAAATTATACTAGAAATGATTTATAGCACAAATCTAACTAGTTAGTGTTTTGGGCTTTTAAGAGAACTTATTCAATAAGAGGATTTAGTCCATTGGGCTTTGGCCCAGGCCTATCGCGGGGTCTTCTCTTAAAGGTTTAAGTACACAATTTCCATTAATGGGCTTGGCTAAATTAATTAAAATTGGACTTTGTTTTATCCATGAATGTTATGTATATTTATTTGCTAGTTTGGTGTGATGAATGGATATGCATGGTGCATTCATTGGCCCTGGGTTTTGTAATTAAATATGGCCTGCGAGCCATTATATTTTATTGTAAAAGTTTCATTTATTTCTTAGAATAGAATATACTTGAAGAATTTGTAAATCAAGACGAAGCCCACCGGAGTGGAGAAGCCAAACTCGAAGATTCTTTTGTAATAGTATAAAATCTTAGTTGTAGGTTTTTGGGCCCATGTTTGTCACGCTTTACTTTATACAATTATTTATATATGCATGCTATGTATGGATGACAAAGCGTATGCCATGTAAGCCATAATAAAATGAATCCCTAAAAATAGTAAGTCACAAAGTTGCCTTCCTAATTCGAAACATGTCAAGGCATCGATCATCGGTCACGTAGACTAGGAGTCCTAGATGCGCCTGATTATCTTTGTGAGGCATGGGTTGTGAATGTAGGTTGGACTTAACATGGAAAGGGATGCCCGGACCTAGGCAACTAATAATGGGTTTGTGCTATAACATCTTAAGATGTTAGCCTATTTGATCCAAGAGTCATGTACAAGACATGATTGGAGTTTTCCTACCTAAGTAACTTAACTTGTTAGGTGTACAAGCTCAGCTTGACTAATAAGTTGTTGTGAAAAGTGGATCTTGGCCCACATTAAATCAATAACGCGAATTATTTAAAGGGATATTAATTCGGTTTGTGGGATCATAAATAAGACCTCATTTAATCTTGCTAAAATTTTATTGTAGATTGAAAATGGCATATTCAAACAACAATTTCTCATTGCGATCGGTCCTTAAAAAGGACAAATTGAATGGCACCAATTTCATAGACTGGTCTCGAAACTTAAGAATAGTTCTTAAGCAAGAGAAAAAGTCGTATGTTTTGGATGCACCCTTGCTTGAAGAACCTGCTAGGAATGCCTCTGCGGTTCAAAAGAAAACTTTTGAGACCAAGAAGAGCGACTCCAATGATGTGACCTGTCTGATGCTGGCCACTATGGTGCCTGAATTGCAAAAGCAATTTATGGACCAAGAGGTTTATGCGATCATGGTGCACCTCAAGGAGATGCTCCAAGAGCAAGCTCGTCATGAGAGGTTCATGACAACAAAGGCTTTAATTTCTTGTAAGATGGCTGTGGGTACTCCTGTTAGTCCCCATGTACTCAAGATGAAAGGGTATTTTGATACTCTTGAGAAGCTTGAGGTACTAGTGCCAAAGGAATTGGCCACTGACTTGATCTTAGGATCATTGACTGATGATTATGATCCATTTGTGATGAATTATAACATGCATGCAATGAACAAGTCAGTCACTGAGCTTCATGGGATGCTTAAGAATGCTGAAGAGAACATTCGAAAGACCAATCCCGTATTGATGGTTCAAAGGGCATTAAAAAGGGACCCGCTAAGGGAAAGGGAAAGGCTAAAACCAAGAATGGCCTAGCTCGATTCAAGTCAAGTGGGAGTGCACCTCAGGCCCAATCCAAGCCCAAGGCGCAGAAGCTCAAAGAGAGTGAGAGCACTTGCTTCCATTGCAACAAGATAGGGCATTGGAGGAAGAATTGCGCTCTCTTCAAGGAAGAACAAAAGAAGAATGGAGCTAAAGCGTATAGTTCTGGTATTTTTGTTGTTGAGATTAACCTTTCTATTTCTACCACTTGGGTATTGGATACCGGTTGTGGTTCTCACATTTGTTCAAATGTGCAGGGGCTAAGATATAGGCGGTTACTTGAAAAGAATGAAGTGGACCTCCGTATGGGGAATAGAGCACGAGTTGCTGCCATGGAGATAGGCAATTATCACCTCACTTTACCTTCCGGACTTTGTATTGTTTTGAATAATTGTTATTATGTACCTGCTATGAGCAGAAACATTATTTCAGTTTCATGTTTGGATAATGATGAATTTGATTTTGTTATTAAAAATGGCAATGCTCATATTCGTCGCCAAGGCATTTCTTATGGCAATGCCATGTTGCAAAATGGCCTTTATATCCTTGATTTACAAAATAAAGAGTCCATATACAACATTAATACAAAGAGGGTTAAATCAAACGAATTGAACCCTACTTACTTCTGGCATTATCGTTTAGGACATGCAAATGAAAAATGCATTTCAAAACTCCACAAAACTTGAGTGCTTGGGTCATTCGACTTAGAGTCTTATGATACATACGAGCCATGTTTGCATGGAAAAATGACAAAGAGTCCTTTTAACTAGAAAGGTGAAAGGACTAATGGCTTATTGGAACTAATACATACCGATGTATATGGACCTTTAAGTACACAAGCTAGAGGTGGTTTTAGCTACTTCGTGACATTCACAGATGACTTCAGTAGATATGGCTATGTCTATCTAATGAAGTACAAGTCTGAAACTTTTGAAAAATTCAAAGAGTTTAAGAACGAAGTAGAAAACCAACTTGGCAGAAGTATAAAAGCCATTCGTTCAGATCGAGGTGGCGAATACTTAAGCCAAGAGTTTGACAATCATCTAAAAGAGTGTGGTATTATTTCACAACTCACTCCTCTTGGAACACCACAATGGAATGGTGTGTCCGAAAGAAGAAATCGAACTCTATTGGACATGGTTCAATCTATGATGAGTCAAGCTAATCTTCTTATCTCTTTTTGGGGTTATGCATTAGAAACTGCTGCGTTTCTATTGAACCGTACTCTAACTAAAGCAATTGAGAAGACACCATACGAGGTATGGACTGGAAAAGAACCTAATATGTCATTTCTCAGGATTTGGGGCTGTGAAGCACATGTTAAGAAATTAACATCTGACAAACTAGAGTCCAAATCCACTGTCTGCTTGTTTGTGGGTTATCCCAAAGAAACAAAGGGATACTACTTTTACTCACAAGCTAAGAACAAAGTATTTGTTTCTCGCAACGCTGTTTTCTTGGAAAAGGAGTTCCTTTTCAAGAAAGATAGTGGGAGTGAAGTAGAACTAGGAGAAATTCAAGCGCCACAAAATCCTATAGAGGATGAGTTGGAAATGGGATCAAGTTCACAACCAGTAATGGAACAAGAACCCATTACACAAGAACCTAGAAGGTCTGGTAGGGTAAGTCGGGAGATTGTGAGATATGGATTTCTAATCACCGATAGTGACACTATTGAGTTAGTAGATCGTGTAGGATTCTACTACCTACCGAGAAGCTATTGAGAGCCTAGACTCGAAAAATTGGCTTGAAGCCATGAAATCCGAGATGTAATCAATGTACGATAACCAGGTTTGGACCTTGGTTGATCCACCGGAAGGTGCTAAGGTAATTGAATGCAAGTGGCTATTTAAACTCAAAGCTGATAAGACCTACAAAGGTAGACTAGTAGCAAAAGGTTTTCGACAAACTCATGGTGTAGACTATGACGAGACCTTTTTGCCTGTAGTCATGCTCAAGTCCATTAGGATCTTACTTGCCATAGCTGCATATCATGATTATGAGATAATGAGTAATCATTATTTATCTGAGAGTTCAGTGTCACTGGAATATCAAGAAAGGAATTAATATATATAAGGATGACTAGTTCCATGCCTTATATTAATTATGATATTTATGGGTAATGGACTATGCAAAATTGCATTAGGTCACTAAATGCCATATGCATTTTCATTTAATTTGGAATGCTATAATATCTTGCTAGAGAATATATATAGCCTTTGAATTAATTTATTAATTCATTGTCAATATTAAATGGACCTATAGGATCGCACACAAAGCATTGGGCTTAAAATATTTAAATAGTGTATTGGAAATTAATTTGGACTTTTATTTAAAGTCAAATTAATGCATAAAATGGGTAAACAGATTTTTGCCTTAGGGAAATCTGTAAAAACAGTTTTTTGGCCTAAAACAACAAAACTGTCGAGGTGTGATTTTGCCTGTTTTAGGCAAATCTATCAAACGAGTTTTTTTTGCCTAAAACTCTAGCTGTTTTAGGCAAAGATGTTGAACTGTCATTTTGCCTAAAACAGCAAATATGTTAACAGTTGTTACACGAGAAAAATTTATTGGCATATGGTAGTTTTAATTTCAATTAATTAATTATCTATGTATAATTAAGTTAATTGAGTATTAAATTCTAAATTGTATTTAATCAAAATATAATACTTGAGAGGGAATTAATGTGGCCAAAATTCGGCAACCAATTAATTCCAAAATAAGTTTATTTTGATTAAATGACTAATGCCATTTAAATTTAAAACCTAATAGAGTTTGAATTAATTTAAATCACTTAATTAGGAAGTGATGGAGGCTGAATATATTCCTAATTCTAAGGGATTTTGGTATGACCTATCTTTCCTAAATTAATGATATAAATTAATTAATTCTATTTTTTGACAAGGTGAACAATTTTTCTCTTTGGGCCGAAATACACAAGGGGAAGAATACTTTCTTGCTTTCTTATGTTCTTGGGCATTAATAGCACCTAAAAGAAGTGCAAGATCAAGTCTTGTAGCTTCAAACAATTGCCATTACACAATACTTTAAAAGAGAGCTATCAATCTCTATTTTAAGCCATCTTTGCAAGTGTGTGTGTGAAAATAGAGGGAGTGGCGTAAAAGGTTGTTCCTTGGCATTGGTGATCAAGATCTGAGGCGGATAAAGTCCTCTTAGTTGCTAGTCATCACCAAATTAAAGATTTAAAAGGCATCAAAAGTTATAAGTTTTAAAAACCCTAAAATTGCATGTTTCGATTCTTGTCATGGAATTGTTTGGCATGTATGATTGTTTTTATCATTTTTCCGCTACATGATTACCATGAAGATATCATGTCATATTCCATCAATACCATCTAGTTTTTATGTACTAATTGATATTCTCATAATATCTAGAAAAAGAGTATGGAATCGGAGGACGATTGTAGAACTAGGGATGAAAGGCTGCTGGAAATCTGTAAAAGAAAAGAGAGAACCTTCTGGTCGAACCAGGGAGAAAACTCTGATAATAAAGTCAATAGAGTATTATGGGAAAGAGTAAAAGAGAAGGGAAAGGAGTTTCTTAATGTTACCTAATTACTTGGAGATAAGTCCTTATATAGAGATATGGGTGATTCGATATACATGATAGGTACTCAAGTGCTTGCTCATAGATTCAACGCCTAGGGTGGTTGAAGAGACAGCACTAACATGGAACATCAGAAGTGTGACATGACAAGTGGCGATGTTAGATATCTGAACTGGTTGACGCCATCAGGATGTTGACTATGTGACCATTTTTGGCTTTGTGAATCTTGGGCCCTAGGCTCAAGAGATCGTTCCAAAATAGAGGGAGTTATCATTTGCCCTCCCTCTTCTTAACCGGATTGGCTTGGACAGTTTTAGAAGATCCCACCCTTATATTTTGGATTTCAAGTTTAAAATTTTGAAATTTTGACTATAAAACCTTTTGCATGCCCAAGAAAATAGCTGTTAGAGGGCTCTTATCATTGGCAGCCATTTGATTGACGGTTCAATCACCACTCTTAAGACTGGTCCTCAATTTACACGTGGCTTTGTTCTTTAATGGGGCTTATTCTCGACTTGTAAAGGAAGTTACCTCATTTACTATAAAAGGGAAAGATAACTTTTGTTCATCACTTTTTGAAAAATTTTGCCTTTCTCTCCTCTCGCATCCTCTTGATTCTTGCGATTTCCAAATATTTTCTCAAAGAGTTTTGTATTCGCACTTGTTAGGGTTGTTTTCTTTAAAATTTTCCAAGTAAGCCTTTTTTTTGCTTGTATGTCTTCCAATTTCATTGTTATTTTAGTTATGATTTGTCATCATCGTTGTCGTCATAGTCCTCATCATTTTTATCCAAAGCCTTTTACTATATTTTAAAGATGGACTCCTAGGATCAAATTTAGATTTGGTTCTTTGTTTTGAATCCTTTGAGTATGGCCTCTAGTAATAGTGATTCAATCGGTTTAGATATTGAATTTCTTATGGAGTATTGGTAAAAAGATCCACCGATCAAACATAGTGGTCTTTCATCTTCCCAAGTAATGACTCTGAGAGAAAAATATAATATTCCTGAGGGTTTGAATTGTTGTCTTACCTTGTTTCTATATTGGTCTTTAATGGTCCTTTTGGAGAAAATAAAAATGAATGGGTCATTTGTCACTACGATAGTTTTAGTTCTGGTTTAAGGTTTCCTTTTAAACCCTTTGAGATAAATATCCTCATGAGCTATAGAATTGCTCCTAATGAGCTACATCCAAATGGTTGGCAAAGTTTAATTTGCTTTAGGATAGTTTGTAATGATTTGGAAATTGCTCCGAGCATCAAGGTTTTTATCCATTTTTTCTATCTCTTTGGTTGGGATGGCAGGCCAAAGTGCAATTTTACAAG
Source organism: Excoecaria agallocha (assembly GCA_037975025.1). Taxonomy (NCBI): domain Eukaryota; kingdom Viridiplantae; phylum Streptophyta; class Magnoliopsida; order Malpighiales; family Euphorbiaceae; genus Excoecaria; species Excoecaria agallocha. The sequence goes on from JBBPFJ010000069.1 coordinate 244,120, forward strand.
CAAAAGCAATAGGAGAATTTTCATTCTCCCTACTTCTATTAAAGGATTTTGGGAAAATTATTTTCTAATTGGTAAGAAGGGGGTTTTGGGGTGAGTTTGCATTGATCGAAGAGGCCTAACCATCTAAAAGATCTTACCAAAGATTTGGATATGTATAAACCGGATAAAGAGAAGTTGATGAAGTACATCACTAATCACATTGATGATCCGATCATATCGTCAACTTTTTTAGCTTATCTGGATGGTCTACAGATTAGCAGAACCAAATGTGAGCATAAGTATACATGCATTATGAATTTGTTACTTTTCTCTCTTTCTTGCCTTTTTTTTTTACATTTTCTTAGACTTTTATAGCTTCCATGGATCCTGAAATGAAGAAAAAAGTTATTGATATGACTAAAAAGGCTCGTGAGGTGCACAAGAAGAAGAAAAAGTGGAAATTGTATTAAGAAGAGGATAGTTCTGCTCAAGGGATATTAGTTTTAATGGATGAGGCATCTGTCGAGATAGAGTTCCTTCCCTAAGCATGGTTCCCTCAGTTAGGTTAAGTCAATTATTTCTAGAACCCAATTGGATCAGATGCCTATATTCGATCAAATGACTCCTTTAAATTCTCATAAATCAATTTCCTTGGAGAAGCCATTATCTTCTGCTCCTACTTCGATCTTTGTATTATTAAGAATATTTCTCTAAAGAAAATCCTAATCCATTGGTTTGACCAAGACTATTCAATTTGGACCCTTAGGTGTTAGATTTTCCATATAAGGATATGCTATCCGAGAAGGACATGAAGGAAAGAGGGTTGGTTTCCTTGCCTAGTCGTGAGCTTGCAAAAATTAGCTTGAACTCCTATAGGGTAAGTATAAATTCAATCTGGTTACCATTTGCTTATTCTTTTAACCTTTCTATTATTATCTCGTACATATATTATTGTTTGTTGTTTTAGGCTATTCAAGGTGTGATGCATCTTTATGGTGAAAATCTGTTCTGAAAGGAAAAGTTGAATGAAAAATTGTGTTTAGAGTAAAAGTTAAGGGACGAACTAGCTATTGTCCAAATTGATCATGCTTCGCAACTTGAAGCAATTTGTATGAAGCAATCTGCTTGAATTAGAGAGTTATCTTAATAGGTTAGCCAACTTTTCCAATCAAGTAGAAGAGTTATAGAAAAAGGTCAGATCGATTGAGTCTATTAATGCAGATCTTCAAAAGAAGTTGGATTTTCTTCACCAGACACTTTTGGCTAATCTCTTTAATTAGAAAAAGGAAGTCATGAGCCATCTAGGATAGCTTTAAAATAACTTTATTGGTAAAATGCAATTTCAGTGTCGGAAGCGATTCCCCAAGCTTGACTCAGTTTTATGGATGATCCTTTTGCTCTTTTTGATCCGCCTATTGAAAAAGAAGGGGAAGAAGAGGAGGGAGATAATCCGAGTGATAAATGCTAATAATTATATGATAGCCATGTATTTTTCTTCAACTTTAACTTTTTGTTTGACTTTTTACCTTTATAAATTTGAAATTTTATAAGACTTTTGTTTGAGATCGAATTATAGAAGCTTATTTTTCACTACAATTTGTTTGATCGGGATTCCGTCAATCTAAATTTACGACCATCAATTTTAGGATCATTGATTAAAGCTCAAGGTTTTTAATTGAGATTATATCGATTGGGATTTGGGATCCTCGATCAGGACTTTATAGTTATTAATCAATGTTAGGGTTCATCGATCGAAGATTTGGGATTGTCAATCGAGAATTTATCGATTGGCAAGTGGAGTAATTGATTGAGATTTAAGATTGGGAATTCATCGATTGTGAATCTTTGATTGAGATCCAAGGTCTTCAATTGCGAATACGTCGATCAGGATTCGAGATTTTTCCACTACTTAGACCAAATTATCAATTATCAAGAGAATTTAGTAGTGGGAATAACAATAATTAATTATGTAATAAATATTGGAAGAAAATATAGAGAGTAATATTACACAGTGAATGGGGTTACATTATATACATTTTAAATACTTTGACACTCCATGATCTTGGGATTTCTTGACCATTTAAAGTTCGCTAGTTTGTAAGTGCTTCAGCTTTGAACTTCACTAATCTTGTAGGGTCTTTCCCAATTTGGCATTAGCTTACCTACACCTACATTTTCCAAACCAATAGATATGCTTTTTAGGACTATATCTCCCATATTAAAGGCTCTTAATTTCACTCTACGGTTATGATATTCGGTAATTCTTTGATTGTAGGTCATAAATTCTTACATGGGCATCTTTTCTTTTTTCCTCTGTTAGATCCAAATCTTGCCTTCGATTTTGGTCATTACTTTGATCGAAATTTAAGGTTGATCGATAGGACGGCATGCTGATTTCAACCACGATTACTAATTCTAACCCGTAGACTAACAAAAAATAAGTTTAGAGTGTTTCTACCCTTAGGGAGGTCCTCTAAGACCAAAGTACACTTTGTAATTCTTCGATCTAATTTCCTTTAGCTTCTCTCAATCTCTTTTTTAGGTCTTCTAAAATGGTTCTATTTGAGACTTCAGTTCTGTTGTTACTCTAAGGATGAGTTATTGATCTTAGGTTGATTTTTAAGTTCGAGAAAAAGGATCTGAAGGACACACTATTGAACCGTTTCCCATTATCTATTATGAAGAACTTTGGTAGCCGATACATGCAAATGATTTCCTTTCAAGCAAAATTTTTTACCTCTTTAATGGTGGTCATGGCTAATGGGTTTCCTTTTATCCATTGGAGAAGTGATCCACTACCATGAAAAGGAATTTCATCTGTCGCCTTCCTTAAAGAAAAGGCCCTAAGATGTCTAGTCCCCACTGATCAAAAGGCTATGAGACTTTGATTGGGCTTAACTCTGTTGCTGGCTATCTTATAATTCTCCCATGTATTTTACATGTCTCGACTCTATTTTATGCATCTTTAAAAGTGTTTGGCCAGAAGTAGTCAATTTGTAGGACTTTTCTTACTATTGCTTTGCTAGCTTCATGCTCGCCATATATTTCTTGAATGATGTAGTTTTCATCTTCCTTCGAAATCCATTTGAGCCATAGGTGACTAAAAGCCTTCTTGTAAAGCTTGCTGTCTATTACAAAATAGTTGAGTGCTTTTCTTATCATTTTTCAAGCTTTCACCTTATTTTATGGTAGTTCCTTGGTATGGAGGTATCGGATGATATGAGACACCTTAGTTTCCCTTTGCTGATTAATTTCCATTACCTCTCTTTCACCAAGCTATGGTTTTGACTATTATACGAATGTTATATTTTCCTCTGTCAAAATTTGATCAGAAGAAGCCATATCTGCCAGATGGTTAGCTGCTGACATTTCTTCGCTTGATGCTTTCTATAGGCTTTAAGTCATGTATGCATCTTTAAGTTCTTTAAGGACCATTTTGACTTCCTATGGGTATCTTTTTATATTCTCCTCTTCTGCTTTGAAGTTTCCTAGGACCTAGTTTATTGTTAACTGAGAATCACTTTTGATGTAAAGGCTTTCTGGTAGGATGGATTTTACCATCCTTATACTTTGAAGTAATGCCTTATATTCGGTGACATTGTTGGAGACTTTAAAATTCAACCTTAGTGTGTATTTGATTGCTATGCCTATAAGGCCCTTGATTATAATGCCTGTGACTCCTTTTTTACTATTAGAGGTTCCATCTACGATCATTTCTGATAATGGTGAATTGATGTTTTTAGTATGTTTTTAGGTATTTAATTGAGTTAATTTTATGTTAATTAGGTTGAATTTCAGTTTAATAGGTTAATTTTATGTTTTTGGAGTTAATTGTAAATTTTGGTATTTTTCAGGGTTAATTTGTAAGAAAAAGGATTTAATTGCAAAAAGGCAAGAAGATTTGGGCCAAAATTGTGAATTTGGAAAATTCATGTTAATGAAAGATCGTGAAGTCCAGAAGACTTATGCATGGTTGTGTGTCTCAAAGAAGGAACTAATGCATGGCAACGTGAAGACAAGCAAGTAAAGATGCATGGCCACGTGAAGAGCAAGAAGGAATTATACACGGCCACGTGAAAATGAATGAAGAAGAACCCATGGCCACATGAAAATTAACAAAGGGAGACACATGGCCACGTGTTTTGTTTCCCATGAAGCAAAGGATTTGCGATTTTTCCAATTCAAGAAGGATTCTCTTCGTACTCCAAATTGGAAAGTTTGGAAAGCTTTTACAACATATTTTGCCTATAAATAGACAACTCTAACACCAAAGAAGGGGATCAATTAGGGAATTAGTAGGATCAATTAGAAGAATTCAATAGTGTTGGTTTTTTTTACATAGTTTTTCTTTTGTGTTTTTCTTTTCAACATTGTTTTAGTTTTTAATATGTTTAGTAAATAATTTTTTCTTCTTTTGCTAATGGGTTCTTGAAAACTTATAATTTCATTGTTATGACTTTATTTTGAACTTAATTTCAATATCGATTGATTATTTCTTGGTTTTAAGCATATTCTTATCTTTGATTGTGTTAAGATTAATTATTGGTTTATTGAGTAAATAACTAAAAATTGGTTTTGACATAGTTAATGATTTGCATGTTCTTTGGTTAACTCTTTAATATTTATGCATGATTATTATCTGAAATATGAGATAATTATGTGTTAATTTTATTGGTTAATACTAAGAGAGAAAGAACTAAGAATAAATTGGAGTTGAATTACTTGAAAAAGACTTCAATGAATATTTTGGAAGTTAAAATTAGATTTTCATGCTAAATATTAGATTTTTCTATGAGTTTAATACTAAGAATGATATACTTGAATAAAGATATATGGCTTTATTACTAGTTTTTCCATAATCACTAGTGTTTCTATTGAATTTAAGTCATTACAATGAAAGTTAAGGTTGATAGTTTCTTTAGCAAGAGAATTTCAGTTAATGTTTTGTTTTTAATTCATGTTAGATTAACTTTAGTTTTTATTTTATTTAATTGTTTATTTTGTTTAATTTTTGCTTTTAAATAAAAAACATTTGGGAAACTATCTCAGGTTAATTTAATTCATACATAGATATTATCCTTAACAATCCATGTTTCCTTGGGTACGATATTTGGGGTCTTAATCTATATTTGTCTGTATTACTAGCCGATTTAGTACACTTGCTAGACACTGGTCAAGTTTTTGGCGCTATTGTCGGGGAACATCGGTGTTGTTTGTTTAATATCTTTGATTAAGTTAGTCTGAGATTTTTATTTTTTATTTTTGATTTGGTGATTATTTTTTGCAGGAATAATTTTAAACATTTTTCAAGATGATGCAAGATGATGTCCAAAACTATGAATTAGTTCTTTTAAAATAGCAAATGAATGATTTAGTAAGAGAAAGAGAGGAGATAAAACTATTGCGTGCACAGTCACAAAATTCTTATTCATCACTATCCATTACTGAAGATTATTAATTTCTTTGGGCTTTGAGAGCACAATTGGAAGAATTGAGGAGAGAGAATCAAGAACTGCGATATTCAAAAGAAGCCTGTAGCTCTGAAAATCAACATCTTCATAACCTGCTTATAGTTAAGGACAAGCAATTTTGGGCTGTAAAAGAAAAATAAAGGGCCACACAAGAGGCTATTATCTTCGAACCTGAAGATGTTTTGGACTTGCTTATAAGAAAGGAAAGGGAATTTTATGCTGAAAAAGAGCAGTGGGAGGCTACATTAAGGGCTCAAGAGGAAAAGTTCAGAATTCAAAAAGAGAAGATAAGGACTCAAGAGGAGACAATTAAAAGTCAAGAAAATTTATTAAGGGATAAAGAGCATGGAATTGAAAAGTTGGAATCTAAGCTAGAACTTTTAAGCACTCAAGGTGATGATGGTAAGGAAAAGGAAACAAATCATTCATTAATAGGGGCCAAGGAGCAAGAGGAACAATTCATTTTTGAAGACAAGTCATGTGTTTATTTAGAAGGTGTAGGATCTTTTGTAGAGAATTTATCACCAAAGGAGCAAGAAAAGAAAAATTCTCAAGTGGAGATAATAGATTCAGTCCGCTTGAAGGATTTATTTAGGCTAGAAGAGCCGGTAGAGTTTGTTATCAATGAACCAAAGGAGGAATCATACTTTATTGAAGATATGGAATTTCTAGCTTTGGTGAACTATGATAGGTTTCTTCTACTAATGGGAGAAAATGAGGAGCAAAGTTCGGAGAGACCTGTATTTGGATCACAAGTTCAACCTCTTGAGAGTAACATGAATCGAGCTGGGACTCAATAAACCAGAACTTCTTATCTAACTTCTCTCTTTAAATTTTCATCAATTTTTTTATGTTTTGCATGTTATTTTCAATAATTTGTTTTGCCATTGTTTTTTTTAGTTTAAAGTTTAATGCATGTTTGTTATTAGTTTGTGTCTTTTAATTCATGAGTTTAAGATTTGGGTTTGAAAAGGAAGCTACTTCTAATGATTTTTATGCTTCATGATTAAATTGGGATTAGTAAGTGCTTCTAAGGTAATTAAAGAGCTAATATGAATTTATCAACAATTTTGAGGTAAGTAAAATTGAACTTTTCAAAGATTCATGAATGGGTTAGATGTGGGTTTGATTTTAGTTGCATAAAGATTCATGAACTTTGCATATGTTGAGTTAAAAGTGGACTTCAAAAGGAATTTAATTAATTGTTGTTGGCATAATTCAATTGGAGCTTGACAAGAAGGAAAAGGCATAATTGAATGAGTATGAGTGAAGTTGTAATTGGTTTATATGGTTCAAAAATCAAATTAGATGAAGTTTTAGCAAAAATTGATTCAATTTTGATTTACATGAGTAAAGGATTAATATAATTAATGGGATTGAATTTAAAAAGAAATTAAGGTGAATGCAATTTAATTTGGTGCTTTAATGTGCAGAAAAATAAAGCTCAAAAGGAGGAGAAAAAGTTTCGAGAGTCAACAGCTAAGCTGCGCATCCGTGGACTCAATTGCCTAGCCGAGTGCACAACCGCGTGAGTAAAGCCTGCTTGATAGCAGCCCTGTGCGGACCCACGTATTTTCCCCCTCCTGCAGTTGCGCTACCGTGTGCTGCCTCTCCCTGCCCCCATGCGTGCCCGTGTGTGGGTATGCCTACACCCATGTGTGGCCACGTATGAGGGGCACTGTCCCCATTTTAAATACCCATGATTTTTTTTCTTCTTTCTTCCCTTACAATTGCATTTTCTTTGCTCTTACCACTCTCCTCACTCATACATCACCAACCACAACTTCACACACTCGCATTACACCACTGCACTTTCTCATTCACTTGATCAATGCACTAACTCACACACTCACTCACTCATACACCCAAGCACACACCTTTCCACTAAGGCACACACACTTAATTTTTCATTTGCATGATTTACTTAATGAGCTTAATTCAAATAAATTGGTTTATGTTTCATTAGTGTTGAATATAAGTGCTTAGAGATTGATTTTCAGTTATGCATTGCATTTAATCTTAGATACTTATTGTTTGAAATTGAATTTTATTATTAGGTTGATATAGGTTGAGTTGTATTATAATTGGCTTATTTTATTTTATGCTTACCATGACCAATTAAAATCTTTCTCTTCCTATTATTTAAGCCTAATCATCACTAAATTACTTTACACTTGAAATTATGCATTCACACACTATCCATCTTGTCACATATTGATATTAGCATTAAGCACTCAAACAAGTTGGCTTAGTTGTGGTTGTTTACTTAGTCCCCATGATTATTATGTCTTATTGATTGCACTAAATTGGTTTTAGAGGCATGTTTGCTTGTTAACTTAATTCCATTGATCTCATGCTTTATTTTTGGCTTAATTATGGTTCTAAGTGTGGTGAGTTTACATTTCTCTTGAGCACTAACTTATTTCTCAAGTGATGTAGTGAGCTAAAATTTTTAATACTTTATTGAGGACAACAAGATTTTAAAGAGGGGGATAGAGCTCAACTGAACAAGATTTTGAAGATCCAATTAAAGGAGTTTTTCTTACCTTGCTTATTTTCTTACTCATGAATTATTTTGTTTTAGTCATTTTATTTCTGTTTTAGTTATTTAGTTTGGTTTTTAGTTTGTATGTTTAGTTTTTATTTTGCATGTTAGTTTAGTTAATTTATTTATCATTTATCATACATTTAGCTTAGTACGCCCTAGTTTTTCTCAAAAATGAATATATTAAACTTAATTTTAGAAGGTGCAATGTTTAAAATTCTTGTTTAGTAGTAGAATAAGTATGTTGTTTAATGAATTTTTGACTAGTTTAATATTCAACTTGATAAATATTTGTTAGTTTCCAAATTTTTTTGAGCACTTAAGACCAGTTTTTGAACTTAAAGAAAAAAAAAACAATGCATTGAAGTAGTGAAGTAAGGAAATTTAGAATACTAGAACTTTCCTCATCACCCTTCAAAGCATAAAAGCAATTCAATTCAAGCTAAAAAGTGATCTAGGCAATATTTTTTTTGATGAGTCATATCTTAACTTATTTTCTACCCTTTATGCATATTTGTATCCTTTGTTAACCATTTTGAGCCTAATGAGGTATGCTTAATGCGTGCCATATTTATTTTTCTTATTACACTCATTTATTTTACATATAGCCTAAAAAGCTTTTATCTTCCCTTTTAGAATTGGCCACTTTAGGATTGGATGGATTAATGGGAATTAAGTATCTTGAAGGGTGTGATAATTTATTTTTAACTTTATAATCTATGGCTATTATTGAAGTCAAGTGGATAGTAAAATATTACCTTGTATTTATTATCCATGTTAGTGTATTGCCAACATCAAAGCTAGTATGAAAAAGTAAAATAAAAAAAGAAAGAAAAGAAAAGAAAAAGAAAGAGAAAGAAAATGAAATAAAGCTAGCAAGTATGGCAAAATCTTAAGTGTGGGATAGTTACAAAAAAAATGGTTATGACTTCTTAAAAGGGTATGAATTGTGAATGTAAGAGAGTTTCAATTGTTATTTCTCTTTTATAAGAGCTTTGAATTGTGAAGGGTTGAGAAAGTTTGGCTAAATTCTTTATTGTGTAAGTTAATGGGATGAAAAGTTAGAATTATTAGTCTATTTTATCTTAGAGTAGCTATTCTTTTCGTTGATCTTTTATCCATTCTTTGATAACCAATACCTTAGCCCTATTACAACCTTTAAAAGACCTAAGTGATTCTAAGTTTTGTTTTTGAGTTGTTTAGCGGAGATGACCTTCAGATTCCAGTGCTAAAGGAGAGGCCTATGGTGTTTCTAGAGTTTCAAGTGTGAAACCATTTGAACACTTAGGTGTACAATCATTCTAAGTTTGACTATGAATTTGCATTGATGTTTTGGATTTTGAAAATATTTAAAATGTTTTGGTCTTACACACACACAAGAAAACTAACTTATATTATCTTGTTTGAATTTATTCTAGTTGAAATTTTATTAAGTGCTCTTGTTAATTGCTAAGCTTAATTTTGAAATGCATGATTCTTTATTAAAGTTTGATTATTTTGAGGAATTGGATTGTTTTAATTTGCTCGATATCGAGCAAAGTCTAAGTGTGGGGTATTTGATAATGGTGAATTATATGATGTTTTTAGTATGTTTTTAGGTATTTAATTGAGTTAATTTTGTGTTAATTAGGTTGAATTTGAGTTTAATTGGTTAATTTTATGTTTTTGGAGTTAATTGTAAATTTTGGTATTTTTCAGGGTTAATTTGCAAGAAAAAGGATTTAATTACAAAAAGGCAAGAAGATTTGGGTCAAAATTGTGAATTTGGAAAATTCATGTTAATAAATGATCGTGAATTCCAGAAGACTTATGCATGGCCGTGTGTCTCAAAGAAGGAACTAATGTATGGCCACGTGAAGATAAGCAAGTAAAGATGCATGGCCACGTGAAGAGCAAGAAGGAATTATACTTGGCCACATGAAAATGAATGAAGAAGAACCCATGGCCACGTGAAAATTAACAAAGGGAGACACATGGACACATGTTTTGTTTCCCATTAAGCGAAGGATTTGCGATTTTTCCAATTCAAGAAGAATTCTCTTCCTACTCCAAATTGGGAAGTTTGGAAAGCTTCTACAACATATTTTGCCTATAAATAAACAACTCTAACACCAAAGAAAGGGATCAATTAGGGAATTAGTAGGATCAATTAGAAGAATTCAATAGTGTTGGTTTTTTTTACATAGTTTTTCTTCTGTGTTTTCTTTTCAACATTGTTTTAGTTTTTAATATGTTTAGTAAATAGTTTTTTCTTCTTTTGCTAATGGATTCTTGAAAACTTATATTTTCATTGTTATGACTTTATTTTGAACTTAATTTCAATATCGGTTGATTATTTCTTGGTTTTAAGCATATTCTTATCATTGATTGTGTTAAGATTAATTATTGGTTTATTGAGTAAATAACTAAAAATTGGTTTTGACATAGTTAATGATTTGTATGTTCTTGGGTTAACTCTTTAATATTTATGCATGATTATTATCCGAAATATGAGATAATTATGTGTTAATTTTATTGGTTAATACTAAGTGGATCTCCGTGTGGGGAATGGAGCACGAGTTGCTGCCATGGAGATAGGCGACTATCACCTCACTTTACCTTCCGGACTTTGTATTGTTTTGAATAATTGTTATTATGTGCTTGCTATGAGCAGAAATATTATTTCAGTTTCATGTTTGGATAATGATGAATTTGATTTTGTTATTAAAAATGGCAATGCTCATATTCGTCGCCAAGGCATTTCTTATGGCAATGCCATGTTGCAAAATGGCCTTTCTATCCTTGATTTACAAAACAGAGAGTCCATATACAACATTAATACAAAGAGGGTTAAATCAAACGAATTGAACCCTACTTACTTCTGGCATTGTCGTTTAGGACATGCAAACGAAAAATGCATTTCAAGACTCCATAAAACTGGAGTGCTTGGGTCATTCGACTTAGAGTCTTATGACACATGCGAGCCATATTTGCATGGAAAAATGACAAAGAGTCCTTTTAATAAGAAATGTGAGAGGACTAATGGCTTATTGGAACTAATACATACCGATGTATGTGGACCTTTAAGTACACATGCTAGAGGTGGTTTTAGCTACTTCATGACATTCACAGATGACTTCAGTAGATATGGCTATGTCTATCTAATGAAGTACAAGTCTGGAACTTTTGAGAAATTCAAAGAGTTTAAGAACGAAGTAGAAAACCAACTTGGCAAAAGTATAAAAGCCATTCGATCAGATCGAGGGGGCGAATACTTAAGCTTAGAGTTTGACAGTCATCTAAAGGAGTGTGGTATTATTTCACAGCTCACTCCTCCTGGAACACCTCAATGGAATGGTGTGTCCGAAAGGAGAAATCGAACTCTGTTGGACATGGTTCGATCTATGATGAGTCAAGCTAATCTTCCTATCTCTTTTTGGGGTTATGCATTAGAAACTGCTGCATTTCTATTGAACCGTACTCCAACTAAAGCAGTTGAGAAGACACCATACGAGGTATGGACTGGGAAAGAACCCAATATGTCTTTTCTCAGGATTTGGGGCTATGAAGAACATGTTAAGAAATTAACATCTAAAAAACTAGAGTCCAAATCCAGTGTCTGCTTGTTTGTGGGTTATCCTAAAGAAACAAAGGGATACTACTTTTACTCACAAGCCGAGAACAAAGTATTTGTTGCTCGCAAGGCTGTTTTCTTGGAAAAGAAGTTCCTTCTCAAGAAAGACAGTGGGAGTAAAGTAGAACTTGGAGAAATTCAAGCGCCATAAACTCCTATAGAGGATGAGTTGGAAATGGGATCAAGTTCACAACCAGTTGTGGAACAAGAACCCATTACACAAGAACCTAGAAGGTCCGGTAGGGTACGTTAGGAGATTGAGAGTTATGGATTTCTAATCACTGATAGTGACACTATTGAGTTAGTAGATCATGAGGATCCTACTACCTATCGAGAAGCTATTGAGAGCTCAGACTCAAACAATTGGCTTGAAGCCATGAAATCCGAGATGCAATCAATGTACGATAACCAGGTTTAGACCTTGGTTGATCCACCGGAAGGTGCTAAGGTAATTGAATGCAAGTGGCTATTCAAACTCAAAGCTGATAAGACCTACAAAGGTAGACTAGTAGCAAAAGGTTTTCGACAAACTCATGGTGTAGACTATGACGAGACCTTTTTGCCTGTAGTCATGCTCAAATCCATTAGGATCTTGCTTGCCATAGCTACATATCATGATTATGAGATATGGCAAATGGATGTCAAAACTGGTTTCCTCAATGAAAATTTACTTGAGGATGTGTATATGACACAGCCTGAGGGTTTTGTCAATCCCAAGCATCCTAAGAAGGTTTGCAAGCTTCAAAAATCCATTTATAGATTAAAGCAAGCATCCCGAAGTTGGAATCTTCGTTTTGATGAGGCAGTCAAAGAATTTGACTTCATCAAGAATGAAGATGAGCCTTGTGTGTACAAGAAGGTTAGTGGGAGCATAGTAGTATTTCTGGTCCTATATGTGGACGACATCCTTCTCATTAGGAATGAAATTCCAACATTGCAAAAGGTTAAGCAATGGTTGGGAAAATATTTCTCAATGAAAGGCTTAGGTGAAGCCGAGACAATACTTGGTATTCGAATCTATAGAGAAAGATCGAATCGGCTCTTGGGACTAAGTCAAGAAAAGTACATAGACAAAGTACTAAAGCATTTTAGTATGGGAGACTCAAAGAAAGGGTACATACCTTTGGCTTTGGGAGTTCCTTTGACTAAAGAACAGTGCCCTAAAACCAAAGAGGAAAGGGACAACATGAGTAGAATCCCATATGCATCTGCTATTGGATCTATCATGTACGCTATGTTATGTACTCGGTTGGATGTTGCTCATGCACTAAGTATAACCAGTAGGTTTCAGCAAGACCCTGGTGAGAAGCACTGGTCTGCTGTAAAAGGGATTCTGAAGTACCTGCGAAGGACTAAGGATCACTTCTTGGTGTATGGTGGTCAAGAAGAGCTCGTCATACAAGGTTATGCCGATGTTACTTTTCAGACCAGCACTCAGGATTCTAGATCACAATCTGGATTTGTTTTTGTTTTTAACGGTGGTGCTGTCAGCTGGAGAAGCTCGAAGCAAGAGACCGTTGCCGACGCAACTATAGAATCTGAGTATATTGCAGCGAGTGAGGCTGCAAAAGAGGCTATTTAGATTAAAAATTTCATTTCTAGATTAGAAGTGGTCCCAAGCATCCTAGATCCATTAGAAATTTTCTGTGACAACAACGGAGCCATCGCATAGGCAAAGGAGCCCCGGTCACACCAGAAATCCAAACACATACTCAGGAGGTACCACCTAATCAGAGAAATCATTGATCGTGGGGACCTCAAGGTTAGCAAGATAGCAAGTGAAGATAATGTAGCAGATCCTTTGATGAAACAGTTGCGTCCAAATCTGGACGAAGCTCATTTGAGAGCGTTCGGTCTTAAGGCTATGCCCAATTGGGACTAGTGCTAGTGGGAGACTGTTAGTGTAAGCCCTAGCCCCAATACATTGTAATAAAACACTTTAATTAATAAAATGAGGCATTTGTTTTATCCATTGTATTCCTGTGTATATCACTTGATAGAACTATCCAAGAATGTTGTTTCGGTTTAAGTTATCATGTGTGAGGCACATGGTTGTAAGACCTTGAAACAAATGAGACATCATTCTAAATATCCCTAGTCAGACATTGTTATGGGAATAACAATGAATTAAGACTAGTATGCTCTGTCTGATATTATGAGTTCTGTCTTACGGATCATTAGGACAAGAGTGTCAATCAGAGATCATAGATACATGTTAAAGAACATGGTATTTGGATTCGATCCTCTCATGAGAACACTACATGGTACAAAGCTATAGGTTTAGTGTTTCTCATATGCATGTTTTGTATCGGAGTTCTTAGACCTAAAATCTCTATGAAACTCTTTATGAATTAATGTGTGCTTTGACATACACCTAACGTGCTCGTAACAGAGTGACAAGTACGGGTATGATTGGGTATGCATTGATTCATGTTAGAGAACATGAGAGAAGTGAAGGGATTACCCCTCTCGATAAGAGAGAAAATATCACCGGCCACTTGATCAGTGAACTGAAAAGTGTATGGCCATATCGAGATGAAATAATGAGTAATTATTATTTATCTGAGAGTTCAGTGTCACTGGAATATCAAGAAAGGAATTAAAATATATAAGGATGACTAGTTCTATGCCTTATATTAATTCTGATATTTATGGGTAAGGGACTATGCAAAATTGCATTAGGTCACTAAATACCATATGCATTTTCATTTAAATTGGAATGCTATAATATCTTGCTAGAGAATATATATAGCCTTTGAATTAATTCATTAGTTCATTGCCAACATTAAATGGACCTATATGATCGTACACAAAACATTAGGCTTAAAATATTTAAATAAAGTATTGGGCATTAATTTGGGCTTTTAATTAAAGTCAAATTAATGTATGTAATGGGCATCATAAATGCTATTGGACCTTGGCCCATGAGAGAGAAAAATTCAGCCCACAAGGTTTAATTTTAATTAATTAATTATCTTGTATTAATTAAGTTAATTGAGTATTAAAGCCTAAAAGAATTTAAATTAAATTAAATCATTTAAATAATATAAGGAATGACCGAAATTCCAAGATGAAATCAAGGAATTTCGGCACATGCTCATTATCTTTATTAAGTGATTTTATTTAATTAAATGTCTTGTGTTTTATTTCAAATTTGAATTTTAAATTCAAAGGAGTTTAAATTAATATATGTTACTTATTTTAGGAAGTGATTGAGATTGAATTAATTATCTTGAGATAGTAAACTTTAAATCAAACACTTGCCAAAAGATAAGGATATATATAAAAGAAATAAAACCCTAAGGAGACCTAAGAGAGAAAAAAAAGGTGAAACCCTTTTTCTAGGTCTTGGCGTAAATTCTTCTCTCTCTCTCATAATATTCTTTTGGCCAATTTTCACAAGGAGAAAGGATTGTTCCTCATTCTCTTGCGATCTTGGGTAGTAATAGCAACCTAAGAGAAGTACAAAATCAAACTTTGTAGCTTCAAACTATAGCCATTACACAATACCTTAAAAGAGAGCTAGCAATCTCGATTTTAAGCCGACGGTGCAATTGTGTGTGTGAGAATAGAGGGAGTGGCATAAAAGGCTATTCCTTGGCATTGGTGATCGAGATCTAAGGTAGAAAAAGTCATCTTAGTTGCTGGTCATCAACAAATTCAAGATTTAAAAGGCATCAAAAGTTGTAAGTTTCAAAAAACCCTAAAATTGCATGTTTCATTTCTTGCTTCGGATTTGTATGGTATGTATGATGAAAAATTTTGTTTTTCCGTTGCGTTATCATCACATTCATACCATGTCATATTCCATTAGAAAACACCAACTTCCACCCACACCAGTGCTATCCAAATTATCAACTATGAATTACACAGGAATGCAAAACTTTAAAGCACTAAAGAGAAAGGTTACTTAAGATTTCCTCTTATTTTTTACAAACTCAACCCAAATTGGGAGTTCAAAACTTTTCTCTCTTTTACAAATACCCTACACTTAAAAATTAACTATAGATTGCAAGCTCACTTATTCATATTTTCTTTCTTTTCTCTTTTTTTTCTTTTCTTTCTTTTAAAAGAAATAACAAACTTTTTCTAACTTTATTTTTAGTATTACTAAATAAGAGGATATTCACAATTTCATAATTTCTATAGCATTCATAACTTTGAAAACATCCTTTAAAATCATCCCAATCAAAACCCTTTAAAAACTACACTATCTTTCCTAATAAAAACAATCATTCCCAACCATAGAGTGGCCAATTCTTAGAAGAGGAGATAAGAGCTTTTCAGCTATAGGTTATATAGATGTGTGTAGCAAGAAATTACTCACGACACACATTAAGCATGCCTTATAAAGCTCAAAAGGGCTAAATAAGGGAAAATATAGAAAAAAAGGTAGGTAAATAGTCTCAATATGGTTAAACGAGAAAAATTACCTAAATCACACTTTAGATTGTTTTAGTTATTTCTATGCTTTGAAGGATGATGAAAAAGATTCTAGTATTCTAAAATTCCTTACTCAACTAACTTGAAACACTGATTTTTTCTTAACTTGATACACTAACTTTTTTTTTTTAATTTCAAAACTGGTCTTGGTGCTCAAAGTTTGAAAACTAATAAATATTATTCAAGTTAAATTCTCATCTAGTTAAAATTTTATCAAGCAACATGTTTGTCTTAATGCTAAACATTAATTTTAAACACTGAACATTCTAAGCTAAAGTTTAACAAGTTCATTTTCGATAATAAACTAGGGCAAACTAAACTAAATGTTCAATACATGATATTTGACTAAATATAGTCAATTAAGATGCAAACTAAAAACCAAACTAAACAAAATAGCTGAAAAAAATTCATAAGTAAAATGAAAGAACTTTCCTAATTTAATATTAAAAATTGAATTCAACTGCGCTCTATCCCCCTCTCTAAAATCTTGCTATCCTCAGTAAAGTAGCAAAAATTAACTCAATTCATAAGTTTTAAAGAACAAGTAAGTGCTCAAGAAAAGTAAAATTAAAGCATCACCACAATTGAAATAAGGCAATACTATCATAAGTGGACAACCACAATCAAGCTAAGAGGAGATATGAGACCAATTAAAATAATTGAACAATTGAAACATTTAAACTAAGGGAAAATTGACCTCACATAATTTACCAACCAATTCAAACATTCAACATGCCTCCAGAACCAATATAATGCAAAAAATAAGGCTTAACAATCATGGTGGCCAAGTGAAGAAATGCACCTAAACCAAAATACTTTAATGCCATAGGCACATAACCAATATATTACATAATTGCTATCAAATGTGCATGAAGTAAGGCAATTCAATAGGTGTTGGTTTGGCTTAAGAAAACAAAGCAAAAGATTTTAAATTGGTAATTGTGGCATTTTATCAAGCACATGATAAGCACAACTATAACCAAGCCAAAATAAGAGAAACCTAAATCAATCTCATGATAAAATTAAAATTAAACCTAGATATAACCAAATAAGTAAGCAATATAATTTCAATTTAAGACAACACAAAACATGCAATTAAAGCATCAAAACAAAAAAAAAGCATTTGAGAGCCAGATTCAAAAGAAGAATAAAACCTTAATTTAATTCATCAAACACAAAATAAACTAAAATTAAACATGAAGAATTAAATGAGAGATATTAAACTTGTTGAGTTGTGGATGCCAAATGATAAAGAAGCAAAGTCTAAAAACATGATTAATTTGACTGAGTGTGTGTGTGTCTTGGTATGGAAGAGAAATTTGGGAAAAAATGAAGTATATCTCAATTGAGAAAGGAAAAAGGGGCTTGTATAGGTTTAGGACCTTGGTTGGGTTGAGGGTAGGGTGTGATCACCTCGATTAGGGTAAGGGTGGTGTGTGAGATACCTCGATTGGGGTGAAAATCACCTTTACCAAGGTGATGGATTTAGGAAGGGGAAGAGAAGGGCCTCAATTGGGGTGAATTTCACCCCTACCGAGATGATTTCTTCAAATTGAAAATTGATAGAGCTTTTATACTGACATTTGATATTTTTCCATCAACTATCATAATCCGCTTCTCATGCACACTCCCAACTCACCTTCAAATTGCCATTTAAATCAAAACAAGACACCCAACTTATTGTCATTCAAAAATCCAAGTTTACACCAACCTTGAAAACTTAACCCTCACTAAGCTAAGAAAATTGACAGTATGCAAGTAAGAGAATACATACCTAAAACTTTTGGACTTACTGTCAACTTCCACACAATTAAAGGGCATAGCTCCACTTTAAACTTATGAATAATAAAACATATCAAAATAATACAGAAGCACACAACAAAAGTTAAAAACACACTAATAAACACATAATCAAAATAGAAAAAAATTAGAGAATTTAGTTCTAAATTTATCAAGTCTTCAACTAGACTTTTGTTACTCTTCGAAGGTCGAGCTTGCAATCAAAATAATGGTCTCTTCGGACTTTGGTCCTTATTTTCTCCCATTAGTAGGAGAAACTTGTCAAAGTTCATCAAAGTTGGAAATTCCATATCTTCAATAAAGTAAGACTCCACCTTTGGTTCTTCAAATATGAACTCTACCGGCTCTTCTAGACTTAATAAATTCATTAAATGGACTAAAATCAGTGCCTTCACTTGAGAATTGAACACTTCTTGTTCCTTTGGTGAAAAATCCTTCACAAGAGAGCTAAATTCATTCTCATAGATACAGGACTTATCTTTAACAACTAGTTCATCTTTTAATTCATGCATCCCAAACTCAATTTCTTTCTTATCCACCATGGGCATATGACTCAATTCATCCTTGTTATCACCACCACTTTGACTTTTTATAAAAGTACTTAATAAATTAAATTTGGATTCAAGATTTTTAATTCCTAATTTTTGATCTCTCAATAAATGCTTTTGAGTATTTAACAAATTCTCTTGATTTTGTAATAAAGCCTATTAATTTTTTATCTTCTTTTTTTGAGAATTGATTTTAGCCATCCATTCTTCTTTTTTATCTCTAAATTGCTTTTCCTTACTTGTAAGTATGTTAAAGAAAGACTTAAAATTTGAAGGCACTAAATTCATGCGAAACACATAGAGAATAAGATTCTTTAAAGGATGGTGATGAATAAATTGTTAAAGGTTGATGCAAGTATTGCAATTCTTGCATCTCTATTCTTAAATCTTCTATTTGTGCTTTTAAAAGAACCAATTCATAGTATTGGATATAATTATGTGTCATTTATAAATGCTAAACATCTTTTGATAAATAATAACACCAAATAAAAAACAAATAAAAGAACACAAATCTCAAACTAACTCAATTATAGATATTAAATAAACAATATCGCTGTTCCTCAATAATGACATCAAAAACTTGACTGGTATCTAGCATGTGTACTAGATTGGCTAAGTAATATAGGAGAATATATTTAAGATCCTAAGAATATAGAACCCAAGGGAATAAGGATTGTTAAGTAAAATATCTATACTTGAGTGAAATTAATATGAGATGATTTCCAAGTTTTTGAATTAAAAGGAGTCCTAAACCAGGCAAGAAAATAAATCTAAGAAATAACAACTAAATTAAAAGAAAGTCATCAAGGAAATCAACAAAATTGAAATTAATGCTTAGAAAATTCTATCCTTATAAATATAATTGGAAACAAGTAAAATAATATTAACATGAATATTTGAAAAAATACATGTAAAAATAGATCTCTTACTTAAGAACACCATTCTAGATTACTAAGTTTTCGGATTAAGAACAACCTAATAACTAGCATCAACTGGGGTTCATAAATTTCAAGGTCTCAAATGAATCTCCTTCCCAAAAATCCATTAAAAAATCCATATATTCCCCAGCATACTGGAACCAAATATAGTCAATACATAGGAATCAAAATCTCTTTTCGGAACATAAAGATAACTAGATGCAGAAAATAAAAGGGCAAAGCATAAACACATATAATTAACATTCGAATTTAATAATTAACCATCTCCAAATACATTGAAAATCAAAACCAAATATTAACATAAGTGCAAAATTAATCATAAGGAAAATAGAAGAAAACATACAAATATTCATTAAACTCAAAATTTCAATACAATTATGGTTCAAGAATTCCTAAAAAAAAGAACTACTCAAACATAATGAATGTAATCATTAAAATACAAAGATGAAGTTAAAAATACACCCTTGATAGAAAGAGAATAAAACTTCAAGCTCCTTTTTTTTTTCTATGAATCCTAAAATTAAACCTAAGCTAAAAGAGAAAATAAACCTTGCTTTACAAAGACTAAAAGAAAGAATAAAAATCCTAAAAACCCCTCCCAAATCATCCTCTTACTGTCCTTTTTATATCAACTTCAAAGAACAAAAAATGAGAGAAGTACTGTTGCCATCAAACTTCCTAAACCAGAGAAAGAATGGACATCTATTATAACTAGGACAAACACCTTGATTGGGGTGATTTTAACCTCACCCAAGGTGATTTATCTTCTTTAATTTTATGAGTGCCTCGATTGGGGTGATTTTCACCCCACTCGAGGTGATTTCTTTTAGTCTTCACTTGATCAACACCTTGACTAGGGTGAATTTCACCCTTATCGAGGTGATATCTTTTAGACTTCATAAGCAAACCTCTTCCTCTAGGCACCTTAGTTGGGGTGATTCACTTCTTTTCTTCACTTAATACCTATATAACATCAAAATATAATTAAGCACACATAAATCAAAGAGTTATAAAATTAAACACCAAACTAACGAAATTAACACTAAAATAACTCCTAAACACACTAAAAACACACGAACAAATATAATATTAATTCAAAGCTATCACTGAATAGGGAAGATTAGTAGAATAATTCCTTCTCGAAAAATTGGTATGTCAACAAAGGGTTACCCAGTACATCGACTAGGTATTTCAAAAAGAAACACCTTGATATACTAGCATGGCAATTGTTGATGGAAAGCTTTAGGTGCTTAAGTTGCTTCCTCTATAAACTTTACACATAGTTTAAAATGCAAGATAGAGTTCTGGGGGCAAAAAGGGAATTTCGAGTTATCATAAACCCTTCAGGTAGCGGGGCATAGCTTTTGAGTAAGAGTATGGGATTACATGCTCGGCCCGACATAACACCTAATCAGATGAATACATTACAATTCTTAGGGAAATGCATTTTCTTTTGTAAGAAGTGCAATGACAATATATTGTCTACCTTAAAAATAATAAGAGAACCTAAAAAGAAGGCAAAGTAGACAAAACTAAGGGGGATAACTAGTGGAAGCTTGCCTAAAAACCAAGAGTTATGGAAAGACAAGCGTGGGCCATTAGCCACCTCATATCTGAGATAAAGTCCCCTAACCATCTATGGTGCAGGCCATGCATTAATGCCCACTTTTTGCATTTTTGCATTTCAAGCACACTTTTTATATTTTTGCATTTCGTTCATACATTCTTGCATTTTTGCATACATTCTTGC
The DNA here is from genome assembly GCA_037975025.1 of Excoecaria agallocha. Classification (NCBI taxonomy): domain Eukaryota; kingdom Viridiplantae; phylum Streptophyta; class Magnoliopsida; order Malpighiales; family Euphorbiaceae; genus Excoecaria; species Excoecaria agallocha. Next base: position 265,207 of record JBBPFJ010000069.1, read on the forward strand.
ATATCTATATGCATTTTCACATTTTTACTTGCATTTTTGAATTTTTGCATACATTCTTGCATTTCCACTATTTTCTAACTTGAGTGTTCAGATGTATATAACTTTTTACATATGTTTACACATACACACATTCTCCTTTGCACACATTTTATAAATTTTTCATATACAATTCTCTATAAGTGTCAACATGCATAATCATTTTGCACACATGATTGTCTGCACATATTCTACACATAACCTATTGTATGTGTATAATTTCTTGCCTGTCTATTATATAATTTTAATGCAAATTTTATTTACACATAATTTTTTATGCAAACACAATTTTTATATATATCGTTGTATATAATCTTATAGGTAAAGAGAAAGTAGGCTCAACTATCCTTATCTTAATAGTTCTCCTAGGCCATCATAAGCGACACACTAATTGCAAAGCCAAGAAATTTAAATATTTCTCGTGTCAACATAATGATCATTACAATGCAGTCCTTTTTCCAATTTTAGGGAGCATTCTTATTAAAGTAGTTTATGCCTTAAGCTTAATTTGTCATTCCAAGTTAAGTCCAAATTTTGGATATCTCTTCCATGTGTATATGATTTTTTTAATTAAACAATGAAATCAAATCCATGAAAAAGCTAAGTGTTAAAAAATCAACTATATATTATATTATTTATGATTATTGGTTCTTTATCGAATTGAAAACTTTAATTTTAAATCCATTTATTTTACTATTATTCAATCATATTAGAATATGTAATATCATAATAATGGTAGAAATTGAATCACATTAAGATGACTGCGGCATTGTCCTTTTTTCGAATATAATTTGAGGATTACCGCCTCCCTAATACATTCAAAATTACTGCTGCAATGTTGTCTTTTTTCTAAATATCGGAAGTATTCTTGTTAAAATAATTTTTGTCTTAAAATTCAATTTATCTTGTAAAATAGTGTCAAAAGTTTTTACATAATTATTTATTATTAATTCTCTTTTAGTTTGAAATTTTACCTCATCCCAGTAAGTCTTAATTGTGAATGGTTTTGATCTTAATTTTAGAAATATATTCTTCATTCAAATATAAATTGAATAAGAGGTAGGCATATTTTGTCTCAATATGCTGAATTGCATAAAAGCCTTTGCTATGCCATGCAGTTTTTAAATTTTAAGCACCTTAGGCTAGTTTTTAAAATTAAAGGAAAAAACTATTTACGATTGAGGGGAATGAGCAAACCTCAATAAGTGCATTATAACCTTTTTGATTACCTGTCGAAGCGACCCTAGGATAATATACAATCTAGAAAATGATTCAAGCAACCTTTCTTTGTATAGCACTCTAAATGGCTTGTCCTACACTGATGTCATAATTACTTGCTAACCCATTGAGCCTTTATTTCAAGCATGCTAATTTTATTGTTGCACACATTGAAACAACCCTATAACCCAAAATGATTTTACCTTCCTTATAGAAAGTGATATGAGCTTGAAAAGCTCATAAATAGTGTTTATGTGTGTTTAGTTTTATTAAGTATAGTATTTGATATTTTGGTATTTTATGTGTATTTCGTTGCTTTTATGTGTTTTTTGTGTTTTTGGTTATTTTATTTGTTTTATAGGAGTTAAGGAATCAATTTGGAGCTTAAATGGGCAAATTTGGAAGCACTAATGAAGGAGTGAAGAAGAAGCCCTATCGCGAGCGCAATCGGTGTTGCGAGGGCGACAAGGGATGCATGTCTAGGGTAAGAAATAAGGAAGAGAAAGGTAAAAGAAGGAAGCGTGTCCTGTCATAAGCGCGATAGGTATCGCGATTGTGACAGAGGGTAGTTAAAGGCAGTTGAACTTGAAAAGTCACCTAAAAGGACACCAAGGTTCACCAAGGGTTGCATACCTATGGAGAGACACGTAAAGGGACTTAATGCTTGAAAATCTATAAATACCCTAGAAGTTATAATCAAAAAGGGGGAAGATCTATCATTTATTTTTCTTATTTGAAAATGTAATTGTAGGATAATAGTTGTAGATTTTAGTTTTAGTTTTATGGCTTGAAGAGAAGGAAAATACAAGGAAGAAGACTACACTTGGTGAAAGGAAGAAGTGTTGAGAGATCCCCTTCTTTTATTTCTAATCTTTACTTTTTCTTTGTTATTATTATGAATTCTTTTTAGGAATTTGAATGTTGTTTTTCATATTTAATCATTTCTCTTTTATTTATCTTTAAATGTAGGATTTGCTATTAAAATTTTATTAGTATCATCATAAGTTAAGGAAAACGACCTCAGATGGCAATTCCTTTTCTAAAAATCATCATAGTGGTTATAAGTAAGAGAGTTAGCGAGAGCAACATCTTTCTAAAAGTTAATAGAAAATTCATTATCAAAGCATAGTTTGAGAGTCACATGTGGAGATAGTTGTTATAGGTTGGTTTTTATTCTTTGAATGTGTGTTTATGTAATTCTAGTCTAAATGCGAGAGCTGCGATTTAGAACCATAAATGTATGTTTTAGGCATAATCTAGTCTAGATGCGAGAGCTGCAACATAGAACATTATTCCAACTTGGCTTGCATGACAAAGATTAAATTCTAAATAAGAGAGAAATAAAAAGTTCCATATTTATATATAGATATTACATTAATCACATTCATAAGTCTTCTCTGATCATCATTAAAGTAGAATAATATCTAATTTAGTGTAGTGTAGTGTTAATAATAGTTTTAACTTGTAAATTAATGAGCATTGTAAATAAGATTAAAATCAAGTAGTAATAGTGTACAATGTTAATCAACATTCCTCGTGGGATCGATATCTGAAGTACTATAATCGGTACACCGTATACTTGCGGTATTTAAGCTTTTAAGAAAAAGCATATCAAGTTTTTGGTGCCGTTGTCGGGGAATGTTTGATTAAATTTATTTTCATTATGAATCTTGATTTATGATTTTTGATTACAATATTTAATTAGTTTTGTTTTGTGTTGATTTTAGTTGATTTAGTATACTAACATAGTTTATTTTTTGTTATATATGTTATATTACTTTGTATTTCATTATAAATTTTAGAAAAAAAACTAAACTAAAAAACTAATGATTTTTCTTCATTGTTGTGAACACGAGGTCTGTCGTGAGCGCGATGCCAAGGAAGTGACACCTAGTGGACCGGCTATGTAACATTTTCTTTAACTCATACTTTTAATTTTATTTTTGTATTTGTGTTTTTACATGTATCTTTTTGTTTATTTTTCTATTTTTGTGTGTTTTGTGGTGTCTTCCTTACACAATGAGGATATTATGCCCTTTACGTGTAGGGAAACTAGTTGTTAGTTTGTATATAGGATTAGTTTTAAGTTTTTATGTTATGTTTTGTTGTGTTATGGAGTTTTTCTTTTTGAGGTACTTAGTGGCATATGTAGGTGATCCATGTGTAGTTAATTATAAGTCTATTGGATACATTTACTAACTTAAAATTAAGGATCTTTTTGTTTAAATATGATTATGCTTCTATGGATAGGCATGTTTAGGTAAAGTACTTTGGTATAAATTTCTTTTAAGCCAAGTTTCTTTAAGCATGTTCTTTAAAATAGTGAGTTTTATATGATGTAGAGTTTTGTCATAGCCATGGTGAGCTTTTGAGCCTTAAAGATATTAATAATTTTTGTTGAGAGAATTCCTCTTGTATTCATTACTCTAGAACTTGTGTTAGATAATTTTTGAGATCACATTTAGTATATAATATGCATGACAAATGATAAGGGTATTAGAAATAACCTCTTTTAGCTTGCTTAAACAACTGCCCTTTTTGACTTTAGTTAGCCATTTTGAGCCTATCCCATTTTATTCATGCGCTTATGTTTAGCCTTAACAAAATTTTTGATAAATTGAGCATTTTTATGGAGAAAAATTGTGTGGAAGATGTAGTAATGCTTTGATGAGTAAGATAAAGTATTGATATTTTGTAAGCATAAGTTATTTATGAATCATTTTTAATCCCTTAAGTTAAAGGTCCACTAGTTGCATATCTATATATTTAAAAAAAAGAAGAGGAATAAAAAACAATAAAAAGAAGAAAAAGGAAAACTACTACACTAGTTTGCTTTAAAATAATGAGGATGAAAGTAAGAGAAGCAACTAGTTGAAGTTGAGCATGATGTGAAAACTAGTGGGAATTGATGAATGTTGTAAGGGGATATGGAAATTTCATTAGGAAAGATAGATATCATGCTTTATTTTTTGCAATGCGAAGTCTTACTTGTTTTAGTACTAGTTATGTTTCTCCATATAAATGAGCTACTTAACCAAAATTTTTCCTACCCTAACCTAAGCCAACCTACAACCCTTTAAAAACCCTTTTAATTTTGTGCATTATTATATACTAGTGATGGGGATTATTATTTAATACAAGCCTATGGTATGTGGTGGTACAAGAGGAAGTATGAGTTAAACACAATCCATTAAACACTTGAGTGATGTGAGGCATAAAATATGAGAGAATAACTCTACATTTTGTACTACTTGCTAGGTTAAAGTGCATGTTGTAAGAAATAAAGGTTTTTAAGAGCTTTATATATTTGTAATTTACATTCTCTTATTTATCTTATTGGAGGCATATAAGTATTAAACCTTATAGATCTAAGATTTTGTTTTGGTATTTGTTGACATTGACTCATAATTAATATGTTAAGGAAACCTTGCATGTGTTAACTTGTGAGAATCTCAAGAAGGACGAACTCCATATTCTATGTTTTATGTTTATTTATATGTTTAAGCTATGATATTTTCTTGTGCATCTTGAAGCTTTGCTTGAGGACAAGCAAAGGTTTAAGTGTGGGGAATTGATATGAGCTTGAAAAGCTTATAAATGGTGTGTATGTGTGTTTAGTTTTATTAAGTATAGTATTTAATATTTTGGTATTTTATGTATATTTTGTTGCTTTTATGTGTTTTGTGTGTTTTTGGTTATTTTATTTGTTTTATAGGAGTTAAGGAATCAATTTGGAGCTTAAATGGGCAAATTTGGAAGCACTAATGAAGGAGTGAAGAAAAAGCCCTATCGCGAGCGCGATCGGTGTCGCGAGGGCGACAAGGGATGCATGTCTAGGGCAATAAATAAGGAAGAGAAAGGTGAAAGAAGGAAGCGTGTCCTATCGCAAGCGCGACAGGTATCGTAATCACAACAGAGGGCGGTTAAAGGCAGTTGAAATTGAAAAGTCACCTAAAAGGACACCAAGGTTCACCAAGGGTTGCATACCTATGGAGAGGCACTTAATGCTTGAAAATCTATAAATACCCTAGAAGTTATAATCAAAAGGGGGAAGATCTATCATTTATTTTTCTTATTTGAAAATGTAATTGTAGGATAATAGTTCTAGGTTTTAGTTTTAGTTTTATGGCTTGAAGAGAAGGCAAATACAAGGAAGAAGACTACACTTGGTGAAAGGAAGAAGGGTTGAGAGATCCCCTTCTTTTATTTCTAATCTTTACTTCTTCTTTGTTATTATTATGAATTTTTTTTAGGAATTTGAATGTTGTTTTTCATATTTAATCATTTCTCTTTTTATTATCTTTAAATGTAGGATTTACTATTAAAACTTTATTAGTATCATTATAAGTTAAGGAAAACGACCTTAGATGGCAATTCCTTCTCTAAAAATCGTCATAGTGGTTATAAGTAAGAGAGTTAGCAAGAGCAACATCTTTCTGAAAGTCAATAGAAAATTTATTATCAAAGAATAGTTTGAGAGATCGCATGTGGAGATAGTTGTTATAGGTTGCTTTTTATTCTTTGAATGTGTGTTTGTGTAATTCTAGTCTAAATTTGAGAGCTACGATTTAGAACCATAAATACATGTTTAAGGTATAATCTAGTCTAGATGTGAGAGCTGCGACATAGAACATTATTTCAACTTGGCTTGCATGATAAAGATTAAATTCTAAATAAGAGAGACATAAAAAGTTCCATATTTATATATATATATATTACATTCATCATATTCATAAATCTTCTCTGAACATTTAATTTAGTGTAGTGTAGTGTTAATAATAGTTTTAACTTGCAAATTAATGAGCATTGTAAACAAGATTAAAATTGAGTAGTAATAGTGTATGATGTTAATCAACATTCCTCGTGGGATCGATATCTGAAGTACTATAATCAGTACATCATATACTTGTGGTATTTAAGCTTTTAATAAAAAGCATATCAGAAAGATGACCATTTTGGTTAAGCTAATATAACGTTTTAAGAATAGGGGAGATAAATTTCTGCCAATCCTTTATATAAACTTCATGCACAAGGAATTGAGATTATTTGATGAAATAAACCTAGAAAGAGAAATGAAAAAAAGATAAAAGAAGAAAAAGAAATGAAGAAAAGAAAGAAGAGGGAAGTAGAAAACCCTTAAAGTCAACATTACAATAATAAGAAGAAAAAAAATGAAAAGGAAAGGGAGACCTTGAGTTATTTCCCTCAAACAATTTCTAGTAAATTAAAGTTCATCAAAGCCAAATGTGAAAGTGTTTTGATTAATTGAAAATCACTAAAGTCAAATGTAAGAGTGCTTTGATAGTAGGAAATAGGTAAAGAATAGTCCTTCCACCAATTAAAAAAATATAATAGTCATTTTCCTCTAGCAACTTGATCCGTCTTTATTAGCCATTTATCCAAGCCTAATGTTACAACCAATGTAAGACCTTCTAATTCTAGGTTTGGTCCCATCCAACCTAGCGGAGATGACCTTCTAATAAGGTTTGGTACATAAGAAGAGGCATACGGTGTTTCTTGAGCTTTAAGCAAGAATTCATGGGTGTATTATGTATTCGAGTTAAATCTCATTCTCGACTTTGCATCCAAAATTTGCTTTTCAAAAGAGAAAAATTATGATTTGGCCTTCAATACACATACACAGAAATTGCTTGGTAAGCATTGTGCTTATATGCTGGTTCAATAGGCTTTGGTATTGACATGCCCATGTTCCCATTCCCTCATTGAGAGTGACCCTTTAATTTCTTTTATTGAGATTTAATTAGTTAAAAATGTGATCCATTCAGCTTATTCAAGGATGAATAAGATTTAAGTTCAAAGCATTAGAAAAGCTGCAATTACTTTAAAATTTGGACACTTTTCGTGTATAGTTCTTTATACACACCACTTGTAACACTCACCACATGTGCTCACTTGTGTGGTTATGCATACACATATAAATTTAGCACATATGTTGCGTATACATAATTTCTTACATATACTCACCTGAGTCATTTCTTACAAGGAAAAAATGAGAATGTGTTTTATGAGCCAAATCAGGTCACATAACAATGGTAGACAATAGTCAATCAGATAAGAGCAAACTCATATAAGAGAAATCATGTAAGTGGAGTATCTTAAAAAATGAGATTATCTATGCATGACATTCTGGAAGCAATAACCAAGGGATGACTTTCTCACTCGAAGATAAAATCCCCATAGGTGGAGATAATGCAAATCCATGAAAATGAAATCCTTCATGGAGATAGACCATAAACACGCATCATTATTGGGGGAAATTAGGTAAGACCCTTTGTCCTGAAACAAACATTTAAACATACCACACAATAAATGTGCAAAACTTAAATATACAAAAACTTTAAAATCCATAAATATATAAAAACAACTCAAGTGTACAAAAAACTCAAATTCTTCAGATGTATAAAGACTCCTTTAGACACACTATAAATACAAGTGCATAAAGAATACAAATTCTACCTTCACGCAATGAAGTTTTAAGGCCTACTACAAGAAAATTTGCTTTTATCGATAGAAATTCCTAATGAAAATTTATGATTTTTTGTAAGAAAACAAGTTTAATGATGGAAATTACCAACGGAATAAGTCAGAGGGGAAACAGCCGTAGGAACTTTCCTAATGGAAATTAATTTTCGTAGGGAAATTTAATAATGGACATTTATTTTTCGATTGTAATTTTTTTGATGATGTATTAATTTTCGTAGGGAAATTTAGCTACGGTAAATATATTTTCATCTATCAATTTGTCTCACAAATAAAAAAAAATCATGATGAAGTTGTCGTCACCATTTCATCGCTAAAAATATTACAAAATTTTAATAATTATCTGAACCATACCAAAAAATTTAATCCTAATTCATTGAACTTTCCAATGCCATAGATAAGTTAGATTAAATTGTTTTAGAACCATGTCAACATGACAATTCCAAAAAAAATATTATAACTATAAGAAAAACTAAATAAATTAAACATGAAATAAGGATATAATATTTGATAATATAGTTTGTCAGAGAGTATGAATATAATTTATTGACATGTTTAGCAAACCAACTCTTTGATAATATTTGATAGTATAATTTGTACGTAGAGCACTTCTCACATGTGAGTGCACACACACATACAGAATGAGAGAGAAAGAAAAGAACCATACACTAAAGCACTCATATCTATAAGGCCACCAATAAAATTGTAAAGATCTCCAATGTTCCTCGTGACTGAATTTAGTTATTTAAGCTTTATTTCATATAATCCATATATACCTGTAAATGCCAAGAAATATAGCAATAGAAAAAGAATATGCTAAATAAAGCACATAAATTAGCACAACAGGGGATCAAAAGCTCATAATCTATTATAACAACTGCCTTATTTTACTGCTTTTAATTTGTAGTGGGTATTTTGATGAAGAAACATGAGACTCATAATAAAAGTCCATGAAATCATATTGTAACTGTCATTAAATCATAATGGTCATCATCAATTTTAACTTAAAGAGATGGAAATTACTCTCAAGCCACATGATAGATAACAACAATAAGATGAGCAAAAAGAAAATAGCCATTATTCCATATGAAAAATAATCATTCCCCTTACCCATTGATAAATATATATACCTATTTTCCAAACACCTATGCATTTAAGGATTTTTGACATGAAAGGGAGGTAACAAACTTGACATATTACCTCAAGCCTTTGATTTGATGGAAAATTAATGCATCACCAATAGCTAAACTCTCCAATAGTAAGGGATCTAATGCTTTAGGTATACTTAGGTATATGTAATTACCAAAGAAGTTTATCTTTCTCTATGTCATTAGCATTGCATTATTTGAATAAAATTTGTTTTAAACTTCTTGTGTTGTTAAATTAGTTGTAATTGTAAAGCAAAACAAGAAGAAAAACAATTATCATGTCGTCCATTAGTGAAATTGCCTTTAGTTTACTCCTTTCAATAGGTCTTTCAATAAAGAGACAAGATAAGAAAAGAAAATTCATTAACACTTCTGCTCATATCAATTCATGATGGAAATTGTCAATTTGAATTGATAAGGACTGGACTAATAAAAGTGCTAGTGATGACTCTCATGAATGGAAAGTGATGATGATAATTAATATAAAAGAAAGATCTAATATGTAAATATACCATCCATATCTTGACTTATAGAATCATAATCCATAAATGTTCTGGTTGCTCTATTTTAAAGGTTTGCATCAGATTATGGTGTGCCTATTAGCCTACATTAGAAAACAACCCATTAGAACATTATCGAGACCAGCTTTTGATAAATCAGAGACTTTAACAACCACAATAAAGATGTTATTCCACTTATTCAGATACGACAAAATACTGCAAAATGCTATATATTTATAACATAGAGCATAAGAAAATCAACAAAGCAGAAATAAGAACCTAAGATCAAAACCTATTTTTCAAATTCCAAGCTAGCTTCACGAAAGACCTGAGATCAATGATAAAATCATACGCTAAGTATAGACCAGATTAGTCCATGTTTAAAGTATATATACTGGCAATTCAAGCAACATGAATAAATAGAAATCATCAATAAACTAAAAGGAATATATTTGAATTCATTAATAATGCAGGATCTTAAGGCTTCTTTCAAACTTGAATAGTTGAAAAAAAGAAAAAAAATACATACAATGAGAAATAAAAAGTAAATTGGAAAAATTAAGCAATAGAAATTTCTTCCATGCTTCCAAGATAATAAGTAATAAAAAAATTAAAAATTAATGATAACCACCATAATCAAAATTTAATAAAACTAGTAACCAAATCATAGAATCTATCAAGCATCATCGAAGTTAATTAGTTCAACAAAGCAAATGAATAAAAAAACTGAGATTACTAGCCATTGTCATGTTTACATATATAATAACTATTGTAGATTTCACTAAAACTATTCTCCTTCTTCCATCTTTTTTAAGCCATTACCTACATAAAGAACAAAACTTATTAGAAGGTGTTATGGACTTAAAAGGTGAAGTTATAACTGTTAATTACCGAGTGGAAAGAGAGGTAAGTAGAGATAGAAGAGAAGAAGAGGAGAAAAGTGAAAGCTATAAGTGTGGACAAATGGTGGCGATGGTGTGATAGAACTCTAAGGCACGAGAGAGAAATAGAAATCATCAATAAACTAAAAGGAATATATTTGAATTCATTAATAATGTGGGATCTTAAGGCTTCTTTCAAACGTGAATAGTAAATTAGAAAAATTAAGCAATAAAAATTTCTTCCATGCTTCCACGATCATAAGCAATAAAAAAATTTAAAATTAATGATGACCATCATGATTTAAATTTAATAAAACTAGTAACCAAATCACAAAATCTATAAAACATCATCGGAGTTAATTAGTTCAACAGAGCAAATGAATAAAAAAAATTGAGATCACCAGCCATTGTCATGTTTGCATACATATTAACTGTTATAGATTTCACCAACCATTCTCTTTCTTTTATCTCTTTTAAGCCATTACCTACATAAAGAACGGAACCGATTAGAAGGTGTGATGGATTTAAAAGGAGAAGTTATAATTGTTAGTTATTAAGCAAAAAGAGAGGTGAAGTAAAGATAGAAGAGAAAAGTGAAAGCTATAAGTGTGGACAAATGGTGGTGATGGTGTGATAAAACTCTAGGGCACGAGAGAGAAATGGTAAGAACAAAGAATATGATTGGAGTAAAGGTTTAAAGAGCCTAGGGCACGAGAGAGATAGAGAGAACGGAGAAGAGGGATAAGGGAGAATTTTTTTAGGGTTTAGGGGACATAAAGGTATTTGATTGATTATGAGAAGGAAAACTAAGAAACACCTAGGGTGTGTTTACTTACAAAAAATAGTTTTCTGTTTTCTGTTTTCTATTTTCTTAGAAAATTAGAGTAGTTATTTTCTGTAGAAAATTTGGAAAATACGTTCACCTATTAACAGAAGGAAAATTATTTTCCTGGAAACAGAAAATGAAAAAATGGGAAAACATGTTCATTTATTAAAAATAGAAAATGCTTTCTACTTTAAAAAAAATTAAATTATATATTATTAAATATATAGATATACACACACACTATAATTTTAAAAATTTAAATAATATGTATATATAATTAAATTATAAATTTATTAAAATAATTTAATTAAATTTAATATTTATAAATTAACCAACATTGAATTAAAAATAATATGATAGTAAACTAAAAAATGCAATCGATTTCTAATTTCTATTATTATTATAATCGTTCCACAATTGATCAACAATTGTTTCTCTAACTATTCCCATTTGCATTTGTTGGGATAAATCAATAGTAATACCCTCTTGTTGCACTCCAGCGGTGACTTCTTCAGGCACTGTCAAATCTTCTCGACCATATAATGTAAACAGTTGATCGGCTCTATCTTCCATTCTAATGAAATTGTGCAATGGGCAACATGCAATGGGAATAAGCTTTTGTCGACGTAAATGATAGTTTGAATACGAATCATAAGTTACCCCGGTATGCTCCAATAATTCAGCAAATTGTCGATGTTTCATTCGAAGACGATTGTATTTTCCCTTTATCTTTTCAATACCATATCTCTCTCCCACTGTTATATACAATTCGTCATCCATTTCTTGCCAATCTGATGATTTAAAAGATGGAGTACCATTTGGATCCTTTTTAACTCTTTCGTATAAAATATTTAAAAAAGGGAGTTCATTACTGTCAGACCAATCTTTTGATTCTTCACCATTTCCATTCTTTCCCCCCATCTAATTATCTATATATAACAAAAATAAAATTTTATGAAGCATAAAAAAATTTAAATATATTTTAAGCACATATTTGAGAATTTAAAAAATAACAAGAAATATGTCAATCAATTCTATAATAACAGAATTTAAGCTTAAAATCCCTGTTCAACACTTACCTACCTAAGAAAAATCTAAATGATTGTCAACTTTTAAGATATGTTCATAAATGGAGTTAACCTTAATAACTTATAATATTTATGTACATATACATATATCTACCAAGCCTGAGTTGTGTTTGGAATGAGTTTTCTGAAGCAAATTTGGACTTCAAAAACCTGAAAATTCTAAAAGTCCACCGTTGTAGTAGTTTGACACATATCTTTACTACTTCAATGAGTTTGGGCCAGACTTAATTAGTTTCAACTCTGGAAGCAAATATGTGGAGTGTCCATCTTTGAAACAGATAGCTATATCAATTAGTTTCATAAATGGGCTTTTCCTAGCTGGTCATTGGGTCTAATGTCAAGAAAGGGGACCATTTTGGTTACGTGGAATGGCAAGGAGCCCTCAAGCCATTAATAACTTATTGAAACTGAAGGATGAGTTTCGATGGAGAAAAAGGGTGTACAAGATTGTATGACTACCCATTATCTATAAGACTATTGTAAACTTCAGATATCAATTTTGTACAGTTTTAGTATCATCGTCGTTTTCATTTCATAGATTTCCTATGAAGATTCAAATCCATAATCTCACCACAATTTCGTAGAAAGATCACAACTTGCACTAATACATCCTTTCATTTTTCCAGTCAAAAGAAAGAAAAGATGGGAACAGCTCAGCTAAATTCATGACTTTGCAGTTTGTAAGGAACAGCACACAGAATTGGCAGTAATAGAAAATCTACTAACAGTAACAGCACAAGGTTAACAACATTCTAAACATTTTATTATTTAAAAAATGAAACTGGCCCCATAAAAGTCTGCAACTCACCGGGCAGTCTCTGTTGAGCCAATCATCGATAACATGCTTAAGCAAACAGAAAATCATGGCATAGCATCTACGGTATTAAAAAATGACTTCAAAAAAACCACTCTAAGAGAAAAGTTTTGTGCTTTCTTTTGGCAAAAAAGACTAGCAAACCTCCAACTTATGTTGTCAGATGTCACCATACTATCTACCAGACTTAAGATCAGCAAGCAATTGGTTCCTAGACTTCTTTATATCATTAACAAACCTTGAAAATTTTCATGTGTAATAAAGTATTTCAAGCAAACAAGACGGAAGAACATGAGAATTTTCTGCAGAAAATCCAAAAGCACAATCCTTCTATGAAGTTGTGCTAGCACCATTATCCTTTATACACTCTGGAGAAAAGTTACTGCTATAAAAAATTAATCAAGTTCCTCGCCATTGTTAAGGTAACATAGCTTTAGAAATTCTAGCATTACAACCATAGTCAGGTCTCTAATAGAATATTTTAAAATCATGGCATAGCATCTACGATATTAAAAAGCATTTGAGAGCAATAAAGACCCATCGTCATCAAAATGATGAACTATAATACATATTATGAATATTGAATTCTGGATGTAATATTATCCATGTACAAAGTTCAAAGAAATGAATTAAATGCAAGGAAATTCATTCTGTTAAAATAAATTCTGAACTCATTTTATGTCAAAAATCAAGCATCTTACAACTTGGTACAAGTGAAGATTTTAATTTGCATGATGGCATTAACTTACAGAAATAACGAGTGCTGTGGATTTGCAGAAGCCAATCAATGACTCAGCAACCGTTTGATGTTGAAAGAAATGATACAAGGTCTGATGCTCTCTGTTTCTACAAAATTATAAGATTTCCAGTGAAAGTGTACAGGGAATCATTTGGTTGCTCACACTGTACTTCACCTACACCAACAAAAATGACCAACCATCAGCAATGTTTAACAAATTTAAGGCCTTTTTATTATCAATTACAACTATGACAATCAATTATATATCACTAGTCCAAAAGATTTTTTTCTATTGCATCACGTAATGAATTAGGAAACAAAAAAAGGAGTTTGTTCCATTGAAAAGACGAAAGATAATAGTATGAGAATCACTTCTCAGGTGCAAAAAAATAATATTTGACACAGAAAATTCAAATTCTTAATCAAGGATCTTGGCTGCATGAATCATGATTAATGCTAATATACCTTCCAACAAATTTATCCATTAATCATGTCATACTTGCAGCTTTTTGATAAGCTAGGCACACTCATCAATTTTCCCAAACCTTAAGCCTAGATCCCACAGAAACTAGAATCTTTTTCTTTTTAGTATTTTTTACATTGACCGTAGTATCAAATAACTTGAAAAAAATCAAGTTAAAAGACACCATTTAAATTAACCCAACCTGAGCTCAAGGTATTGATTGCAGCTCATTATAGCAAAAAATTAAAGCTCATTATATACCTAAAAATTTTAACCAGACATTGAGATTAAAATCTGCATAGAATACCGAAATTGCAGATAAAGAAAAACAATTAAACTCTTCCGTACCTAAAAGCATAACAAGGTCATCCATGAAAACCAGATTGGTCGAACCAGAAATTTAAACAAGCAGACAGAGAAAAGAAAGCAGAGAGGAACAGACTTACACAGACGACAGAGAGAATAAAAAGACACGCACAATCGAGGAGACCAAAACGTGCATAACCCAGAAATAGATAACAGTAAGATTACACTGAAAAGAAAAAAGAAGGGCAAACAAACCTGAATATCTTCTCTGTGAATAGCCTCTTTTTCATTCGAAATTGACTCCAAAAGCTCAAAAAGTGAGTATAAATAGAAGAAATCACCAACAGAATCAAGTTACATCGTTTCAAAATTTCTGTTTCGATTGCAGCAATCCAACCGTTGAGACAAATCAGGAGTTTTGTTGTGAGAATAAAACAGGTGAAGAAGAAAAGGTGATGAAGCACGAGCTGGGATTCGAAGAGAGAAGATGATGGGATACGTTCAGCGTCTTTCCCGCAAAATAAGGCGTGTTTTCCATGGAAAACGAAAACTATAGAGAACATCAAAAAATAGTTCTCCAAATCATTTTATATTTTAGAAAAATAGAAAATTTGTTTTTTGTTTTTAATTTGGGAAAATTATATTAAGTGAACAACATTTTCTATTTCCTATTTTCTACAGAAAAATTTTCTAGAAAACAGGTCCTGTTTTCTACAAGTAAACAGGGCCCTAATTTTTAATTTAGAAAAGGTTTCCCTACAAAATGAAATTTTCGTGGGTAATTTAACTATGGAATAAAAATTTTGTAGCCAAATTATCTATGGAAGCATTATTTCGTAGATTAGCCACGAAATGTTCTTTTCATTGGTAATTTCCCAATGAAATTATGCTTCCGTAGGTAATTTCCAATGGAAATGAGTCTCGTCAGTAAATTACCTACGGAAATATAATTTAGTAGGAAAATTACCTACGAAAAAAGCATTCCATTACTAAATTACCAATGGAAAGAACATTCTGTCAGTAAATCTCGTGTCCAATTTTAGTCGCAAAATGTTGGCACCAATTTATCGATGAATTTTTCATTTTCATTGCTAAATTTCATTGGTAATATTCGATAGTAAAATTTTCCTCCAATTTTTATGATGGAATTCTTATTCCATTGCAATAAACATTGTCGCCCACCATTTTCCTTATGGAATGAATTTTTTTGGTATTTTAGATTTTTCTTATAGTGGCCTTAAAACACTCTAAAATTGTAAAAATCTAAAAACTATATAAATTCAATATACATTTTAAATGTAAAAAAATTAACATACACTTGAGCTATAAAAAACAAAAAAACAAAGCAAGGAAATAGAAATAAAAAATAGAAAAAGAAAAACTCAATTTTTGCAATTAAAATGCAAAAAGATTCCCTAAGGGGTAAGCTAGTAGGCCTCAATTCGCAAAATCCTCCCAAAAGTTGGAATGATTTTCACTCACCTCAAAATGAGAGATGATATTTCACCTATTTGCATAAGGAACATCTAGGTAATATCTTCCATGTGAATGATAAAATAACAAGCTAACTAAAGCATTTTTTATGTAGGCCTGCAGATCTCAACCATGTACCTTTAAGTCCTTCTTCCAAGGTATTTACATTATTTTAAAAAGCATCAAAACCTTTTTTCAAGGCATTCCTAGTATTTTAACAAGCATCAAGACCTTTTTCCAAGGTATTCCTAGTCTCTTAATGAGCATTATTAAGACCTTTTTTCAAGCCATTCCCAGTCTCTTAACGAGCATTATTAAGACCTTTCTCTAATGCATTCCCAGTCTCTTAATGAGTATTATAAAAACCTTTTTTTAAGGTATTCCCAGTCTCTTAATGAGTATTAAGACCATTTTTAAAGGGATTCCCAGTCTTTTAACGAGCATCAACCCTTTTTCCAATGCATTCTCAGACTTTTGATGAGCATCAAAACCATTTCTAAGGTAGTTTCAATCTCTTAATGAGCATCAAGACCTTTTTTATAAGGCATTCCTAGTCTTTTTTAATGAGCATTAAATCCATTTTCAAGGCATTTTTAGTCTTTTAACGAGCATAAAGTCCTTTCTCAAGGCATTATGAGTCTCTTAATGAGCATTAAGACCTTTTTCGAGCATTTCAAATCTCTTTGGGGAAAACCAACCAAAATCTAAAGTCTTTTTGGTGCAACTCGAATAAATCCAAAGTCCTATTTGAAAGGTATTTTCTATAGATAACCAGGTCACAAGCTTAAAATGGAAATTATGGAGATAGCCACCTAAGGTATACATCTCTTTCTTTTTTCACTCTGAACTTTATCTCACCTAGGCATTAATGCACTAGCCTCTCCAAAGTATGGGGCAACTATAGAAACTAGGTTATGAGGTAACTTTTTATCAGGTTACCTAATGAGGAAATAGTTTCTTATAAACAGATAAGGAATGAAAGTGCTAGGCTTTCTCCCAAATTTCATATCCTTAGAATGCTTTTTGGGCTCTCTTGAGGATTTTAAATGTTTAAAAATCCTTTTGGGGTATTTTTTTCCTCTTTTTTCCTTGTTAGCAAGGTCAAAATAGGTTTCAGGAGTTTAAAAAATCAACAATCAAAGTCAAAGTCGAAGGTCATGACTCATTTGAGTTACTCCCTTGACTCACTAGTCAAGCTCATAACTCATTTATGAGTCACTTCTTTAACTCATAAGTCAAGACTGTGAATACCTCTTAAAAGCTATTTTAATGATCCTGGATTGTAAAACATGAGAAAAATGTTTAAGGAAAATAATATTTTTCTATCTTATTTGGGAATTTTAATCCTAATCCAAAAAAGTGATGATTTTGGGATATTTTGAGAAGGAGGATTAGATTTCAAGTAAGGGGGCTCTCTCTTTCCTATATTTCTCTCTCTCTTCCTCTTCCTTTTTTCTTCCTCTATTTTCAAGTTACAGAGAAAAAGAAAAATGGAAAAGTGAAGCCAAAGCATAAAATCCTTGTTCTTTGATAAAACCAACACTAAAAAGAATATTCTAGAGCCCTAAATCTTGTAGATCTAATGTTTAAATTGAGTTTTATGGTGTAACTAACTATTTTCCATTTTTATCGTTTGATTTCCTTAATTATTGATTTCTTGAATTTAAGCTTGTTTATTTGTAATTAATTGAGTTTTATGCTTATTTCATTCACTAATTCATGTTAACCAATGGAAAATATGTTAAAATGGAGATTCGATGCATTTTTGGAATTACTATTCATCTTTTTCCTTGAGTTCATGACTTTGAATTTCGTGATTTTCTTGCTTTAATTTGTATTTTAGTGTATAAATCTTGATATATATGCTTTAAAATGAATTTGAGGGTATTTTCTTGAATGAAAATAGCTTCAAAATGAGTTTGGGAGCTTTTCTTAGCCATTAATGGTGTTTTTTAGCTTTTGTTCGTGATTTAGGTTGAGTCATACCCTTGACTCATTTGCGAGTCATGCTTATAGGCCATGACTCGTGAGTCACAATTTTGGATCGTGACTCATTCGCAAGTCACATTCCTAGACCTTGACTCATGAGTCATACCCTTAGGGTGTGATATGCCTTTTTCCCCTTCTTCTTCTTCTTTTTACTCCATGATTCACTCCCTAAGCCTCTCCTATGCATGCAACTCACTCCCTTGACCCATTATTCACTCATTTCCTTTATTTTCATGATTTTTAATATTTATTTATTTATTATTTATTTTATTAATATAATAGCTTTTTTAGCATGTATTCATGTATTAATTTGACATTGAATTTATTTGTTATTCTTATTAATCTTTGTTTGCCTATTTTATTATTGACACTGTTATTATTAATATGGTTATTTATCATATAATTTATACAACATGCTTAATATTAATTATTTATATAATTTATTAACTAATTATTTATTATTTGATTTATTACTGACTCATATTGTTATTTTCTGCCCTTTTAATGCACATAACCCATTCGTACGACAAATTAGGTTGGTTATTTTCTTGTTTATTTGCTTTGGGCCTATATTTAATTGTCCTTTTTTATTTCTTTTTATTTCATGCAAATATGTAATAGTTTAGTAATAAATGTTTTTTTGGCTATTAATTAAAAATAACACCAAAACTATTTCTACTTAATTAAATTTGACTTTTCTCATAAAGTGGACCTATATATCCACTTTTATTCCAAAAACTATACTAAAAATTTTTTTAAATATGCATGAGGGAACTAATATTCCAAACTCAATGAATGACCTGATTTATAAATGCTTTTCTTTTAGCATTATTATTCTTTTATTCTTCTATTATTTTAATATTTTCACTACACATAAATGATTTTTCGAATGTTAAATTGAAAACTCATCAAATATTTTCTACAAGTCTAATAAAAGGCATCTAGCATAAATTTTTTTTTTGAATAAATAAAAAAGGCTTAGTTGTTAATTTATTAAAAAAAGCAGGAAAATTTTACTTTGATTTTTATTAGATGTAAACATAATTGGACAATCTAGAATATTGCAAAATAACATAATTTAATTTTTATCATTGAAGAATTACTATATTATTATTTAGAAGAAAAGAAATAAATTTAACTAATTAATTAATTCTTTCAGAAGGGGAATAAGCCTAAAAAACAAACTAAATAATAACACTACAAAGGAAAACAAACACCTATAATATCTTCTTCTAATGAGTTGCAAAGATCATTTAGCTGTGAACGCACATTTTGAAAACCCATTTGAAGAACTTTACATGTAACACCTTTTATTCGATATGTTGAACGATTCAATCAAAGAGTGTTATACACCACACTAAGAAGCACCAAAACCTATACTATAAAAATCCTTTATTTTATTTTAATACATACAGATTACTATTAACCAACCAAAAAAAATGAACAAAATTTTCCTATAATATTGCTTATCCTCCTCTAAGGAAAAATACTTTTTACACTTCTAAAATCTCACATCCAAGTATATAACTAAAAAATAAACTCCAACTTAAGTTTCTTTACCCTTCATTATATGTCAAACCAAATATACTCAAGCAATTCACATATTTATCAACATTCTATACTTATTTTAACTATATAAATACATATATCATAATATCATACCTGTCCATAACATAATATGCTTTATAGATTAATTGCATATAATGCAAAGATCTTCTGCATAAAAAAACTAAAATATTATAAACTAATAACTTTATTACAACTATTCGATACAAAACTCATATACAATATTGCTTTGAAAATGTTTATTGAGTTTACATGACAAACCAAGAAAGAAATTCTAAAACATATAATAGAAGAGCTTGCTTAAAGCCTCTATTTCTAAATGTAGATATGACTTCAATATTACAAGATTCAATCGACTATTCTCTCGGTATCAAGAACCCTTTTCTTTAACCTATACATTGAAAATAACCATGTACTAAATTAAAAGTTAAGTGAGAGTACACTATTGATTTTACTTTTCCATATAATGCACAATAAACATATTATAAATAAATTTATAAAAATATAGGATAATCAATAATTCAAATGAACAATTATTTATAGGATTCATTAGAGAACATGTTTTAATTAACTAGTAAATTTTGGCATTCATACAATTACATTTATTTTTGAGTTACATACATTTTTTTAAAGATTTGTATTACATACCTTATTCATGTATGAATATAAATAACTGGCTACACTATGGAATTGATAAAGCAAGTCGAGCTACGATCAAAAAGACATTTTATACTAGGTATTATTAGCCTTCAATAGGCAAAGATGCAAAGGAGCTAGTTCAAAAATGCAGTCAATGTGAAAGTAATAAGGAAACTAGCATCAAAATTACATGTGTTGCATTTAGGCTGCTATTTTTATTAGGGCTATCTCCCTTTACTCCTTAGCTAAATTTAACTTCATTATCTGGTCAACATGATTTATTTCCTTCTTATCATAAAGATCCTTTAGAAGAGTTGGGGTTCCTATTTTCAATGGAATGCGGGCTTCTAATCCACAAGTTAGGGGAAAAAGGATTTTCCAAATGGTTAATTGGGGTGAACTCCAATAAAACCACAGAACATTATGCAATTCTTCTGATCGACTTCTTTTAAAACTTCCTTCTTAAGCTCATCCAAAATGGTATAGTTGAAAACTTCTGTCATTCCATGTTACATCGAAGCTCATAATGTTTACTTGTACATACAATTTCATTTTCATTATATGGATGCTCAGAAGGAAAAAAAAGAAAGATAATATAAATTGCATTTCTCAAATTGAGTTATGCCCTTTTGGATTTTGATAACTGGACTAGGCTTTGCATTTAGGCCTATAGCTTAGATCACATACTACTCGGATTGCTCAGGATCTACATTACATCCCCTAACGACATCGTTTCAAGTGAAGCCTTGATAGGGCATGGATTCTAGCTTGGTTTCCCATTCTAGTAGGAATTTCTATTGAAGCAAAACTTCTTCCCCAATAGGACTTTCATGGCCATTAGGATTCCTAACTATAGTAGCAGATTCTTCTTTATAAAGAGCCAAGATTTTTAGGTATTTCTCTCTCTTAGCCACTCTTTACTGAGATTGCCTTTTTACCATTTTCTGACTTGATCGTTAGAGAGTCCCTAATCGGACCTTAATGAAATTTAATTATTTTCAAGAATAATTACAGAAGGAATAAGATCACACAACTTAGTAGCAGCTCGATAATTTCTAAACTGTTATCATTTGGTATGGTAAGTATGGAACTTTATCCCTATAAAACCATAAACTCCGATGACCAGAACACTTAGGCAAGAAACGACTGGAGTAACACACCACCACCCCCTACATACCAGTATTTCAATCCCTATAGATTACTCCCCAATGTTCTTTAAAAAATCTTCTTATTGCTGACTTACTTGCTACAATACCCGTAACTTTCCTACCTGGCCTCACTTCCCAGCTTGCTCAGGCACTTCTGGTAACTCTATTGCATTTAGCAACCTAGATGATGCCTCAATCAATACTAAAAACCACTAGGACAAACACCAGCCCTAGCTTTGAAAACCTAAACTCCATCCCCAGCAAGATGAATTAGGACCCAAGTTAACCTTAAAAAAAGAGGAGTTAGACTTGCTCATTGAAGAGAGGATGCAGTAAAAGCAGAACCATAATGTGGCATAGTACTCGGGTAATTTTTGATCTTCCCTTTCTAAAGCCATACTTTTCACCCCTTTCACAAACATAAAACTACCAACCTACCTAGATATAGTGGAAGTACATATTCCTAAGCATATATGGACCAATTTTGCCACTTCATGTTAATTCACTCTATGAAAGATGTTGCCTTTTACAAGAATTTTCCATAATCTTTAACAAACTTTGCTCAGGTCTGGTTTGAGACCTTAGCTGAACACTCAATAAACAATTTTAGGTAGTTCGCTGAGATGTTCAGGGTGAAGTTTATGGTGGCCATTCAACCAATTAAAATTTCAACCGACTTACATCTAGCGGTTTAGGAATGGAGAGAGCTTTTTACGGAGCTATATGGACAAATTTAACAAGGTAACCATGGATATTAAGAATTTATATTTAGAAATTGCCATTAATACCCTTAGTCAAAACACTAGGTTTCAGGATTTTAGTGATTCCTTAAACAAGAAGCCCCAATTCAATTTTACTAAATTGATAATTAGAGCCCATAAATACATCTAGATGGATGAAGCCAAAAGGTTGAAGTGTAGCGAGTAGATAAAGGAGGATGAGAGTTCCTGAAGAATAGGGTAGAAAAAAGAAAGCTAAAAAAGGAGTGAGTCTCGGGCTATGAGGGGAGCAAATAAGTCATATATGGTTTGGAAGCCATACTGAGATAGTCAAAGGGAAGAGCAGTTAACCAAGCTAAATGCCTCCCCAGCATAAGTTCTCTCCTGGATGAAAAAGAATTAAGAGGTGAAATGGCCAAAGCCCATAAAGGAAGATACAAATAGTGATAAAAGCCTAGATTGTTCTTTTCATAAAGATAGAGGGCATGAAACTAACAACTACATACAGCTCAAAAGGGTGATCAAATACCAAATCAAGAAAAGTGAGCCCAAATAATTTATCAAAAGAAGCCAATGTGAGGATAGATGATCACCACCTCGTCACTCAAGAAGGGGAAAAGGAAGCAGTATCAAGAGAGCCCTTACAGGGGTAATCCATTTAATCACTGGAAAAAAACACTATGACGTGTTCAGAGATTCTAAAAAATGCAATGCAAATGAGGTTTTTTTTACTCGAAACCAGTTTTCCCATCCTAAAAGTGGTAATTTAATTATCATTAAAAGATGGGAAACATATCAGGTAGCCTCACAATGATGCATTAGTAGTAGAGGTATTGATCAAAGATTTCCTAGTGTAACAAATTCTACTAGACACAGGTAGCATATACAATCTAATTACTTTACAAGCCTACAAGGCCTTTGGCATGCCAAGTCCACTGGAAGAGGTCACAGTTCCCTTGATTAATATCTCTAGACAATTGGTTAAGGTGGAATGCTTGGTCAACCAAAGCATACAGCTCAAAGATGACTCAATTGTTAAGTTATGTCTAACATGCTTTATGGTAGTCAATATGTTGCTATCTTAAAATACAAATTTTGGTTGACCTCTATTGGCCATAATAGATGTTTATATTTTTATGCAGAAATTAGTCATGAAAATTTCAGCATTAGAGGGAATAATAATACTTCAAGGAAACCATATAGTAGCTCGAGAAACATATGTTATAATTTTGAAAGAGGCAAACCAGATGCTTTCGATAGATTTATTGGATGTCTTTATGAATGCAGCTTGGAGGCAAAGCCAATAGTCAATTTGTAAAAAGTAGAGTTACTACTAAGAAAGGTGGCAAGGGTAGCTTCAGGAAAGGACAGCTCAAAAATAAAGCCATTATTATCCATCTTGGAGTCCTACATAGATGTATTTTCCTCAAAACCCTCAAGCATAACTGGTAGCTCACTCGAAGTCATATGCTACTCGTTAAAAATCCAACCAGGCTGTAAACCAGTCAAACAAAAAAATGCAACCATGCACCCCGAGCAGCAGTTAGTGATAAATGAAGAAACTAATACTTTGTTGAAAAATGGGTTCATCAAAGATGTTCTCTATCTGAACCGGTTATCTAATGTGGTACTAGTAAAGAAGTCTAATAAAAAATGGAAGATATGGTGGATTTTATGGATCTTAATAAGGCCTGCCCAAAAGATAGCTATCCTTTGCCGAACATCGATGTGCTAGTAAAATCAACATCTGGATTTAAGGAATATGACTTCCTAAAGTTCTTTGGCGGGCTACCATTAGATCCCTATGAATCCAAAAGATAAAAAGAAGACAACATTCATTACTCATAGGGTAACTTACTGCTATAAAGTGATGCCATTCTATCTTAAAAATGTAGGAGCTACATATAAGAGGTTGATGAACAAGTTGTTCACAGGATAGATAGGTCAGAATATGAAAGTTTATGTCAATGATATGATCATCAAAAGTGGAACCTTATCAAACTTGCCAAACGAGCTAGAAGAAACATTTTCACTCTAAAAAAGTTTAGTCCCAAGTTGAACCTAAGGAAATGCATTTTCGAAGTTCGATCGGGCAGGTTTCTTGGCTTTGTGATCTCAAAGAGGAAAATAGAAGCCAATCCTAAAAAGATTGAAGCCATCATAAAGATGGAGCCACCAAAGTCAATAAAGGAGGTGCAATAGTAAATAGAAAAATTACAACTCTCAAAAGGTTTATTTCCTATTCGGCCAAAATATGTCTCCCATTCTACAAAGCCTTAAAAACTATAAAAAATTTTGAATGGTCCCCAAAATGTCAATCTATCTTTGAAGCTCTAAAACAAATCTTAAATTCTCCTCCATTGCTCACTTACCCACAGCAGGATGAAAATTTGTTCATATACTTATTGATTTTTAAAGGTGCTGTAGATTTGGTTTTGGATAGGGAATAAAGTACTCAGTACTTACCTATATATTACACCAATAAAGTCCTTCGAGGTCCTAAACTAAGATATTTATTCTAGAATAGCTAGCCTTTACTTTATTCACTTCGATTACTAAGTTATAGCCTTACTTTTTAGCCCATACCGTTATTGTTCAAACCAATAATTCCCTCCACAAGGTGATGCAAAGACTAGAAGTATCAAGGAGTATAATTAAGTGGGCAGCTCACCTGAGTGAGTTCAATGTTAGGTACAAGCCTTGGGCAGAGATAAAAGTGCAAGTATTGGCTAATTTTGTTATCAAACTATATACTTCTCTTGCTGAGCCAAGCAAAGCAACCTGGAAACTATACATAGATGGGGTAGCATCATTTAAAGGAGTTACAGTTGGAGTTATGCTATCTAGCCTGGGTAAAATCTCTATACGAGCAATGGCTAGGATATTTTTTCTAGCATCCAACAATGTGGTAGAGTACGAAGCATTTTTTTTAGGCTATAACTCACCCTTAAGGTAAAACCCCACTCTTTACTTATTCATTCTGACTCATAATTGGTCATTAGCAAATTATTAGGAAAGTTTATGGCCAAAGAGCAAGTAATGGTAAAGTATCGAGACTTAATATCTTCCTAGCTAGCTTAACTCAAAAAGGGAGAAAGTTTATAGATGTAAAAGCCAAAACTTCAAATCCTTGATAAACATGACTTTACCCTTCCTAGGTTAAAAAGTGTGAGGGTTTAATCTTGACCTTGGTAGAAATTATGTTTAATTAGATGATTTGGAATGCTAAATTAATGTCTTATGTTTATAACCATATATATTGGGTTATAGTTTCATGAAGGGTAATACGGTAATTTCAGTAAAATTAATAAATATAGGGTTAATTGATTGATAAAAGTGGTGTTAGGGTAAGAATTATGATTTAAGATTATTTTAGGGTTAAAGTAGAAATTAAAAAGTTTAGAGGGATTAGCTTGAAAGAGAATTTAAGAAAGGGGTTAAATAGTAATTGTTGGTCTTCTTGAGGCTTGCTCATATGCTCAGTGATTAATATCACTGTCTGTTCAAAGGAAGACCATATCTCTCTCTTTCTCTGAGTCTGGAACAAGGATTTTGGTAAGAGAAATTTCTTCCTTCTATCTATTCTGTTAATGAAAGATTTCATGAAAGCAGGAAGGAAAATTTAGTGTTTTAATGTGGTTTGTTATAGCAGAAACAAGCCAAGATAAAGGAAAAGGGATATTGATGAAGTGAAGAAGTCACGATGTTCAGGTATGGGAATACTATTTGGTTTTGTTGTGTATAAGGTTGTCTGTAGGTAGATCAATATAAATTAGGGTTATGTGAACTAGATTCTTAATTAGTGAAATCCTTAATTTAGGGTTGAGCTAATTGAGTAGGGATGAGATTTAAGATGAGTTTTGAGAGGTTGATTGGCTCACTGAGCATATCTATTTTAATTTGATATGGTAATCAGATATGTTCATGTTGATGCACGGCCACGCAAGGCCATAAGCCTTATGGCATGTGACCATGCAAGGCTTTCAGCCCTATGCTGAATTGTAATATAAGGCCAGAAGCCTTGTGGTCCATGGCAATGTAAGGCTTCCAGCCTTATGGTGCATGGCCATGTAAGCCCAGAAGCCTTGTGGTTCATGGCCATATAAGGTCAAAAGCTTTATGGCACTCGGCCATGCAGGGTTTCTTGCTCTATGATGCATGGCCATTCAAGGTCACACTATACATGATGTATGACCATACCATGTTTACCTATATATGATGCACGACCAAGTGACACTCCATTACTTTTCACTTCACTTGTTTATACACTCACCTGGATTATCTAACAAAATGCTTCCACACTAATTTTGATTAAACCAACACTCTTTATAAAAGATAATTAACCCTCTAATGCAACCTAATTGACACACTTAATGGGTATTTTTATAAAAGTAAAATGTGATTATTTTATGCTATGCCTTTACTATCAAGCCTTAACTATCAAGGTAAAGTGATCATGCTAAGTTTATCAAGTAAGTGCTAATTGCAAATTGTTTAAACTTATGACTATAAGTGTATTAATGTTGTGATTGCATTAAACTATTATATATATATATATATATATATATATTTATTTATGTGAAGTACGATAACATTTGTTCATAAACGAGTTTATACACTATATACGGTACACGATATATGAGTTATGAGTTGAGATAACAAATGTTGATGGCATTATATGAATATGAAATGTGAATTCATATATGAATTGTGGCTTGAGAAAATATTGAACTATGTAAGGAGGAACATGATGAATCAAATATTCTTAAAAATGGTTGAGCCTGCGGGTCTTAGTTCAGTTGTGGATTAGATAGGCATGCCTAAAGGGATATAGTTATAGCTGCCATAGTTGACCCCATTTGGGTATATTGTTTCATCCTTTGATGGAACCATAGTTTTTCCCTTTGGGTCTATCAATTGATATTGTCGAATATCCATTGTTTGATATTTTTGGATATCCATTGTTTGATACCTTTGGATATGCATTGCTTCCGTTATCCACCCTTTGAACTAGCACTTAGGCAAGCTATTAAAGTTTAAGAGGCGTGTTCAAAATAAGAAATACATGTATCAATTTCTTCATTCATATAATGTAAGCATGGTGAATGACTTATTACAATGTTTCATCTTTATTTTTTTTGGGCTATAAATTGTTAGTATTAAATGAAATCATGATATAATTATGTTGATATTTTTATTGCAATGCTTGTGTGAAGACGTTTATTATTAACAACTGTGCAGGGTCGACCATGTTATTTTTGAATGTTATTTCCCCACTAAGCTTTATAGCTTAGCACAAGTATTTTACATCGGTGTAGGTTTGGTACGATGTCGCTCCAGGATTTAATTTTGTATTAGTTGACAAATAAGATTTGGTCTAGATTTTGGGATGCAGGATATTTTTATGGATAATTTCTTTTTCTAGTCTTATATTTTACCATGATTTAATGTAAAAGTTGTAATATAAAGGACTGTAAAAATTTACTTAATTACCTTTGCTTACATGAGATTTCTAAATTATGGGTGGTTAGTATGTGATGGCCATGAATATGATTTTTCCTGCATGAAATTTCAAGTTATGCATGCACCATATACATATGTTAGTTAGCCTTGTGCGCTAGTTAAGGGTGTTATAGTGGAATGTAATATGATCATGATTAAGGTCACCACTAAATTATATACATAATTATTATATTGATGAATCACTAGTGTGAATTATTTTTGTTGAAGGCATGATAACATGCCATGATATGACCAAAAATGTTAGATGCAATATTGGTTAAAAGATGGAATTAGGGTGTCATAGTTAGTGGTATCAGAGCATCCAAGTTTAGTCTTTTATGGGCAATATAGGTCTAGAAATTTTTAGTATGGTATAGTGTCTTGTTGGCCTGATGTAGTAGCCCTTATTTTCGTATAGATTGAAGATGGTTGACTCTAGGGATGCTGTATGGAATCGGTTGAAAGTAATTTGCAAAATGATGATTAGTCCCTTTGATATGAGATCTCTATCATCCAATCAGAATGAGATCCCTGCTGCTATTCCTAGAAAAGCATTATTAAAAATTTCTCAGGATATGGCTTAAATTTTGCAAAGGATGATAGCACCTAAGGCCCCAATCTCGAGGTTAGAAAATATGGTGGGAAAGAATTTTTGGGTACGACATTAAAGCAATCCGATTGAGGAAGATAAATTATGGCTATAAAAGCTGGAGATGATTCTAGATGATATTCATTGTCTCGTTCATTATAATGTATCATTTGTTGTATCCTTACTTATGATTAGTGGAAGCTAGTACTTGGACAACCTCAATTATTAGATCCTCTTACTTGGAAATTCTTTGAAACTAAATTTAAAAATAGATATGTTACTGAGGCCTATAAAAAGGAGAAGCTAAAATAGTTTTTGACATTAAAATAGAGTGCTATGTCTGTCACAAAGTTTGAGAAAGAAGTCAGCCGGCTGTGCACATACGTTCCCAAAGATATGTTGACTGATGCCTTTAAGAGTAGGCAATTTGAGGATTGAATGAAACACCAGATTAGGGAGAAACTAATAGGAGCTACATATCTTTAGAATGTTAAATTTCATCAACTAGTTATAGCTGCTATAAAGGTGGAGAAGCACGAGTTAGCTAAAAGAAAAAGAAGGCAAAAAGGGAGCAGGGCTAGAGGTGGATAACATATAATTACACCTAACTTAGAATATAATCATGCATTAATACTGATAAACCAACCTAAGAACATGCATACTAATAGTCATTCATAAATCAATCATCAACTATTAATTAAAATAAGTTAATAATCAAATTATATATAACTAAAGATAAGATTTTGCACAAAACCAAGAAATCATCAACTTGCATCACATTAATCACAAACTTAGTTATTACAATACAAAATCAAGGATCCAAGTATCCTTTAACAAAAGTAAAAATAATTACTCACAGTTCATAATAAAACTACAGCAAAATTAAGAAAAAGAGCAAAAACAAAAAAGTAGAGAAGCTCCATTGATCACCCTTTACAACAAACTAGAAAAAAACTTCACACTCTAAGCTTTTATTCTTAAGAACATTAAATGAAAAATTAAGTCAAAAAACTAAACTAAAATTGTCAATCAGTTGCTCTCCCCCTTACTCAAGTGTTTTGATCCTCTTCTTATAGGCTTTAGATTGGAATTCTCTCCTTTGTAGGTTCCTATAAAGAGTTAGAGAAGAATTTGACTTAAATAGAAAGACTTTTATTGTGTTTTTCCATTCAGCACTCAGGAGAGTGATTAAAACAACTCAAGAGAGTGACTTTCTTACTTGGGTGAGTGACTTTGTCACCCAAAAGAGTGGTAACATTCTAGACAACTTGAAATTTCTCATGGGTGAGTGACTTTGTCACTTAGGAGAGTAATTTGCTCACTCAGCCAAGTGATCCTTATCACTCAATCGAGTGATGAGCTTCTGTAACTTATGATCTTTTGAAAGCCTTTTCTAAAATAACAAAATTGTCCTTAAACTTTGCCTTTCTCCAATTTAATCATTTTTATCTTCCATTTTTCCCTGAAAGGCATCAAAACTTATAACTAACCCTCAAAACACATAATTTAACTAATTAAACATAAATTTGACTAAATTAACTAAATTAAATAGCTAAAACACACTAAAAACATACTATAATTTGTAATTATCAATATACAAATACCTATGGCTCTGAAAGACCAATAAAAGACCACTTTCACATGCCCTTATGGCACATTTGCATATAAAATAATGCCTTTTGGTCTTTGTAATGCCCCAACCATTTTTCAAAGGTATATGATGGCCATATTTCATGATTTTATTGAAAATTTCATAGAGGTTTTCATGGATAATTTTACTCTATATGGTCATGATTTTAAGTTGTGTTTATCTAATCTTGCATTGGTCTTGGATAGGTGTGAAGAAACTAGTATTATTCTTAATTGGGAAAAATATCACTTTGTGGTGAGAGAAGGAATAGTGCTAGGGCATAAAATCTTTGAGAAAGAGATTGAAATAGATAGAGCAAAAGTAGATGTAATTGATAAATTACCTCCCCCTGCGAGTGTTAAAGGCATTAGGAGTTTCCTTAGACATGATAGTTTTTATCTTCGATTTATCAAATTGCAAAACCACTTTCTAATTTAGTACTTAAAGATGTTGCATTTAACTTTGATAATAAGTGTTTGCAGACATTTAACTTGTTAAAGCAAAAGTTAATTATAGCACCGATCATAGCATTACCATATTGGACTTTGCCATTCGATATAATGTGTGATGCCATTGACTATACAGTGGGAGCAATTTTAAGCCAGCGAAAGGAGAAAAGTTTTCATACCATTTACTATGCTAGTCACACACTCACAGTACTTCAAGTTAATTACACCACCATAAATATAGAACTTTTAGCAATAGTATATTTTTTTGAGAAATTTAGATCATATCTCCTTGGTACTAAAGTCATAGTATGGTCAGATCATATGGCCTTGAGGCACCTCTTCGTAATAAAGTCTTTAAACCAAGACTTATTACATGGGTTTTTTCTATTACAGGAATTCAATGTGGAAATTAAAGAGAAAAATGAAGCTAAAAATTGTGTAGCTGACCATCTATCTAGATTGCATCATGCTCATCTAGAAAATGGAGAAATTTTTGATTTATTTCCTCATGAACATATTTATGCTATTTATTCTTGTGAAACTTCGGTTCCTTGGTATGCTAATATTGCTAATTATCTTGTAGGAGGTTACCTTCCAAAGGATTTTAATTGGCAATAAAAGAAAAAGTTAAAAGTAGATGCAAGGTGATAATCTTGTTTTTAGTGTTTATTTTCTGGATAATTTTATGTGTTTTAGTGTCTCATCTTGCTTGTTTTTAGTGTTTAAGACTATATTATTGTTTCTTATATGTATTTTAGTTATTTTGCTTAATTTAAAGTTTTTAGGTGCTTAATTGTCTTAAATTTTACTTTTTGCAGAAAATTTTACTAAGGCACGGCTGAGACAAATTGTCCCAGCCGTGTCCAATGCAGATGGCAAAGCGCACCGTTTCACCATTAGCCACGGCCGAGACGATTCATCCCAGCCGTGCCCAATCCAGGAGTCAAAGCGCACCATTTCATTAAAAGTCGCGGCTGAGACAACTTGTCCCAGCCGTGGCTTTTGTATAAGCCATTTCATTACAGGTCGCGGCTGAGACAAAGTGTCCCAGCCGTGGCCATGGCAGCCTGCGAAGCACTCTTGATCCAGAAGCTTGACACGGCTGAGACAAAATGTCCCAGCCGTGCCCTTTCCTTCTATCGCGGCTGAGACAAAACTGTTCCAGCCGTGGCCTCTTGGACAGCTCTATAAAAGCTGCGAAATTTTCTGCTTAGGGAGTCTTTTTTTTCTAGGGTTTCGTGCTTAGAGTGTTTAGGTAGAGTAGAAAACGTTGTCTTTCATACTTGGTGGGTTTTTCATCCTTAGATTTTGAGTTTTACTTGTAAAAATTACACTTTTAACTTAGTTTTACTTCAAGAACACAAAGATAGTTATAGTTTTAGTCTCTAGCTTGAAGATTACTGCTTACAATCAAGTTGCTGTTTGGAGAAGAAGAGGAGGAGCTTCATCAACTTCAAATCTTCAGCTTTAAATGGGTTTTATAGTTTTCACTCTTACTTTGTTAAATTTTTACAATATGGATAGTGAGTAGTTGTTTTTGTTGCTTGGGGGAGCTTTGAATCCCCTACTCACAATGTGAATATTGAGCATATTTTGATTTTTACATGAATGAATGGTCTATTTTGCTGTTACTTATTTATATTTCATAGGTTTTCAATCTATTGAGTTAATTTTCATACATGGATGAATGATGTTTATCATATATCTTTGAATGTGTATTAAGTCTAGTGGATTGAAGTCCATATTTAATCTTGCTCAGTTTTTCCTTCATGAATGCTGTATTATTTTAGACGGCTCCGGAATGGGATTCTAAATGTGCAGTAATTGTTATTCTAAGACTAGAGTGTGGAGTGAAATGGATTAGATTTGGGTTGTTTGGCTCCGGAATGGGAAGGCAAACCAAACTTAGGATGTTAGACCCATGCATAGGCTAGTTGTTGAGTTGGCTCCGGAATGGGAAGTTTAGCAACTAGAATAGCTGGCTCCGGAATGGGAAGCTTGGGTTAAGAGGGTTATCCCGAGTTCATTCATGTATACTTTTATGTAAAAATTTATTCACATTTGGGTATGGGGTGGATAAGTGAACCCGAGTAACGCTTTATTTCTATAGATATTTACATTTGCTAATTTTTCAGAATTTAATACACTGAATTTAAATTTCTCTATTTTACATACTTAGGTTTTTAAGTTACATTACATAAATCAACAATTCATACACACAAACAATTGGGAATTCTTTAGCATACAATTAATCCTCACAGTCTACACACACACATTTTCCTTGGGTTCGATATTGAGGGTCCTAACTATACCCCACTTTACTACTTGTCGATCTAGTGCACTTGCTAGGGTCGCAACAAGTTTTTGGCGCCGTTGCCGGGGAAATTGGCGTTGTTAGTAAGCTGTGATTGTTGTTTGTATGTGTTTTCTTTTCCTTATTTTGTTTTTCTTGATTCTTTTCAGATGAAATTGGTGCATGAATAGAACAAGACAAGAGCAATTACTGCCTTTTGATCCTGAAATCGAGAGGACTCTACACCAAAGAACGAGGGATAATAGAGATAACGAGATGGAGCACGATCCTCCTCTTGATGAGTTTCCTCCCGAGAATGAACAAGTACCGAGGGCACATGAACAAATGCCAGGGGCAAGAAGAGAAGAAATGCCTAGGCAAAGGACCATAAGAGACTACGCTGTGCCAAGGTGGAATGAAGATCACCGAACAATTGTATTACCAAGAGGAGTACAATTTGAGCTCAAACCAGCCACCATTACCATGGTACAGAGGAATCAGTTCTCTAGTTCAGAAGTAGAGGATCCAGCCCAGCATATCGACATATTTCTGGAAGTGAGTGACACCGTTCAAATTTCGGGTGTTGGTACGGATGCAGTGAGGTTGAAGCTGTTTCCATTCACATAGATTGGCAAGGCAAGAGAGTGGTTACAAATGTTACCACGTCAGTCAATATGGACATGGGATCAAATGCAAGAAAGGTTTTTAATGAGATTCTTTCCTCCAACAAAGACTGCAAGCATCCGAAATAGCATAATGAGTTTTCATCAGATGAATGAAGAGCCTTTTCACGAGGCATGGGAGAGGTTTAGAAGATTATTGAGAAGTTGTCCACATCATGAAATAGCTATCTACCAACTAATGACCATCTTTTATGCTGGAGTTACACCCCAAACAAGGTCATTATTGGATGCAGCATCAGCAGGATCTTTCTTGAACAAGCTGCCTAAGGACGCTTTTCAGTTGTTGGATGAGATGGCGGCAAATGATTCACAATGGACTGCCCCTAGATCAGTCCCAAGAAGACAAGGTTTACACAATGTGGATGAGGTAGCACTGTTAAAAGCACAGCTAGAATTGGTAAAAAAGGAGTTGAGTGGTTTGAAAGTTCAAAATGTGGCTGCAGTAAATCAAGGGAGTGGACCGTGTGAAAGTGAGCAAGTTGTCCAAGAAGGAGGAGTGGTATGAGATGTAAATGCATTGGGCGATTTTAGAAGGAATGATCCCTACAGCAATTCATATAATCCGGGATGGAGAAATCACCCAAATTTCTCATGGAAGGATGGGAATCAACAAGCTTCATCTTCTCAACCACAACCAAGAGCACCTTACCACTCAAATGTCTATCATAGTCAAGCTCAGCCCCACCAACCACAAACCACCAATCACTACCAAGTCCCCTATCCACCAAATCACCATCAAGGGCAAAACTCTAATCAACCTCAACCATACCATCCACCGGGATTTCAATCAAGACCAACCATTCAAGAAAAGAAGCCAAATTTAGAAGACATGTTTGCTAGTTTCATGAATAGCCAACAATAATTCATGGCGAGTCAAGATTCAAGGTGGAAATCTCAAGAGCAATGGAACCGAAATCAAGATGCTTCAATGAGAAATTTGGAGACTCAATTGGGTCAACTTGTAACTTCCATTTCAAACAGACAACCGGGGACATTTCCTTCAAATGTGGATCGCAATCCCAAGGAGGAGGCCAAAGCAATCACTTTAAGAAGTGGCAAGGAAGCAGCACGGGAGGAAGAAAGAGATAGATCACCAACTTCATCAACTGACTTGGAGGAACCGACACGGAAGGTAAGTAATTCTAACTCTAGAGTAGAGGTAGATACGGATGCTCCAAGGAATGACAAGGGAAAAAGTATTGCGAATCCAACCATAGAAGATCTTGATATCAATAGGTTGCCATTTCCTGCTGTAGCTAGGAAGGAGAAGAAGAATGAGCAATTGGCTAGGTTTCTAGAAATGTTTAAGAAATTGCATATTAATTTGCCTTTTGCTGAAGCCTTAGCACACATGCCCAACTATGCTAAGTTTATGAAAGAACTTTGTTTTAATAAAAAGAAATTAGAATGGTATGGAACTGTTCAACTCACTGAGAACTGTAGTGCAATTATAATGAACAAGATCCCGAAGAAATTATAAGATCCAGGTAGCTTTACTTTACCTTGCGAAATTGGTGAAACTTTCGTTGGAAACGCTCTATGTGATCTAGGAGCCAGCATTAATTTAATGCCTTATTCTATGTGCAGGAAACTCAATTTAGACGATCTCAAGGAAAAAGGAATGCGACTTCAACTTGCAGATAGATCGATGAGAAGGCCTAAGGGAGTTATTGAGGACTTGCTGGTAAAAGTAGGAAAATTCATTTTTCCCATGGATTTTGTAGTCATGAAAATGGAGGAAGACAGGAGAGTACCCCTTATCATGGGAAGACCATTTTTGAACACTGTAAAGCCTTTGATTGACGTTCATGGGCAAAAGGTGACTCTTCGATTCAACAATGAAGAACTGGTGGTGGATATGAACAAGTCTCAGAAATATCCATCAAGTGACCTAGAAGAGTCAGTCTACTTCATGGATAAAATCGACGAATGTGTAGAGGAAGTGAAAGAAAAAGTACTGCTAAATGATCCAATAAATTCAAGTTTGATGCATTCCTTGGAAAATGAAGAATTGGATGGAGTAAAAGAAGAACTAATAGCAGCTGTGGTGAAAGACTGCGAGGAGAAAAATTCAAAGCAAGAGAAAATCACTCTACAAGAGGGAGAATTGAAATCTGAACTAAAACCTCTTCCTTCTCATTTAAAGTATGTATTCTTGGAAAGAGAAGAAAAACCAGTGATTATTTCTTCTTTGTTGACAGGTGCTGAAGAGGAAACACTGGTCAAGGTGTTGAAAAAACACAAAGAAGCAATGGGATGGAGACAACAGACATGAAGGGTATTAATCCGAGTTACTGCACACACCGGATTCTTATGGAGGAGGATTGCAAACCGGTCGCTCAACCCCAAAGACGGCTCAATCCTGCTATGCAAGAGGTTGTGAAGAAAGAGGTACTTAAACTGCTTGATTCAGGTATAATCTATCCAATCTCTGATAGTAAATGGGTTAGGCCCGGTGCAATGTGTCCCTAAGAAAGGGGGAATGACAGTAGTGAAAAATGAATTAGATGAACTAATCCCCACTCGAACGGTCACGGGTTGGAGGGTGTGCATAGACTATAGGAGATTGAATCATGCCACCAGAAAAGATCATTTCCCATTGCCATTTATTGATCAGATGTTAGAAAGGTTAGCCGGTAATAGGTTTTATTATTTTTTAGATGGGTATTTGGGATATCTGCAAGTCCCCATAGCCCCTGAAGATCAGGAGAAAACTACCTTTACCTGCCCTTACGGCACTTTTGCCTATAGGAGGATGCCTTTTGGCTTGTGCAATGCGCCGGCTACGTTTCAGCGATGCATTATGGCAATTTTCCATGATTTTATAGAGAAATTTATGGAGGTATTCATGGATGACTTCACCATATACGGGCTTGACTTTGAGAGCTGCTTAGAGCATCTCGACTTAGTGTTAAGTAGGTGTAAAAAGACCAACTTAGTGGTAAATTGGGAAAAATGCCACTTTATGGTAAGGGAAGGGATAGTTTTGGGGCATAAGATTTCTGAGAAGGGAATTGAGGTGGACAAGGAAAAAATAGAGGTTATAGAGAAGCTCCCACCACCGACCAATGTAAAGGGAGTAAGGAGTTTTCTAGGGCATGCAGGTTTCTATAGAAGGTTTATAAAGGATTTTTCAAAAAATTGCGAAACCTTTGTCAAATTTGTTAATGAAAGATGCTCCTTTTGATTTTGATGATAAATGTTTATTGGCCTTTGAATTGTTGAAGCAGAAGCTTATTCCAGCTCCGATGATTATATCTCCGGATTGGAATTCACCATTTGAACTAATGTGTGATGCGAGTGATTTTGCAGTGGGAGCAGTGCTCGGTCAGAGGCAAGAGAAAATCTTTTGTGCTATTATTATGCGAGCCACACTCTAACAGGAGCTCAAGTCAATTATACCACAACTAAAAAAGAGCTTTTTGCCATTGTATTTGCATTTGAGAAATTTTGACCATATCTATTAGGAGTGAGGATTGTGGTGTGGTCTGATCATGCAGCACTAAGGCATCTCTTTGCCAAAAAGGAATCCAAGCCAAGACTGATAAGATGGGTACTCCTATTGCAAGAGTTCGATTTAGAGATTAAAGACAAGAAGGGGGCAGAAAATCATGTAGCAGATCATTTGTCAAGAATGGAGCATGATCATATTGAAAAAGGGGAGCTTTCGGATTTATTCCCTGATGAACGAATTTGTGCATTATTTGTTTGTGAAGTTTCTTTACCTTGGTTCACTGATGTTGCAAATTTTTTTGCAGGAGGTTATATACCAAGAGACTTCACATGGCAGCAAAGGAAGAAGCTTAAAGCTGATGCGAAGCACTACATTTGGGATGATCCTTACCTCTTCTGTCTTTGTGCTGATCAAGTTCTCAGAAGATGTATTCATAAGGAGGAGCAAGTAGAAATCATGCAAGCCTGTCACAGTGGAGAAGCTGGTGGACATCATGGACCTAATAGAACGGTATCAAAAATTCTCTCTTCTGGATTTTATTGGCCCACCTTATTTAATGATGTTAAATTGTTCATTCAAACTTGTGATCGATGTCAAAGGGTGGGAAATATAACTAGGAGAGATGAGATGCCATTGACTAATATGCTTGAGGTTGAAATGTTTGATTTGTGGGGAATAGATTTCATGGGGCCTTTTCCGGTTTCTTATGGGTTTGAGTATATCCTAGTGGCAGTAGATTATGTGAGTAAATGGGTAGAAGCTATAGCCACTAGGACTTGTGATGTAAATGTTGTCTTAGAATTCTTAAGGAAGAACATATTCACCCGTTATGGAGCCCCGAGAGCTATCATTAGTGATGGTGTGAAGCACTTTGTTAACCACCAATTCAAGGTCCTGTTGAAAAAATTTGGAGTGAGACATAAAATCACTACCCCATACCATGCCCAAGCTAATGGCCAAGTTGAAGTGTCCAACCGAGAGTTAAAAGCCATATTGGAGAAAATTGTTAGTGCATCTAGAAAGGATTGGTACCTTAAGCTAGATGAAGCTCTGTGGGCATATAGGACAGCCTTTAAGACACCAATAGGAATGTAACCTTTTAGGTTAGTGTTTGGCAAGTCCTGTCATCTACCAGTGGAATTGGAGCACAAGGCTTATTGGGCTACTAAGTTCTTAAATCTTAATCTTGAGAATGCAGGAAAATGTAGGTCCTTGCAGTTGAACGAGTTGGAAGAGATTCGATTCTAGGCATATGAACATACGAAGAAGTACAAGGAGAACACGAAGAAGTGGCACGATCGTAAAATCACCAAGAATGAATTTATGCCAGGAATGAAGGTACTTTTTTATGATAGCAGACTGAGGTTGTTCCCTGGAAAGTTGAAATCAAGGTGGAAAGGACCATTTGAGGTTGTTGAGGTCTCTAGCTATGGAGCAGTAACCATCCGA
This sequence comes from Excoecaria agallocha, assembly GCA_037975025.1. Classification (NCBI taxonomy): domain Eukaryota; kingdom Viridiplantae; phylum Streptophyta; class Magnoliopsida; order Malpighiales; family Euphorbiaceae; genus Excoecaria; species Excoecaria agallocha. Next base: position 303,310 of record JBBPFJ010000069.1, read on the forward strand.
CATCCGGAAGAAGGTCATGGGCGAGAGTTCAAGGTAAATGGTCACCGATTGAAGCCATATCTCGATTCCAAGTATGAGGCTGCATCAGTGATCCTCACTTTTAAAGATGATCCATGAGAGCTATGAAAGTCGAGCTGGCGACTTGTTAAACCCAGAACTTTTTCTCATCCTTGAACTCAATTTCTTTTCTTTTCGATTTCTCTTTAATTTCTTACAAGTTTAACATGTTTAGTGTTGTTTATTTTGTCAAAAGTTTAGTTTTTAGTTGTTGTTGTTAGGTTGATTTCTTTGAGGAGAGAAAGTATTTTAATAGGGCAAATTAGTAGATGGGCACGACTGAGACAATTTGTCCTAGCCGTGTCCCTTTAAAATTTTTTGAGAGATAGAAGGGTGCATGGCTGAGACAAATCGTCCCAGTCGTGGCCAATTGTGAGTTTTAGATCCAGAAGGTGGGCACGGCTGAGACAAATCATCCCAGCCGTGGCCTTCTCCATGCCAAATTCTAGATGAAGTCCATAAGGTAGGCATGGCTAAGACAACCAGTCCCAGCCGTGGCAAAAAAAATTAAATTTCAAATTTAAAAAAAATTTAAAATTTAAAATAAAATAAAAAAAATTTTAAAAAAAAGTTTACTTAAATAATTAATCTAGTTAGGACACGGCTGAGACAAATAGTCCCAGTCGTGCCTTTTGGTTTGTTTCGAATCCAGTAGGGTGGCACGGAAGAGACAAATAGTCCCAGCCGTGCCTTTCATTTTATCAAAACGGGGAGTTTTGATTTTAAGCTGGGCACGGCAGAGGCAAATAGTCCCAGCCGTGCCTCTTTGCACATCTGTCGAATGTGTTTCGTTTTTACCCAGTTTTTTTTGCCCCTCTTTCTCATTTCTCTCTTATCTGCATTTTTTCTTCTTCACTCCGACCTTCTCTCCCCACTTTTGCTCTCTCTCTTTCTCTCTCTCGTCAAGCAACAGGTACATCTCCCTCCACTCTTCTCTTTATTTTTGGTTTAATTTTTGTCGTTTTCTTTGAGTTTTGTTGTTTTTGTTCTCCTATGTTACTTGTGCCATTTTGTGTTCCTACCCTCATGTTCTTGCATTTCTTTCGTTGTATTTAATTGTTGTGTTGTTTGTGTTTTCTTTTTGGTTAGTTTTATGCATGCTTGTGTCTTTTTTGTTGTAAAAATGCATTTGCCCACCACATGTTCGATGAAATACTAAAGAGAAATAAATGCATTTTGGTTCTCTTCAATTGTCACGAATTCTTGCTTCCTTTCTTTAAAATTATGGATGGTTATGCATGTTGGCATGTGCTTGGTTAGTTTTATGCATCATTGTGTGTATTTTATGGCCAAACGCACTTCGCCGGCCACCTGTCCGATAAATTGCCAAAGAGAAGCAAGAAACAGTTTCTGTTTTAGTTACTTTGTTGCTTACCCTGTTTGCCTCACACTCATGCCCACAAAATATTTGCCATGTTTTTATGTTTCACAAATAATTGAGAGGATTAATATAGGAGTTAGGCAATTATTTGTATTCGGGCCATTTTGTTGAGTTTTTGGTTGTCCCTCGCTCAATTGCATATGCTTTAAGTTGTGTTTTGGTTCTGTTATTCATGTGAGTAGTCCACTTGTGTTTGTTTATGTTTGTTGCTTATGTTTTAGGCAGGTTAATTGTTTTATTTTATCGTTCAAGTGCTATGTTTTGTCTTTAAGGCTTATATGTTGTGTTGTTGTGTTGCAGGCAAAATGGCACCCAAAAGATCTCGTCCCGATGCTGGTGCTTCATCATCTGCCCCTCAAGGGTCCTCTAAAGTTAAAGTTCCAGCATGGGTGCCCTCAGAATTTACGAATCAGTGGGCCATATTTTGCAAGCAAGAGTATCTAGCTACCCCTCGCCTAAATATGGGAGATATGGCGGAGTTTGGCTTCCAGAATGAATTAGAGAGATTGTTTAATGGTGTAGGTTGGAAAGTTTTTTATGAGCGGAATGAGCAGGTCTACCCTCATTTGGTTCGTGACTTTTTGAGCACAGCCAATATCAGAATGGGAGTGGATAGTCACGATGATCCGGGCCATGTGAGTTTTTGGCTCGACGGCAGTCCATATCAGATGACCTTCAATGCATTTTCTGAAGTCTTGGGTTTTGACCAACATGCTCCCCGGGACATTACCCATCTCAACAAACAAGAAATCTGGATGGGCATTTATGATCCCGAGGATCCTACCTATTTTAACCCCAAGAATACCAAGGCACATCACCTGAGGGATCATCCACTACGAATTATGCATCGGTATTTAGCCCTGGCCTTCTTTAGCCATCTTGGTGGGCCCAGAAATGTTAATGCTAGCGAGGCCACCATTTTGTATGCGATGCATAATGGAATTCGGTTAAATGGGGCTGCTTTCATTGCCCAGAAGGTCTTGGATTTGCGTTCATTCCCAAAGCGGGATTCGAAGCTAGCCATGGGAGGGTTTGTAACTACTTTGGCCCGTTTCTTTAACCATACAAGATTGGGTGTTGCAGCTGCCAAGCCAATGATTATTGATCGGAAAATATTGAGGAACATGGCTGTACTAATTGACGACCCTCACTTTCTAAGGCAAGGAAATTTGGTAGTTTCGGTGCGGGCTTTATATTGTGCAGCTGTGCACAAGGGAGCCACGGAATTGGACCGACCCGAAGCTGAAGCATCTGCCTTGTCCTCTGAGCAGTACAATGCTCTTAACACCCGACTTGACAGCATCTCTCAGAGGATAGACTCCGGGTTTACATCCATCACGCAGCGGATGGATGACATTGTTACAGCTCTCGGCATGCTGCAATCCCGATTCGACAGCCAGTTTCCGCCTCTACCACCGCCCTCCTCACCATGATTTCAGGGATTTTTCCTTCACTCATCCCTCCATTGTTGTTTATATTCTTTTGGCCTTTTGCTGAGGGCAGTAAAAGTTTTAAGTGTGGGGTGAGGGTTTGAGGATGAAGATTGTTTGACTTAGTTTTTCTGTTTTTGCTTTTGATGTTGTTTCTTTTAGTTGTGGGATGTCGTTAGTTTTTGCTTTTGTGTTATGACTGTAGTTTGCTAATTGGATTTCTTTCATGTTTTCCATTTTTTTATATATTTATTTTTTATCTTGATGTTTGATTTTGATTTTAGTTCTCTTCTTTTGTGTTTGAAAGTTGTATTACATATTGCATTTCTTAGTGTCGATTTAGTTTAATTTTTTTAGACTGTTAATTACTCTTGCAATTAGCCTAAATTTGCCAGTTAATCTTGTTTAGAATCAATTTGAACTTAAAATTTGAACTGCTTATTTAGGAGGTTTGAGTAGCCAAAGAGTAGTAGTATTGTTCAGGGAAGTTCTTCTTTTGAATTGATCTCGATTAATTATATATCATTCAATTTCTAACTTAATGAGCACGGTAGGCTAAGTTTTATGAAATTAAAACTAGTGAGTAAAAGCATTTGAGTGAAAAAAAAATTCTGGAATAGTTAGAACCTTCCTCATCACCCTTCGAAACAAATATTCAACTCAAATAAGATTAGGATATGACCCAGGTAACCTTCTTTGGTAACTAATTTTTGAATGACTTTTGAGCTACCCTTAGTAAATTTTACCATTGTTAGCCCCTTTGAGCTTAATTGGTATGCTAAAAGCGTACTACTTAATTTTTCTTGATTACACTTATGCTAAACCATGCAGCCTAAAATGCCTTTGTCTATCCCATTTCGGAATTGGCCACTCTAGGTTGAGAAATGAAATTTGCATGTTAGGTTTGATAAACTTCTGATTATCAGTTGAGAAGAAAAGGGAAGTTGAAGTTTAAGATTGATAAACAATTAGTGTTTTTGGTGCCCTTCTTAGTAAGTGAATGAAAATTTCACTATAAAAAAAATCAGTTATTATGTTGCAGAAAATAAGTGTGGGGTACCTAGCATTTATAGGAAGTATCATTTATCTTGCTTCCTACAATTTTGAGAATCCAACTAATGTCCTGAGATTAGTTTCCCTTCTTACAATGATAGAGCATGAATTTTGAAGGGGTTGTTTTCTTGAGAAAGTTAGGTGAGTTGTATTTTGGATAGTGTGGCTAATTCTGTTTTGCTAGCCTTATCAAATTTTTTGGAACCTTTGCCCTATCCCCATTACAACCTTAATGTAAGCCCTGGTGATCCAGTTTTGTTTTGAGTTGTTTAGTTGAGTTGACCCTTGTTGTTCAGGTGCTAAAGGAGAGGCTTATGACTGTTCTGATCTGCAAGCGCCAAATTGTTGCAATTCTCTATTTGCTTGATTGCTTGAATTTACTGGTAGTTTTGGTTTTTGAAAGAAATTAAATCGGTTTTGGCCTCGCACACACACACAAGAAATTGTATGGTATAGATAAGTTTGAGTCTTTTTAATTGAATTCTTCATCTGAGTGTCTTCTACTAAGTGTTGCTAGAATCTCTCTGAATTTGCTTGTTCTTATGTGGAGTTTGAATTTTCAAGATTGTGGATGATTCGTTTGCTCGAGGGCAAGCAAAAAGCTAAGTGTGGGGTAGTTGATAATCTTGTTTTTAGTGTTTATTTTCTGGATAATTTTATGTGTTTTAGTGTCTCATCTTGCTTGTTTTTAGTGTATAAGACTATATTATTGTTTCTTATATGTATTTTAGTTATTTTGCTTAATTTAAAGTTTTTAGGTGCTTAATTGTCTTAAATTTTACTTTTTGCAGAAAATTTTACTAAGGCACGGCTGAGACAAATTGTCCCAGCCGTGTCCAGTGCAGATGGCAAAGCGCACCGTTTCACCATTAGCCACGGCCGAGACGATTCATCCCAGCCTTGCCCAATCCAGGAGTCAAAGCACACTGTTTCATTAAAAGTCGCAGCTGAGACAACTTGTCCCAGCCATGGCTATTGCATATTTCAAAACGCGCCGTTTCATTAAAGGTCGCGGCTGAGACAAAGTGTCCCAGCCGTGGCCATGGCAGCCTGCGAAGAACTCTTGATCCAGAAGCTTGACAAGGCTGAGACAAAATGTCCCAGCCGTGCCCTTTCCTTCTGTCGCAGCTGAGACAAAAGTGTCCCAGCCGTGGCCTCTTGGACAGCTCTATAAAAGCTGCAAAATTTTCTGCTTAGGGAGTCTTTTTTTTCTAGGGTTTCGTGCTTAGAGTGTTTAGTTAGAGTAGAAAATGATGTCTTTCATACTTGGTGGGTTTTTCATCGTTAGATTTTGAGTTTTACTTGTAAAAATTACACTTTTAACTTAGTTTTACTTCAAGAACACAAAGATAGTTATAGTTTTAGTCTCTAGCTTGAAGATTACTGCTTACAATCAAGTTGCTGTTTGGAGAAGAAGAGGAGGAGCTTCATCAACTTCAAATCTTCAGCTTTAAATGGGTTTTATAGTTTTCACTCTTACTTTGTTAAATTTTTACAATATGGATAGTGAGTAGTTGTTTTTGTTGCTTGGGGGAGCTTTGAATCCCCTACTCACAATGTGAATATTGAGCATATTTTGATTTTTACATGAATGAATGGTCTATTTTGCTGTTACTTATTTATATTTCATGGGTTTTCAATCTATTGAGTTAATTTTCATACATGGATGAATGATGTTTATCATATATCTTTGAATGTGTATTAAGTCTAGTGGATTGAAGTCCATGTTTAATCTTGCTCAGTTTTTCCTTCATGAATGCTGTATTATTTTAGACGGCTCCGGAATGGGATTCTAAATGTGCAGTAATTGTGATTCTAAGACTAGAGTGTGGAGTGAAATGGATTAGATTTGGGTTGTTTGGCTCCGGAATGGGCAGGCAAACCAAACTTAGGATGTTAGACCCGTGCATAGGCTAGTTGTTGAGTTGGCTCCGGAATGGGAAGTTTAGCAACTAGAATAGCTGGCTCCGGAATGGGAAGCTTGGGTTAAGAGGGTTATCCCGAGTTCATTCATGTATACTTTTATGTAAAAATTTATTCACATTTGGGTATGGGGTAGATAAGTGAACCCGAGTAACGCTTTATTTCTATAGATATTTACATTTGCTAATTTTTTAGAATTTAATACACTGAATTTAAATTTCTCTATTTTACATACTTAGGTTTTTAAGTTACATTACATAAATCAACAATTCATACACAGAAATAATTGGGAATTCTTTAGCATACAATTAATCCTCACAGTCTACACACACACATTTCCCTTGGGTTTGATATTAAGGGTCCTAACTATACCCCACTTTATTACTTGTCGATCTAGTGCACTTGCTAGGATCGCAACACAAGGCATTATCTTTAGGATGACCCATATTTAATCAAGATTTGTCTGAATGAAGTACTTAGAAGATGTGTTCCAGAGGAGGAGCAATAACACATAATGAAACTATACCATAGAGAAGAGGTTGGAGGTTACTATGGACCAAATTGCACAGTCTAGAAAATATTACAGTCAGGTTTCTTTTGGCCTCCTCTTTTTCTGATGTTAAGTCTTTCATAGAAATATGTGATAGGTGTTAATGTGTTAGAAATATATCTAAGTGGGATGAGATGGCATTGTATAATGTGTAGAAGTTAAAACTTTTAATGTTTAAGGTATTGATTTTATGGGACCATTTTCAAACTTATTTGGGTTCGAGTATATCCTAGTAGTTGTAGATTATGTGAGCAAATAGGTAGAAGCAGTAGCTACTAGGATATGCCATGCTAGAGTAGTGCTTGAATTCCTTAGGTGAAATATTTTCACTAGGTTTAGGACAACAAGATCTATTATAAGTGATAGAGAACATTTTATCAACCATAAATTTAGAACATTACTTAGAAGACTTGGTGTTAGGCATAAGATAACAACCCCATATCATCCTTAAGAAAATGGGAAAATTGAAGTGTCTAATAGGTAGTTGAAATCAATCTTGGAGAAAATAGTGAATAGTTTATGGAAAGATTGGTCTCATAGATTAGATAAGGTTCTTTGGGCTTATAGAACTACATATAAGACCCTTATAAGCATGTCACCATATGGGCTAGTATTTGGAAAAGCATGTCATTTATGGATCAAATTAGAGCATAAGGCATATTGGGTTATAAAATTGCTTAACTTTGATTAGAGATGTGCAAGAGATAAGAGAAAGTTATAGCTCAATGAACTTGAGGAATTTGTATAGTGGTCTTATGACAATGCAGCCCTTTATAAGGAAAAGACAAACCATTGGCATGACAAAAAATTGAATCCAAAGGAATTTATTCTTGGAATGATGGTTTTAGTATATAACAGTCGAAGAAATTTAGCTTACCTATACATTGGGAGGCTTGTGATTGGAAAATAGGATGAGAAAATGTGATTTTGGGCATAACATTATGCCACTCGGCCGAGTGACTTTGGTCACTCTCCCAAGTGCTTGATCACTCTCTTGAGTGATTTATGCATGGATGGTTCATTTTTGTTATAGCACACACACTCTTAACTGAATGGTTCATTTTTTTCCTTGTGATTTTTTTTTCATTATAACATAACAATTTTTTCTCTCTTATGGCAGAACCCAGGCACTCGACTGAGTGCCCCACCTCACTCACACAAGTGAGTCCTTATAGAAACCCTATATCTCCCATTTAGCCTTCACTCTTTCACACACTTTTTCACTCTTTCTTCCACTCACCCACACATAATATACACTCTCTTGAGTTCTTATGCTTTAAGATCAGTTTCTTTCATCTTAGTTACTTAAATTATAACAAATAAGTGTTCTTCCATTCTTTGCTTAGGTAATTTGATTAGTTTGTGCTTATTTTGCTTTGAAATTATATTAGATTTGGGTTGAGTTCATCTTGCATTTAAGCTCTAAATACTATTGCTTATGCATTTTCTTCCATTGAGCTTGTTGTATGTATGGTATAGTTGTTTGATCTCAATTTTGTTGTAATGGGTAGTACAATTTGGTCTTCATCTTGCTTTGGAAAAATATGCACACTAAGTGTTTGATAAAATGCTTAAATGACTGGATTTCATATTTTGGCTTAAAATTTATTAGCCTATATCATTATCATTTATTCTAAATCATCACTAACTCTTTCTTAAAAGCCATTTGCACTTTGATTTCAATATTAAGATGTTTTGCATATGTTGTTCAAATGACTCATTGTGTTAAATGTGAATATTAAGCTATCTTTTGTAGTTACATTTTGGTATTCATTTACCATATGTTAATTGATGTGTAAGGCTATTATACTCTTCATAATGCATTCATTCTTTTCATACTCACATTGACCTTTGAAATTGCTTCCAACATGGCATTAGACTTGTGCAAAATTGACATTACACTTACTTGTTCACATTGGTATCAAGCTTATACTTTTCATATTATTTACTCCATTGTGTTCTTTTATTTTGTGTAGTGGCTCTTAAGAAAGCAAGACATGATGAAGCTTTAAGCTCTTCAGGTTTACACATCCCTGCATATATGGATAAGGGGAAGCACTCACTTTAAGAATATTTTAGTGCATGCACATATGTCAAGTTAGCATACCTAAGTAAGCTTTGCTTGCATATACCTAAGCTTTACTTGCATATACCTGCCAGAAACCTATGGAGTGAAATCTTACCATTAATCCAAAACATAGTATGGGAAGATTTTATGGAGCATAGAAGAAAAGTCTATCTAGCACTTTAAGAGATTTCCTCTATTCTTTTAAGTTCTACTTGAAAGGTGAGCAGGATGTTGGTACTGTCGGCTTCAAGTTAAAGAGGATAGGTTACTCGATGAAGTTTTCTCAGTTTTCATCACATTTAGGCTTTTCAGCAGATGCATTTGGTGAATTGCCTAATGCTACTTCACCAGAGAATTAGCAAATAGTGCAAGATCCTCTCAATCCAGAACCATGAAAGGAAGGGGAGATTAAAGTTCATTCTTTGCGAGATCATGCAGTATGAGTTCTTTATAGATATCTATCTAAGAATATTTTCAATTGCCTTAGTGACCTTAGTGTAGTGAATGCAATAGAAATTAAGCTATTGTGATGCATGGCTGAGGGAATTCCCATTAATAGTGTGATGACTATAGATCAAAAAATTAAAAAGTTACAAAATAAACCTCACAATGTCTAGGAAATTTCTATTTGATGGATTGCTACTATCTTAGCAAAAGCTATGAAAAATATAGCCTTAGGGAAACCTTTTGAAGGTACTATTAAGTATATAGATTTTGTAATGCTTAAACACATGAAGATTTTGGAGCCTAAACCTCATCACCATTGGACAACAAGAGTTAAATACTTATGATTGAATGGAATTAAAATCGATGAACATCAAAATGAGGGAAATAAAGATGGGGCTGATCACCAAGAAGCGGATTGTTAAGCGCAACCACGAGCTACTGAAGCATCTTCACCTATGATCACTACCTTCTTGGACGATATTAATGTCAGATTAGATAGCATATAAGGATGAATGGATACTATGCAAGATAGCATTAACACTACAAGAAAAATCCAATATCTCAACAGAAATTCCAGATAGAATTGAGTGAAATTCCATATGGAAACAAAAATGCCGACGAAAATTAGCGACAGAAATTGGCAAAGGAGATATGGTTGTAGGCACCTTTACTGACTAAAAATAATTCCGTCGGTAAAATATAATTTCGTCGGTAATTTTACCAACGGAACATATTTCTATCGTCAATTCCATCACTAAATGAAGACCAATTATTGTTGTCATTTGCCTTTTTTTACCGATGGAAAACTATTCCATAGGAAAATTTAGTGACAAAAAAGTTTTTCGCCGGCAATATTTTCCTACGGTATGATATTTTTTGTAGCTAAATTTATCGACGAAAATAGATATTTTGTAGGAAAATTTAGTGACGAAAAAGTTTTTCGTTGATATATTTTGGCTATATTTTTACTTAAGGTTTGCTATTTTTTTGTTAGAAAATCTCAAATTTTATTTTTTTTATTATTTTATTATCTCTCAAATTTCAATTTTTTTATTAATTTATTTTCTCTATATAGTGAAATCATAATCAACAATATAATATAAAATATATAATTTACAATAATAAATTAATAGAAATCTAATAAGAACATTAAATTTATAATATTCAATAACATATAATTTTCTTACAAGTATTTAAAGTATAAATATTAGCCCTAATATTGCAGTCAAATCGTTATTAGTCCCAAAAGTATTAAAATCTAAAACCCTATGTTGTCAGCGCAAGTGGATTATCTGGATGCTGCGATGTGCCACCTTTCCCCTTACTTCTTTCATCTGAGTATGAAGCTCGGCTATATATTCCATAGATTTATACAATTAAGTTGCTAATAAACTAACTGTAGTCCGAAGTTCAACTACTTCCTGACCTAATGTGGCTTGTCTATTGGAGGTAGCTGTACTAGATGTATAGGAATGCGTATATTGTGTATTTACAAAAGATCCAAGGCTAAAAATTCTGCCTCGACGGTCCCTACCACTAACTACTTATAGATATGTCTGATTCTTATCAATATTTGGGTTATTTTGCAACTAACGTTGTACCTCCTTTTGTATTTGATCCTATCATTATAATTATTTATACTACTTAGTTATAATTTTAAACTAATATTATATATAAAATGAATATTGAAATATATACTTTACATTGCATACATTTAATTGCCTGCATCGATTGTTGATAAATGCTACACCATCATGCTTTTTGGTGTGAGTATGCACAAAGACCTGTAGTGATGTAGGCTTTTGGCCAGTAGACATTTTCTGCATAGAATAGAGATAAATTACCTACGATTTGAAAAAAATTTAGCAGGATTTTATGTATTTTTATGATATTTACCCCCTATTAAACAAAAAATAAGTCTCAACAAACCAACCATTAATAAGGCACCAAAAATCTCTTTTTTAAAATGAACCATCATAATATAAAGATTACAATTAACAACATCAAAAAATACAACAAATGATTCTAAAAAATGGCAGTAACATAGACTTAGAATAACAACCCAATGTTTAATTCTGTTTCTATACATATATATACAATTACTATAATCGTTATTATTATTAGGATGTCATATATTTTACAAGTTAAGCTTACTCCGATTGGTAATTTGCATTCCTAACTTCCATTCCATATTTAACATATATTAGGTGCTGTTAATTTACTATTCATTTGGTAAAATTTTTGACAGCATAATGACTTAAAAATCATGCTTCCCAAACCTACAAATAGCAAATTTTACACTCCCAATCAAGGTCCTTCACCTCTATAACTTCATTCACAATCACAACATATGGTAATGACAAGACATACATAGTAACAAGACATATGATCTAATAGAATTAAACGTAGTGCTTCTAAAAGAATGGCAAGATCCATCAAAAGCAAAAAATTCAAAATATAAATGTGAAGTTTTAATACTTACACTTTTCTTTGTATGCTCCTGGTGGGTCATAGATCCAAAATATAATAATTTAAAAATTATTTCATACTTACTGCACGAAAGGTTGGAACTCCTAACAATTCAATAAAATGTAACCATGGGCAGCCTCCATTTCTTCATTCGTCAACATTCTTCTGCTTGATCATCCATATATTCAGCCAAGATAATTGAAAATGGATAAGTTACCAATAATTTCAGTCCTTTCACTCCATCATCATTACGAGGGACTTTTCTTTCTCTTGTATGCACATGCGGCTTAAAATAATGTGAATAAAATGCACTTGCTTCCTCTACTAGGTATGCATTACATATAGAACCTTCAACTTTAACTTTTTTTAACATTTTTCTTCAAGTGATGCAAATTCTTACATTAATTAGTATTTTAATAAAAGTTTATAAAAAACCCAAAACTATAAATATTATCTAAATTTCATATGTAATTACCTCTCAAATGGATACATCCATCAATATTGAACTGGACCAGCAACTTTAGCCTAATGCACTAAATGTATAAGTAGATGCTCCATACAGTCAAAGAAGCTTGGAGGGAAAATCCCTACTAATTTGCATAAGATAACTAGTATTTCTTGTTCTAGTCTTTCAATGTCAGCCAACTGTATTTCAGATGACGTTAATGTTTTAAAAAACAAACTTAATTCTGTTATTGCTTCCCAAACCTTTGTCGGTAATAACTCCCAAAATGCAATTGGGATTAGCCTTTGCATAAACATGTGAATATCGTGACTTTTCATGCCAAACAATTTGTATCCCCTCATATCCACACACCTTGCCAAGTTTGAAACATAACCATCCAAAAATTTTAGACTTTTTAACCATTCACACAAAACTTTCTTTTGTTTTTTTATGCAAAGTGTAACATGCTTTTGGATATTTACTCATGTGAGTATCTTTATCTAATTTAAATAAGCTCTTGATTTTGAATTATCCTTTGTCCTCCCTTCAATGTTCATGATGGTGTTAAACATTTTGTCAAAAATATTTTTTTCAATATGCATCACATCGAGATTATGATGTATCAAATTAGATTTTCAATATGGCAAATCCCAAAAGATGCTCCATTTTCTCCAACCAAAGTTTTTACTTATACTTCTGTTAATTTCTTTTACTTCAAGTTCTGTAACTTTCAAGAGCCCTAATTCATCAATCTCCTACAATATATCTTCACCAGATTTATTAAGGGTAGCAACTATTTGTACCATCCTGTTCTTAATAAACTTATGTTTATTGTGCCTAAATGGGTGATCTGCTGGAAGAAATTTCCTGTGATTGTCAAACCAAGATGTTTTGCCCCTATTTAGAAGATAAAATGCATCAGAATCATTGCCACAGTAAGGGCAAGCCAAATTCCCTACTGTGCTCCATCTAGACAACATAGCCAATTTCATATGAAAATTTCATTTAAGGGACACATCATATGTTTCCAAATCATATTCCTAAAGATAATTCAATTCAGATATCAATGGTTGCAAGAATACATCAATTTTATGCTTTGAATTTATAGGTCTTGGCACGGTCACTGTCAAGAACATGTATGCCTAGTCCATACACATCCATAGAGGTAAATTGTATAGAGTAATTATGATTGGCCATGATGAATATTATTGGTCGGATTGACCAAATAGTTGGAATCCATTTGTGGAAAATCCCAACTTGACATTTTGACTTTCTGTTGTAAACTCAGCATGGATGTCATTGAAATATTTCCATGCGAGTGCATCCAATGAATGGCTCATACTTTCATCAACCTGTTCATGTTTATTATGCCATTTCATGTCAGATGCAGTAACATCAGAAGCATATGGTCATTGAAGTCTCGGAGTTAGCGAAAAATAATACATCCACTTTTAAGGAACTAGTTTTTGTTCTCTAGTATACTTTCTTGGTTTGAACCTAGGTTGACTACAGAATTTGTACTCTTGTACTTTCTCATCATCTCCCTAAAACAACATACATCCCAACCTGCAACAATCTATTTTCTCCACGGGCAATCCAAGATCCCTAATTAGCTTTTTCATTTCATAAAAATTTCCAACCATTTTATGATCAGAAGGTAATGATTCATTGTACCAAGCAATAATTTTATCCAAACTTCATTCAAAAATATGACCTTTAGACTTAATATTTAATATTCTAGCAATTGCAGATAGTAGAGTTATGGTTTCACAGTTTGGCCATAATTCTTCATCAGCTGCCTTTAATAAAACAAAAAACTTTTTTGCATTTGGGTTTGGTTCCTCTTCAAGATTTTGTATATTTTCTTGAAAGGAATAACCAGCTACATCATATACCATTTGGGTGTAAGGATTTTCCATTGCCTCCATATTATTTAATCTACTTTCCATGACCCCTTCAAATCCATCTATATTAACTGATGAATTTATAATATTACCCCTAAAGGTGCTACAAATTAAAGGCTCCCTATGTCTTGTCCATTGAAAATAATTTGGAATAAAGCCCTTTTTTTAACAAATGGAGATTGACTTCATCAGGAGGAAAAAACGAATATGCTTGCAGTTTTTACATGGACATTTGATTTTGGGACCATCCATATATGTATGTTACGAATATGCATAGTCAATAAAGGATTGAACTCCATCAATAAACTCAAGATTTATGAAACCATCTAGCATTAATCGTCTTTACATCCAAGATCTATCAACATTACACATTTTTGGTAGCTGTTATTTAGCAAAGATAGATTCATAATTAGATTTAAGATTTAACATTTCATGCATATTTTAGGCATTAAAAAATAAGTATATGTCTAAAGTTATGATGCATACCCCAACAAAATTAATAAGAAAAATATAAAACCAATAAAGGTACCTTCAAAATACTCAGATAAGATGTTAGGTATCACATACACTAGTTGTGTCAATAGGTTTAACTTGAACACCAACCACCCTACCCTTTAATTTATGTGTTATGATCTTTTACTCAATGTTTATGCCACCATTATGTGCTCAGACTAGTTTAAATATTCTTGAACAATAAAAAATACAAAATAACTTATTTATCATTTACAGTTTAGATAAATACAACCATGTGTCATAAAAAATACAAAAATGTACATCACCTAAACCCTAGTTAGGTCTGAAACAACTGATGCATAACATTTGTTTTTCAAGAAATGATGATGATGAACAACGTCACATCCTTGATTAAAAACTCTTCAACTCATTCAAAAAGTATTATACTTAAATATGTTAGATTAACCAAAGTGAAATACGAATAGGACTATCTTATTTTTTTCAGTTAGTAAAATAAGATTTTAGCATTTTTAATTAAGTTATTAAAAAGAAATAAATCTAGTCATGTTTATTTGTAAAAAAAATTTGCATAATATCAATACAGTTATTTTGGTTAAATATATGCCTAAAAATAACGAATAGAAATGAGAGAATAAAAGATTAGTCTGTATTTCTTCAAGTTAAAAAGTGTATTTTTTAACACTTGTTAAAGAAAGGCATACAAATATACACGCTCACACACGATTTAATTACTCTTAATTACTACTCTCACTTATTGCCATTAAATCCCATCCAAACAAAAGCTAAGTGTAAGTGGAACAGGCAACAATAGTTTAAGACAGGCAACAGTAGCTGTGGAAATAAGCTCTCGTCCATAGAACACTAAACTTTTGCTTTCAAATCCTTTTTCTGATTCCAGCTCAAGAATTTAAGCCGAAGGTTGCAAAATGTATTTAAAAAGGCAAAAAATTAAGTTATAATGTATCTATTTTAAAATTTTTCAGTTGCAAACTTATTCATTTATTTATTTATTTTTAAATAATGAAATTTTAACCATTCATTTTTAACTTGAATTCAATGAACATACAAAAATGATAAGTTAATTTTGAAGTTTAGTTTTGCAGTGGCAATTTTACAAGGATGTTAAATAGAATTGTTAAAATTAAAGAAATGCTCACAGGAGAAGGGATATAAGTTGGTTTGGGAGAAACACTACCAGAAAGACTGCCTTGGATACTAAAATTCTAGGTTTCAGAGAATTCAAACCACCGATTCTGGTTCTGAGATCATGGCCACTCTAATTCCAAAGGTTAATACTGTAAACACCAAAAGTGATGTCAAAAAAACTTCAAAACCCACAAGTTTGAAACAGTTTAATGGTCTGACAAACCTTAATTATCAAGTGTGTGAACAATATCAATAAAGAATAACAGAGCATTAAGTTTTACCTGGCCACACAAAAAAAAGCTTTTGATTGAATATCTACACTTTAAATGAGAATGCAGAGATATATTTCTATATCTTGTATCAATAGCAGTTAACTAATTCACATAAGAATAGTAACTACTAGAAAATCATCCTTAAACCAATAGAAATTTAAAACGAATGAGAATAAAACATTCCCAAACGAAAAAGAAAACATCTACCATTTTATAGTAGTGCCTTGCATTGTTTATTGGGCCAACTTTGCAGTATGACATGCAAAATAGTTAAATGAAAGGAACATAAAGGCATTAATTGTACAAATCCAGGAAAAAAGATGTTGCAGTATACCTCCGCATTTATTCAAACACACTTACCGATAACAGGATACCTGATGCAGTAAAAAACAAGGTTTAGGAGATATTTTGGTTTAAATAGAGTACCTAAATAATAAAAAATTAAAATTCCTATATAGAAAGTAAACCTAAATTTCATAAATATAACTTGTAATCTGAATTAAAATGTTAATTTAAATTGTGATTAAACCAAAATAATTCATAAACACATTTTATCTTGACTGCATCAATGCTAGTCCTATCAATTATTGGTTTTATTATTAAGACACTTATGCTGGTTTCATATGTTTAATAAGTGACATTAAAAAAGCTAATTTTAAGGTAACCCCAAAGAAAGCTTCTTAATATAAAGCATAACAAGCATCAATATTGACTTCCTCATCAATTACCAGTTTAGGCTAAAACACAGTTCAATTCAACAAAAATAATGCAGTAGCCTCCATTGAAAAAAATCAACTATTTTCCTGTCACTCTGCTCTATTTTATAGATAGAAGGGTCTAAAAGCATTATAAAATCCCTTTGTTTATAGTTCATAATATGTTATATATTGCAATATCCTTCTCCCCTGAATATCTTGAACCCTATATATATATATATATAGGCCTTGATATTCTTTTGTCATATTAAATGGATTACATAAGTTCTCCACCTATATCTGCTCATAAATTAAACATTAGAAACAACATGAATTAATTAGCTTATTGACAATCGCTTAAAATCAATTAGTAATAGGAACCTAAAGAAAATATTCATGAACGTACATGAGTACAAGTTCAGCATTTATGAACACATGAATGCACATAAATCCATCTAATGGCAGTCACCTGAGCATTCAAGGCTTCTTCTTGAATGCGTGGATCAGTATCATCATACACTCGAAAAACTAAAGGCTTGATATAAGATACCAAGTTCTTTTGGCTAGCCTATAACAATTGAACAATAGGCAATAAGAATCAAGTAAGAATCACGGTGGTAGACATGTTCATAATAAATGCAACAATGAAGACGAGGGGCCAAAAGACATGAGGAAAAGCAGACGGACCAAAGATTTTGCATCCATTTGATAATTTGTTTAATCATTAACACATGAAACTTACATATAAATTTGAAAAGTTGAGTGCAGAGGCTAGTCAATTTCCCATCCATCCCTCCTATTTAGGTTCAAATAAGGAATTATTCTATCCTACTTTTATTTAGCCTATAACCCTCACTTTCAAATATAAATTTCTAGTTCTGCCTCCTTCTACTCGAATAGGATGGAAATTTAAAATCATTGAAGGAAGTAATTACGTAATAATATTAGACAATTAAGGAAATGATTAATGGCATAAAAGTATAATATTAGGTTATCATATACTAATGATCTAGGGTTTGAAACAAAGAAATAATACATGAGGCATACTAGACCTATTTTAAAGGTGATCGGTGGTTAAGCATTTCATTTATATAAGTAGACCATTACAGCATTAATAAAACGAATGTACATGATAAAAGATTCTAAGAAGACAGTCATCCCATGTATAATAATTATATGTATCTTAGTTAGCTATTCCTTTTTTTTTAAATCAAAACAGACAGAGAGATAAAATTCTGAATGTGAACAAAATAAATAACACCATACCAACAATGTACAGCTTAGCAATGAAAAAGAAAATGAAATAGCTAAAAAAGAAAAAATCTCAGTTTGTTTTGACCTAAAGGATAACACCCCCAGCAACTTATGCATTTCCTGCCTAAACTTATATTTAATCCTTAAAAAATATTTATTCCTTTCTAGGAGTCAGAAAAACATTCAAAACTGCTAAGATTTGCATATGTCCCACACCAAAAAAAAATGCCAAAATACTATCAAGCTGTAGCCCTTTTATTCTGCAGCAAATAATAGTTCATCCTAGCTTTGAGTGCAAAATAACCAGGCTTACCAACCAGAATCATCTTACATCCTCATATCCCACTGGGATTCAAATCCTATCACACATCTATTAAGAAGAAACTTAAATTATCTGCAAGTTATCAACTAAAAATCCAGCAAGATCATTCCATAATCAATAATTTTAAAAGTGCTACAGTACAAATATATGAATAAAATAAAGGTTGTTATCAAACACAGTTTTCAAATTGGGGATTTGGGCCACCTAGAAATATAGTGGTGACACCAACATATATACATTGTTACCATAAGCCAAAATACATGATGAAATTATGCAGATGAAAAATAGGACCACCATTCCCCATATGGCATCTAAATTTCCTTAGGTTTTAGTAACAATTCAAAGAAATACTCTAAATGTACCATTTAAAGAATCATGATTCACATTATATGGATAAGAAAATCTTTTGCACTGCATTTCAGGTAACTACCACTTTGAAGACTTCTGTTGTGTTCCCGGTTAGTGCTCTTTGCCACCCCACAATCCCATTATATGTTGTTATTCTCAAGTCAACTCGGAACTCACTCCACATTATCAACTATATAGTTATTTTTTTAAATTAAATAATTTAACCAAATTATTCATATAATATCCGCTTTTAACCTTTTCTTCTTATATATATATATATATATATATAAAATCAATGATAACTAACAAAAAATCATTAGCACCATGCGTTAAATTTGCAAAACCAATAAGCTTGGAATCCATGATCATCAAACATGCAGTAACTTTATACTCAATTTCCTAAGGAAATGGGAAAAATACTTTGTTTGAAGAAAATAAAATTTATAAATTAAGCCAATAGTAGAAAAGCCACATTGAAGAGTGTTAAAGAAAATGTGCAATTTACTATTATCTATAAAATTATTATACAGCCAATAAATCTGACATATTATCAAAGCTTTTGTAAACATACTTCTTAAGTGATAGATGATAATAGTGATTTATATGATGTTTTTAGTATGCTTTTATGTGTTTAATTGAGTTAATTTTGTGTTAATTAGGTTAGATTTGAGTTTAATTGGTTAATTTTATGTTTTTGGAGTTAATTGTAAAATTTGGTGTTTTTCAGGATTAATTTGCAAGAAAAAGGACTTAATTGTAAAAAGGCAAGAAG
The DNA here is from genome assembly GCA_037975025.1 of Excoecaria agallocha. Classification (NCBI taxonomy): domain Eukaryota; kingdom Viridiplantae; phylum Streptophyta; class Magnoliopsida; order Malpighiales; family Euphorbiaceae; genus Excoecaria; species Excoecaria agallocha. The sequence continues at coordinate 322,320 of JBBPFJ010000069.1, forward strand.
ATTTGGGCAAAAATTATAAAATTGGAAAATTCATGTTAAGATATTATTGTGATGTCCAGAAGATATACCCATGGCCACGTGAAGGAATGAAGGATGAAGAACCATGGCCATGTGAAAGACCAAAAGGAGAAACCAAGCATGTACATGTGACCACGTGGATTCCAAGTGAAGGACCACACGTGGCCACGTGTGAAGAAAGACTTAATGTACCCGTGCCCACATGTTCAATTACAAAGGTAAGGACGTGGCCATGTGATGAAGACTCCCATGAGGCGAAGGATTCCCGATCTTCTCCAATTCAAGAAGGATTCTTCTCCTACACCAATTTGGGAAGTTTTGAAGGCCTCTACAACATCTTTTGCCTATAAATAGACAACTTTAACACCAAATAAAAGAGATCAATTACAGAATCAAGTAGAAAAGATCAATGAGGGATTAGAAGGGTTTAATTGCTTTAGTTTTAGTTTTACTTGTTTTTTTCTAGTTTTTCTGTTTTTATTTTTCTTTTTGATTTTGTTTAAGTTTTTCAACTTTGTTTCAGTTTTTAAACATGTTTAGGAAATAGTTTTTCTTCTTTTGCTAATGGATTCTTAAAATCTTATATTTTCATTGTTGATTATTTCTTGGTTTTAAGCATATTCTAATCTTTGATTGTATTGAGATTGATTATTGGTTTATTGAATAAATAACTAAAAATTGGTTTTGACATAATTAATGATTTGTATGTTCTTGGATTAACTCTTTAATGTTTATGCATGATTATTATCCGAAATATGAGATAATTATGTGTTAATTTTATTGGTAAATACTAAGAGAGGAAGAACTAAGAATAAATTGTAATTGAATCACTTAAGAAAGGCTTCGATGAATATTTAGGAAGCTAAAACTTGATTTTCATGCTAAGTATTAGATTTGTCTATGAGTTTAATACTAAGAATGATATACTTGAATAAAGATATCTTGCTTTATTACTAGTTTTTCCATAATCACTAGTATTTCTATTGAACTTAAGTCATTACAATGAAAGTTAAGGTGAATAGTTTCTTTAGCAAGAGAATTTCAGTTATTGTTTTGTTTTTAATTCATATTTTAGCTTTTGTTTTGTTTAATTGTTAATTTTGTTTAATTTTTGCTTCTAAATCAAAAACATTTGGGAAATAATCTCGTATTAATTTAATTCATACATAGATATTATTCTTAGCAATCCATGTTCCCTTGGGTACGATATTTTAGGGTCTTAATCTATATTTCCCTGTATTACTAGCCGATCTAGTACACTTACTAGACACCGGTCAAGTTTTTGGCACCATTGCCGGGGAACAGTGGTGTTGTTTGTTTAATATCTTTGATTAAGTTAGTCTGAGATTTTATTTTTATTTTGTTTTCAATTTGGTGATTGTTCTTTGCAGGAACAATTCTAAACATCTTTCAAGATGATGCAAGATGAGGTCCAAGATTATGAATTATTTCTTTTAAAACAACGAATGAATGATCTACTAAGAGAAAGAGAGAAAATAGAACGATTGCGTGCACAATCACGAAATCCTTATTCATCACCATCCATGGCTGAAGATTCTTATTCTCTTTGGACTTTGAAAGCACAAATGGAAGAATTGAAAAGAGAGAATCAAGAACTGTGATACTCAAAAGAGGCCTATATCTCTGAGAATCAACGTCTTCATAACCAGCTTATATGTAAGGACGAGCAATTTTAGGCTGAAAAAGAAAGATGGAGGACCACACAAGAAGCTATTCTCTCCGAAATCGAAAATGTTTGTGACTTGCTTATAAGAAAGGAAAGGGAATTTTATGCTGAAAAAGAGGAGTTGGAGGCTACATTAAGGGCTCAAGAGGAAAAGTTTAGAATTCAAAAAGAGAAAATAAGGGCTCAAGAGGAGACAATTAAAAGTCAAGAAAATTTATTAAGGGATAAAGAGCATGGAATTGAAAAGTTGGAATCTAAGCTAGAACTTTTAAGCACTCAAGGTGACGATGGTAAGGAAAAGGAACCAAATCATTCATTTATGGAGGATAAGAAACAAGAGGAACAATTCATAGTTGAGGATAAGTCATGTGTTTATTTAGAAGGTGTAGGATCTTTTGTAGAGAATTTTTCACCAAAGGAGCAAGAAAGGAAAAATTCTCAAGTGGAGATACCGAATTCAGTCTGCTTGAAGGATTTATTTAGGCTAGAAGAGCCGGTAGAGTTTGTGATAAATGAGCCAAAGGATGAGTCATATTTTATTAAAGATATGGAGTTTCCAGCTTTGATAAACTATGACATGTTTCTTCTACTAATGGGAGAAAATGAGGAGTAAAGTCCGAAAAGACCTATGTTTGGATCACAAGCTCGACCTCCCGAGAGTAACATAAGTTAAGCTGGGACTCAATAAACCATAACTTCTTCTCTAAACTCTTCTCTTTAATTTTCATTAATTTTTTTATGATTTATGTTTTGCACGTTATTTGTTTTGCCATTGTGTTTTATTTTTTTTAGTTTAAAGTTTAATGCATGTTTGTTATTGGTTTGTGTCTTTTAATTCATGAGTTTGAGATTAAGGGTAGAAAATAAGCTGCTCTTAATGATTTTATGCTTGAATGTCATATTTGAAATAAGTAAGGGTTTCTAAGAGCTAAAATGATTTTTGAGGTAAGTGAATTACAACGTAGTTGAACTTAATATAGATTTATGAGTCTTGAGTTGTTTTCATTGTTTGAATTTGATTTTAGTTGTTTGATGCATCATAAACTTAAGAGAGAATTATTCATTTGCTAAAGAAAAGAATGGACTTGATTTGTAATTCAACTAGTTTGAAGATTTCAATATTGTTTGGCATAGCTAAATTGGAGCCTAAAGAGAAAAGAAAGGCATAATTAAGTGATTAAATGAGTATGAGTAATGTTTTATTCATATGGTGAATGAAATTTAATTTTTGTGCATGCAGAAAAATGAAGTCGGAGAATGCAGTAGAAGGACCAATGCACGCTCATGTAAAATTTCCCACATCCCATGCTTGGCCACGCCTTTCTCATTGCAATTCAACACGTGGTCACGTGTGATCTTCTTTGTTCTTCATGCATGGCCACATTCTGCCTAGTAGTAGCCTCTCGCATGCCCACGTCCTCCCTCTCCAATGCCTCTCACGTGCCTATGTCCTCACTCTCCAACATACGTGCCCACGTGTAGGTAAGGCTACATACACGCATGGCCCCGTGTAAGAGCACTGTCCCCATTTTAAATAGCCACGGTATTTGTTTTCTTTCTTCCCTTACATTGTCATTTTCTTTACTTTTACCACTTCCCTCACTCATACATCACTCACATCAACTTCACACACTCCCACTACACCACTCACTCACTCAAGCACACACCTCAAAGTTTATCTCCATTTTTTCATTATTTCTATCATTATTGATTCAAGTAAGCACACTATCACTTGTTTAATATTGCACTTTACATGTGTTTATTTCTTGCATTGATATTGAATAACCAAGTGCTAATATGATTGCTCAAGATTTAATTAGTTTCAGGGATTCAAAATAAGGTTTGTGCAGAAAAGTTTTCATGAGTTCCTCGTTGCTTCAAAGTGCCCAAGGGCGCTGCCCATCGACCCTGCCCAGGGGCGCTACCCCTCAGGAACCCCATAAGGGGCGTCACCCCTTAACCCCGCCCGCTAATCGGCTAGCGGATTGCCGTGTTATCTAATCCTAGCACCTTAAATATTATTCAAGTTATTATCAGCAGTTTTGATACATCTATTTTTATATATACATTTAATTGAGCATGATTTGAAAATGACTTGTATTTCATTAATATCTTTATGATGCATGGCATATTGGGACTCTTGTGATGAAGCATGTTACACTTCATTTCTTACCCAAGAACACACCTTTCCACTAAGGCACACACACTTAGTTTTTCATTTGCATAATGTACTTGATGAGCTTAATTCAAATAAATTGGCATAGGTTTCATTAGTGTTGAATATAAGTTTGCTTCGAGATTGATTTTCAGTTATACATTACATTTACTCTTAGCTACTTATTGTTTGGCATTGAACTTTATTGTGGCTTCATATAGGTTGAGTTTGTATTTGAATTGGCTTATTTTATTTTGTGCTTACCATGACCAATTAAAATCTTTCTCTTCCTTTTATTTAAGCCTAACCATCACCACTTATCTTTCACTTGAGATTATGAACTGTCTACCTTGTACCATTTGGATATTATCCATTGAGCACTTAAGCAAGTTTGGCCTAATTGCATTCCTTCACTTAGTTACCATGATTTAAGCCTTGCTCATTATTGGATTTAGAGGCATGTTTGCTTTAGCACTCAATTTCATTGGTCTCATGCTTTACTTTTTGCTTAATTATGGTTCTAAGTGTGGTGAGCTTATATTTTTTTCTTGGTCACTAACTTGTTTCTCAAAAGTGATGAACTGTGCTGAAATTTTCCATACTTTGCTGAGGACAGCAAGATTTTAAAGAGGGGGATAGAGCTCAGCTGAGCTAAAAATTGAAGATCCAACTAAGGGAGTTTTTCTTACCTTGCTCATTTTCTTACTCATGAATTATTTTGTTTTAGTCATTTTTGTTTTTGTTCTAGTTGTCTAGTTTGGTTTTTAGTTTGCATGTTTAGTTTTTATGTTTAGTTTTTAGTTTTTGCATGTTAGTTTTAGAGAAATCATTTATCATATATTGTACATTTAACTTAGTTCGCCATAGTTTTTTTCTCAAAAATTGAACATTTTGAACTTAAATTTAGAATGTGCAATGTTTAAAATTTTTGTTTAGCATTAGAACAAGCATGTTGTTTAATGAATTTTTAGCTAGTTTAATATTCAACTTGACTTATATTTGTGAGTTTCTATCTTTTTGAGCACTTAAGACTAGTTTTTGAACTTAAAGAAAAACAATGCATTGAAATAGTTAAGTGATGAATTTTAGAACACTAAAACCTTCGTCATCACCCTTTAAAGCATAAAAATAACTCAAAACAACTTGAAAAGTGATCTAGGCAATATTTTTTTATTGTTAAGCTATATTTTAACTTATTTTCCTACCCTATATTCATATTTTTCCTTTGTTAGCCAATTTTGAGCCTAATGAGGTATGCTTAATGCGTACCATATTTATTTTTCTTGTTACACTCATTTATTTTACCATATAGCCTAAAAAGCTTTTGTCTTCCCTTCTAGAATTTACCACTCTAGGATAGGATGAATTAATAGGAATTGGGTATGTGATGGGTGTGATAAGATGTTTTTGATTTTATTGTTGATGGCTATTGTTGAAGTCAAGTGAATAGTGAATTGTGACTTTGTGATTACCCATGTTATTATTGTATTGCCAACATCAAAGCTAGTGGAAAAAAGTAAAAAAAAAATAAAAGAAATAAAAAAGAAAAAAGAAAAAAAAGAAGAAAAAGAAAGAAATAAAGCTAGCATGTATGGCAAAATCTTAAGTGTGGGGTAGTTACAAGTAAAATTTATGACTTCCAAAAGGGTATGAATGGAAAAATTGAGAGAATTTTAAGATTGTACTTTGAGTTATGAAGGATTGAAAAATTTTGGCTAAGTTCTTTATTGATTAAGTTAATGGGATGAAATTTGAGAATTGTTAGTCTATTTTATCTTAGAGTAACTATTCTTATTGTTGATCTTTTATCCATTCTTTGATAACCAATACCTTAGCCCTATTACAACCTTTAAAAGACCTAAGTGATTCTAAGTTTTGTTTTTGAGTTGTTTAGCAGAGATGACCTTCGGGTTCCGGTGCTAAAGGAGAGGCTTATGGTATTTCTAGAGTTTCAAGCGCGAAACCATGTGTATACTCATGTATACATTCATTCTAAACTTGACTATGAATTTGTATTGATGTTTTGGTTTTTAAAATACTTAAAATGTTTTGGTCTTGCACACACACAAGGAAACTAACTTATATTGTCTTGGATTGAATTTATTTTAGTTGAAAATTTTATTAAGTGCTCTTGTTAATTGCTAAACTTGGTTTTGAAATGCAGGATTCTTTATTTAAGTTTGATTATTTTGAGAAGTTGGATTGTTCTAATTTGCTCGAGGGCGAGCAAAGTCTAAGTGTGTAGTATTTGATAATAGTGATTTATATGATGTTTTTAGTATGTTTTTATGTGTTTAATTGAGTTAATTTTGTGTTAATTAGGTTAGATTTGAGTTTAATTCGTTAATTTTATGTTTTTGGAGTTAATTGTAAATTTTGGTATTTTTCAGGGTTAATTTGCAAGAAAAAGGACTTAATTATAAAAAGGCAAGAAGATTTGGGCAAAAAATGTAAAATTGGACAATTCATGTTAAGATATTATCGCGATGTCCAGAAGATATACCCGTGGCCACGTAAAGGAATGAAGGATGAAGAACCGTGGCAATGTGAAAGACAAAAAGGAGAAACCAAGCATGTACACGTGACCACGTGGATTCCAAGTGAAGAACCACACGTGGCCACATGTGAAGGAAGACTTAATGTACCCGTGCTCACGTGTTCAATTACAAAGGGAAGGACGTGGCCACGTGATGAAGACTGCCATAAGGCGAAGGATTCCCGATCTTCTCCAATTCAAGAAGGATTCTTCTCCTACTCCAATTTGGGAAGTTTGGAAGGCCTCTACAACATCTTTTGCCTATAAATAGACAACTTTAACACCAAATAAAAGAGATCAATTAGAGAATCAAGTAGAAAAGATCAATGAGGGATTAGAAGGGTTTAATTGCTTTAGTTTTAGTTTTACTTGTTTTTTCTAGTTTTTGTGTTTTTATTTTTCCTTTTGATTTTGTTCAAGTTTTTCAACTTTGTTTTAGTTTTTAAACATGTTTAGGAAATAGTTTTTCTTCTTTTGCTAATGGATTCTTGAAATCTTATATTTTCATTGTTATGACTTTATTTTGAGCTTAATTTCAATATCGGTTGATTATTTCTTGGTTTTAAGCATATTCTAATCTTTGATTGTATTGAGATTGATTATTGGTTTATTGAATAAATAACTAAAAATTGGTTTTGACATAATTAATGATTTACATGATCTTGGACTAACTCTTTAATGTTTATGCATGATTATTATCCGAAATATGAGATAATTATTTGTTAATTTTATTGGTTAATACTAAGAGAGGAAGAACTAAGAATAAATTGTAATTGAATCACTTAGGAAAGGCTTCAATGAATATTTAGGAAGTTAAAACTAGATTTTCATGCTAAGTATTAGATTTTTCTATGAGTTTAATACTAAGAATGAGATACTTGAATAAAGATATCTTGCTTTATTACTAGTTTTTCCATAATCACTGGTGTTTCTATTGAACTTAAGTCATTAAAATGAAAGTTAAGGTGAATAGTTTTTTTAGCAAGAGAATTTTAGTTATTGTTTTGTTTAATTGTTTATTTTGTTTAATTTTTGCTTCTAAATCAAAAACATTTGGGAAATAATATTGGATTAATTTAATTCATCCATAGATATTATTCTTAGCAATCCATGTTCCCTTGGGTACGATATTTTAGGATCTTAATCTATATTTCCTTATATTACTAGCCGATCTAGTACACTTGCTAGACACCGGTCAATAGAGAAAAGAACAGTCAATCTATTGTTTCACAAAATAATAATAATAATAACCAATCTCTAAATTATGGAGAGAGAGAGAGAGAGAAGAAATTGACAAGAGAGAAAAGACAAAAATCAAATAAACAAATTTCATAACATACATGATTGATCTTCATGAACCATGGCCTATCTATATGATGATAAATATTCAGCGACAGTAATAAAATAATAACCAAGCACACAAATGAATGTAAATATGTAGCTTTGAGATGCATAGGGTTTTTTTCCATAAGATCATGAAATTAATTCAAGTAGATGGCGAACGATGGAAAATAAACTCATCCTACTAACATCTCGTATGTTTGCTTCATGCAAGACTAAATCAATAAGAATGAACCTTCATTACTACATCATCAGTATATATAAAAGGCCTTAACGAAAAAAAATTCCCTATTTCTAAATGTTAAACCCCCAAATTTACCAAAATCCTTAGATCTATTTCTCCTAATTCAGGATCTTCAATTTTCTATCACAAAACAAAGATTGAATATTGAAATAGGACTTACCTAGGGATTATGAGATGAAAAGCGACCAGTAACAGCGAGAGAGTGGTTGCATGGGGTGAAGTCATCGACGGTTACTACGGTAGAGGCGATGATGGCAACTCACATCGATGTAACGATGATAATTGATCTGAAAAAGATGGCAGTGAGGAGCTTTCGATGGGGATGAAGAAGAAAAATAAAGGAAGCAAAAGAAAAAATGAAATAAGAAAGGAAATTATTGTATGACAAGGGTTGAGTGAGAAATATATTAAAGTCCGAAACAAAATGACATAGTTTTTACAAAGTATAAATTTATCCATGGAATTCATTTTTTATAGGTAAATTACCGATGAAAATAATTTCCATCGGTAATTTACCTATGAAAAATAAATTCCATCAGTAATTACCTATGAAATTGTTTATCCGTCGATAAATTACCGACGGAAAAAATTTTTCGCCGGTAATTTACCTCCGGTAAATGAATTTCGTTTGTAAATTACCGATGGATTCAACATACTGTCGGTAAATTTCATGTAAATTTTAACCATGTAATATTGGTGCCAATTTAAAGACCAAAATTTTGTGAATCCATCGCTAATTTTTATCGGTAAATTTTGTTGAAAATATTTCCCATTGTTATTTATGACGGAATTTATACCGTTGCAATTAACATATTTTCCAACAAATTTTCCTATGAAAAATATTTTTTTGTCTATAATTACCGATGGAAAATTTTTTTCATTAATTTTTCGTCAGGATTTTGGATTTTTCTTTTAGTGTAATGAGCTAAAAAGGAATTTTGAGCAATTTATCCATAATGTTTGGTAGCGATATCCATTACCACCCCTTCCACCATAGTAAGCTGATTTGCTTAGGATAACAAAGTTTTTATGAAGGGGGCAGAGCTTAAACTAAGCTTAAATTTTGTTAAGAAAATTTAAAAGGTAGACTTTTTCATGCTCACCTTTAATTCATGAATTATACTTGTGTTTACTTTTATTTCTATTTTTAATTTGCTAGTTCCACTTTAGTAACTTAGATTTTATCTTTTATGTTCCATTTTTTAGGATGTAACTTTGATAACTTTATAACTTAGTTAGTAGTAGGAATAGTTCTTTTTATTTCTAATTTTTAGTTGTGCTGGAAATTTAGTTAGCTCAAAATTATCACTTAGCTTGGATTAAATTTAGTTTTCCCTAGTATATCCTTAAAATATGAACTTTTTAAACTTGAACTTAGAATGTGCATGAGTCATAATTTTTGTTTAACAGTAGGCCAAGCATGTTGCTTAGTGAAATTTTATATAGTTTAACATTAAACTTGACTTATATTAGTTAGTTTCTATTTTTTTAGCACTAACGACCAGTTTTGAAACAGAAGAAAAACCAGAGCATTGAAATAGTTGAGTAAGGATTTTAGAACACTAGAACCTTTCTCATCAACCTTCAAAGCATAAAAACAACTCAAAACAACTTAAAAAGTGATCTTGGTAAATTTTTTTGTATAGCTAATTTAAGACTTGTTTTTCTACCCATTTGATACGTTTGACCTTTGTTAGCCATTTTGAGCCTAATAAGGTATGTTTAATGCTTGCCATATTTACTTTTCTTGTTACACTCATTTATTAATCTTATAACCTAAAAATCTTTTATCTTCCCTTCTAGAACTAGCTACTCTATTATTGTCAGGGTTTATTGTTGAAGTGAAATGAATAGTGAAAATTTTCCATATTATTACCCATATTATCATTGATTGCCAAAATTAAAGCTAAAAAGTGAAAAAAAAAAGAAAAAAGAAAGAGAAAAGAAAAAGAGAAAGAGAAAAAGAACAATAAAGCTATCATGTATAGAAAAAATCTTAAGTGTGGGGTATTTATAAGGAAAAGTAATTATAACTTCTAAAAATGGGATAAATTGTGGATTTGAGAGAGTTTCAATAGTTCTTTCTCTTAAAAGTATTTTAAATATAAAGGGTTTAGCATGTTTGGCTAAGTATTATAATTTTTAAGTTAGTGAGATGAAATTTCAGAAATATTAGTCTATCTTATCATAAAGTTGCCATTTTTTATGAGTTTTATCCATTCTTTGATAACTAACACCTCAATCCCATTACAACCTTTTAAGACCTAAGTGCATCTAAGTTTTGCTTTTGATTTGTTAGCAAAGATGACCTTCGATTAATTTTGAGCATTTGATTAATAGTTAATGATTGATTTAAGTATGATATATGATATACATGTTTTTGAATTAGTTCATTATTATTGATGTATGATTATTTTCTAATTTAGATGTACTGATCACTTAATGAATATCTATGAGTATAAAACTGTATTTTTATGCTATGTATTGAATTATTCCTAACAATAAGGTTTAATGCTTAGAATGATATTCTTAACTAAGATATCTGCCTTTTCTTATCTAGTCTTTCTATAATTACTTGTGTTCTTTTGAAATTAAGTCATTATAATATTAATTAAGGTGGATAGTCCTTTAGCAGAAGTTATCTTCATTATTGGTTTTTACTAACTTTTATTATTTGATTTGTTTAAGTTTAGTTTTATTTTTTAAAGTTTTAGTTTAATTACATTGGTTTTATCATTTTAGTTATTTGATTTTTTTATTTTTAGTTTAGTTCTCTTTTTGTTATTACAAACTTGGGATTGCTCTCATTCTTTACACATAAGTTTTCACATTAAAAATGTAATATCTTTTACACTTGCACAGTTTCCCTTGGGTTGAATATTTGGGGTCTTAATCTATATTTTTCTATATTACTAAAAAATTTAGTACACTTGCTAGAAATCGGTCAACCCTCTTAAAGGAAACTATATCTGGTGGTAGCATCCGATATCTAAGTATTTTAACTAACTGGGTATAGGGTGTTTCAATCCATAAGGTGGAAGAGCTAAAGATGTGGATAATCCAAAATGATCATAGGGAGAGGAGCTCTACATCCTTCTAATAGGTGACCGTTGATGTCTGAAAGGCGATAGCAAATGCGATGGTGGTTGTGATGATCACTCTAAGAGATTCTACAGGCCTAGTTACATATCAAACTTGTAATCAGAATCATCTCCTACCCTTTGGTGCTGTTGTGGCTTATGAGGCTTATCTATATGATCCTTCTGCTAAGGTGGCTATACTAAAGGTACTGGTGGCATTATTGGTGCCTCATATGGTAGCTAATCCTGCCCATCCCCCTATATAGGTGCATATGATACTATAAGGTTTAGGTCACATCTCTATCTGGTCTCTAGGATAGTCAACAATCTATACTGCCCCTCCTGCTCCTTAATAGGCTCTACCATCTTTATGGTGAACATAGCCTGTAGGTTAATAAACATGCTTTCTGGGATGGGGTCACCAAATTTGCTATTTATTTGCTCCTAGTGATACCAAAAAGCGAGTGATGATGCCTCCTATGCAGATTTATATGGTAGATTAAGTGGATACTCTTAGCAGCGGGGCGATGATCTTATATGTAATGTCCACATGCCTCTACTCCTGCATCCCCTAAAGGCTAGTGATCTCGATGAAGTTAATCAACCTCGAACTCCTTGTGCATCCTAAGTAAGAGGTAGATAGCATTGATAATTGTAAATTATGCTATATTTTAGTATGTTTTTAGGTGTTTAAATTAATTAATTTAGTTTTTATTTTATTGAATTTATGTTTAATTAATTAATTTATGTGTTTTTAGGTCTAATTATAAGATTTGATATTTTTCTAGGCTTAATTAAATGAAAAAAGGAATTAATTGAAGAAAAAAGAAGTTTAAAGGGTAAATTTGTAATTTTGGAAAGTTGGCAAAGTTTTCTCCTGAGTGACAGCAGAGAACCACTCGGTTGAGTGGTAAATATCACTCTCTCGAGTACAAGAACACTCTCTTGAGTGTTTCCATCACTCACCCAAAGAAAAAAAAAGCACTCACCTTAGTAGAAGACCACTCTGCCAAATAAATAAGCTACTTTCCTAAGCATTCCATCACTCAGCTGAGTGACCAAAGGTACTCTTCTGAGTGTGTGACAAAAATGAATGATATAAGACTTCCTATTTGGTTAAAAATCTTGTACAACTTGATTTAGGAAGTTAAAGGCACATGAAATTCTTTTTTGGAGTCTATAAAAGGATGCTCAAGACACCAGAAAAAAAGGGAGCCAATTAATTACAAATTTTAGCTTAGATTTTATAGTAGTTTTATATTAGCTTTCAAGAACAAAAGTGTAGAGTATGAAGCTATACTTTGTTTTTTTACAGAGAATTATCAAGGGAGCTTCTTTACTTTATGAGTTTGTATCTTTTTACTTTTTTTTTTTTGTTTTCAAGATGAAATATAAGTAGTCTCTTTACTTTTGTTAAATGATACTTGAATCCTTAAACTTTTATCGTAATGACATAGTTTGTGTTTAATTCAATGCAAGTTTGATTATTTCTTAGTTTTGAGCAAATTCTTATCTTGTGTTGTTGTTGGATTGATTATTTACTTATTTTATAAATGGTTGATGATTGATCTTATTTATGACTATTGGTATTCATGTTTTTGGGTTAGTTCATTGGTGTTAATGCATGATTATTTTCTGAGTTACATGTAATTATATGTTGATAAGAGTGGATTGATACTAATAAAGGATGAACTAAGAGTAGATTGAAGTTAAATTTTCTTGAAAAAGTATTTAATGGATGTCTAGGAGTTTAAAATTGGATTTTTATGCTAAGTATTGAATTATTCCTAATGATAAGGTCTAATATTTAGAATGATAATCTAAATAAGCTATCTCGCTTCATTTATTTGATTTTTCCATAATCACTTGTGTTCTTTTGAAATTAAGTCTTTGAAATATTAGCCAGAAGGATATTCCTTTACTAGAAGTATTTTTTATTATTGATTTTTATCAATTTTCATTACTTGCTTTGCTTAAGTCTAGGTTTATTTGTTTAAATTTTTTTAATAGCATTAGTTTTGTCACTTTAGTTATTTAGGCTTAAATTTTTAGTTTAATTAACTTTTCATCATTATAAATTTGGGAATTCTTTTCACATAATGATCACTCTAAAGTCTAAAATAACTAGAACATCAGATTTCCCTTAGGTTTGATATTTGGGGTCTTAAATTTTATTTTCCTGTATTACTAGCCGATTTAGTATACTTGTTAGACATCGATAAAGCACCATCTGAATGTACCCATAAACTTGGGTGGCCAGCATAGTGCTCTTCACAATGTTTAACTAATATACTGCCCTCTGTAGTGTCACTGCTTTCCATCTGGTCTGATCTATAATCTTGAGAGGTATGACTACATCAGGCCAAATCAAGAAACCTATAGCCTTGATAAATCTGCAGCATGTGAGGCTATAATGGATGCCTAGTGACCTGAATTAGACCATCCCTTCCTTTATATCTGACCTATGGTAATCCTTATACTATAGCGCAGTTAGAACCTATCGAGTGATGTTAGGGTAGGTCCTATAATTTGGAGCAAAGAACTCTGTCCAATTTGCTCTGGATAAGACAAGAATTATCTAGATATAATTGATTGGATCTAAACTAGACTTTCAGTAAGGTTCTATATTTCTCAGACTGCTCTAGTGTCATGTACATTGGTATAGGCTGAGGCAAGTTGGCATATGCGATTTTTCAAGGCATCTTGTAAAATGAGTAAAAGATGAAAAAAAATACAAAAAAAAAATAGAAATGGATTGCTCCCTAAAGTGTATGTTGCTCCCAAGAGAATTAAGGCACAAATGGCTCGAAAAATGGATGAATAATGGAGGAGAAACAAAAGAAAAACCAAGAGGAAAAAGCTTTGAATATAAAAATGGTGGTTACAAAAAAGATGAAGAAGAAAGGAAGAGAAAAAGCCTTTTTAATCAAATTTTTGAGCGAGGGACAAACAAGTGCCTAAAATGTCCCATCCCTCATAGCTTTTTAACCATTTCCCCATTTCTTTATTTTTTCAATTTTTAATCCTTTATTTCCAATTTTTACTTACATTATTTACACAAAAACCCCTTTATTTGCTACTATTTACATACTTACCCAAACATTACATGTGTTAATTATTTTTTATTTACATTATTTACATACCTAACTATTTTATTTACATGTGTTATTTATCTATATATATTTATTGGAAATTAAAAATAATCCTTAAAATTTATTATAATTCTTGAATTTCTTAATTTTTTTTGTCAAAATTTTTTTAATGTCATATGTCTTGCCTATGGCTTTTTTAGATCCCCTACAAAAATGAAAACAAAATAAATGTAATAGTATATACATGCAATATGTGGCACATGTAGAAAAGAATACATTTTGGCCTTCCAAAGGTAACAGATGGTTGGTCGTGGCTCGATCCTTGAGTGAGGGGTGTCTATCATCACTTTCTATAAATAGTGCTCTCTTTGATTTCTCTCTTTCCAATGGACTTACTACTAAGTATTTCTCTCTTTCCTTTCTTTTTTTCTTTCTTTTTTTATTTTATGGTCATTTTTCGTTTTAATCATTTATTTTCCTCTGTTATATTTGCACTTAAACTACTTGAAAATTTTTGTTATCATGCCTTCTAAACTTGAAAAATTATATCGACTATTAGACAATCTAAAAACCTGGAAGGACCCTCTTTTAGCTCCATATTCGAGTATAAGGTTTCTAGGAAGAACATCTCTAGATAGGAATCTATTACTTGCTACTGCTCGATACTAGGACCTGAGGTTCCATGTATTTATATTTACTAATTGGGAATTGTATCCTTTATCGAGGGAGTTCTAAACGATAGTCGATGCTAGGTATGAGCCCGAAACCCAACCATGCCTATCTTTCCTTATTTCTAGATACCCTAGAGATGTATCCCACACTCTCAACATCCTTCCTTCTAAGGCCAAAGGTTTGGTACCATATGGAAAGACAATCTCATTGGAGCCACTAATTGATTTATTAGCCGACTTTGATGATTTATGCACTTTTCATTTCAATGTTGTACTGCTTTGTTGTTTCACCTGAGGTTTATTGAAGCACGCAAACAATTCCATGACTGGAGATTATAAGTTATTCAATGTCATGGATGGTATGTTCCATGGATGTAACCTATATCCCCTGGTATGTTTTATGGACATTGTTCATTATGATCCTCACTTTAAATTCACTGGCAGCCCTATACGGCTTTAGGTATGTCCTTAGCTATAACACCTTTATACCACTATACTGATCGTACATAGATTGAATGTCATAATAGAATGGTGATAACGAAAATGACTATGCTAAACAGTTTACTAATTTTTTTTCACAAATACATTCATATCAGATAATAGATTCATCTGGTAAAAAATGTTAATAATGAAAATATTACAAAAGTATAATTCATATTTTATACCTTCCAAATACACATATATTTATGTCATGCTAACTATCGTCCTTAAACTTCAATTTAAACTTGATCAATATCGTAGCATCGGCTACCATCTTTCTATCTTTCTAACTTGTGCATAGTCAACAAACTATGCGTTGAGCATCAAAATGCCCAGTGGTGGATACATATCCTAAACTTTCTATAAATATATCATTCACATATACACATACAAACATGGATGCTTTCATAAGCATTCATTAACATTAACTCTTCATTTGATCATTTTGATGTGCATCATACAATCATACACGCATGTATTTAATCATAAAAAATAGTTTCGATCAGTCAGAAGGATACAATTGACATTTTAATTTTTATGCTTATCATTCAGTCATTTACCATATTAACATTTAAGTATTATTAATTACTTTAATATTAATAATTGAACTTTTTTATATATTTTATTTACTTCTCATTATGCAGTCTATAAATTTTTTATTCTTAATATACTATTTTCTTATCATTTTACATTTTACTAATAAATATTTTCACTCTTTACAGATACGTTTACTCATATTTCATTTTCACTTGGGAATTGATAAGTGTGAATTATATATAGTTTTTAATATCTTTTAAGCATGGTTATTTAGTTATTTTGGTATTATTTAGCTTAAAATAGAGTTAAATTATTAATTTATATGCTTTTGAAGTTAATCCAATGTTTTGTTTGGTTTTCAGGTTTAAATTGTTAATAAAGGGCTTAAATTGCATAAAGGGCAAAGATTGGGGCCAAAACTGCAAATATGGAAAATTTATGCGAGAAAGTGAGCGTTCAGTCCAGAAGCTTTTCGCATGACCACATAAAATCAATGAAGAAATTGACTCGTGGCCACGTGAAGGGTTGAAGCTTGGATGACATGGCCACATGAAGGGTTAAGGCTAAAAGACCCATGGCCACGTGAAAGACAAATTGATGAAAGCCAAGAGGAACATGTGACCACGTGTGAAACAAAGGAAGACCACACGTGACCACGTGTTAGGAAGAGCAAAGGCCACAGTGACCACGTGCAGAAATACACTAGGAGACATGTGGCCACGTGCTGAAGACTCCCACTTCGCGAAGGATTTTCTCGAGCTTCCTATTTGAGCAGAGTTCACTTCCTATTTTATGTCTGGAGTTTAAGAAGGAATCTACTACGATTTGGCCCAATAAATAATAGTCTAAAACACCAGAAAGGGAGATAAATTTGAGAATTAAGCAAATTTTCTCTTTAGTTTGTTTTTACAATTTTTTTATTTTCACTATTTTTCTTCAAAACTTTGTTTTAATTTTAAGTATGCCTTGTGAGTAGTTTTCTTTAACTTTTGCTAATGGATACTTGAATCCTTAACTTGTATTGTTATGACTTAAGTTTGATCTTCAATTTAATGCAAGTTAATTATTTTTTAGTTCTTAAACATAGTCTTGTCTTTGTTTAACTTTAAATTGATTATTAACTTGATTAAAAATTGGTTAAGTAATTGGTTTAAGTTGAATATTGATTTGCATGTTCTTGGGTTGATTTATTTAGGTTAATGCATGATTATAATCTGAATAAGCTATAATTGTGTGTTGATTTAAGTAAGTTAAGATTGAGAAAAGTGTAACTAAGAATAGATGAAAGTTAAATCTCTTGAAAAAGGCTTTAATAGACATCTAGGAGAATTAATTCAGGTATTTATGCTAAGTATTAAATTATTATGAATAAAGAAATTTTAATGCTTGGAATGATAATCTTGAATAAAGTTATCTAGGCTTATTAAACTGAATTCTCCATATTCACTTGTATGTTTTCTTTTGTTTAAGTCATAACAATATTTGTTAAGGTGGATAGTCGTTTAGTGAAAGTTGTTTTTAATATTGATTTTTACCTCACTCAATTTACTTGCTTTCATTAGATCTTTATTTATTTTAACTCTTTGTTTTGTTTTAGCTTGTTTTTAGTTTTAAATCCTTAGTCATCATAACTTTGGGATTTATCTTCTTTCTTTTACACAAAAAATTTTATTTGAAATTGAAATAGCACATGCAAGCACAAGTTTCCCTTGGGTTCGATATTTTGGGTCTTAATTATATTTTCCTATATTACTTAGCTGATCTAGTATACTTGCTAGCATCCGGTCAAGTTTTTGGCACCGTTGACGGGGAATATATTGGCATTTGTTTGTTTATTTTTATTTTAAAGTGATTTTTGTGTGTTTTCTTCTCTTCTTCACCTATTTTCTGATTTTCTTTTTTAGGTGACTAGTGGTTTATGGTGAGAAACAACCCCATTCTACCCATAGATCATAAAATTGAGAGGACATTACATAGGAATAGAAGGACAAGAGGCAATATGGATGATCCAATAATAGAGCCACCTATGAATGATCCTCCACCACCTAGGATTGAAGAGCAAAACATACCCCACCAAGCTCCCGAGAATGGGTATAGACCTAGAACCATTAGGGATTATGCTATTCCTAGGTGGAATGAAGAACATAGAACAATTAAGATTCCTCACCACCAGCCTTTTGAGATTAAACCCGCTACCATCACGATGGTACAAAGAAACCAATTTTCGGGTTTGAACATAGACGATCCTGCACAACATTTGGATATATTCTTAGAAGTTAGTGACACTGTGAAAATTCCTAATGTATCAACTGATGCAATTAGGTTGAAACTCTTTCCATTCACCCTCATAGGAAAAGCTAGGGATTGGCTACAAATGCTAACAAATCAATCCATCCATTCTTGGCAACAAATGCAAGAAAAATTCCTGTGCAAATTCTTTCCACCTACTAAGACTGCCCTCATTAGAAAACAAATTAGTGATTTCCAGTAATTTTATGAGGAGCCATTCCATGAAGCATGGGAAAGATTTAGGAGACTTTTAAAAAGTTGTCCTCATCATGAAGTTCCTATTTTTCAATTAATGCACATTTTTTATGCAGGTTCCCATCCATCAACAAGATCTTTGTTAGATGTAGCTTCAAATGGTAGTTTCATGAACCAAATTCCCAAAGATGCATTTTTGCTTCTTGATGAGATGGCTACCAATGAAATTCAATGGGCAACCTCTAGAGCAACTCAAAAGAAACAGGGAGTTCATAATATTGATGAAGTAGCTATGTTGAAAGCTCAATTAGAATTAATGGAAAAAAGGCATTTAAAAGAAATAAATGAGCTTAAAGCTAAAAATGTTTCTATGTTATCTAATGAAGTTGATTCTTATGCAGGAATTCCAGGACCTTTGGGAATGAAGAATAATGAAGGATTGGTAAAAGAAGTAAATGTCTTAAACCCATATAGCAACACTTATAACCTAGGATGGAGAAACCATCCAAATTTTTCATAGAGGGAAGGTAATCAAGGTTCTTCTTTTAACCCTAATCCTAGACCTCAATTTAACCATAATCAACCTCCCAATAATAAACTTCTATACCAAAACCAAGCTCCACCACATTACCCAAACCAATACCCATCACAATCATACCACCAACCACCCAATTTTCAAAAACCTCAACCTCCCCCTCCTCAAGAAAAGAAATCCAACATTGAAGAAATGATTGTAAACTTCATGGCCTCCCAAAAATCAATTTTAGCTAGCCAAGATGCTAGATAGAAATTGTAAGATATTTGGATGAGGAACCAAGAGGCATCCATTAGGAATCTAGAAAACCAAATGGGGCAACTTGCTAATTCATTATCAAACTGTACTCAAGGGACATTTCCATCCAATGTAGAGCGAAATCCAAAAGAGAAAGCCAAAGCAATCACCTTAAGGAGTGGGAAAGAGTTAGAGAAGGCTGAAATTGGTAAGAATTCTTCCCTAAGGAAGGAACCGACAACGGAGGTAAGTGTTTCTAACTCTGAAAATAATGAAAAAGTGCCTCCTACGGTTGAGAAGGGTAAAGGTAAAGAAAAACTTGTTTTTGCTGTTCCTGATGAATCTCAATTACCATTTCTTGTTCTAGCTAGAAAAGAAAGACAAAATGAGCAATTAAGTAAATTTTTAGACATGTTTAAGAAGCTATATATAAACTTACCATTTGCTGAAGCTTTACTACACATTCCTAAATATGCTAAATTTATGAAGGATTTGCGCACTAATAAGAGAAAAAGCTAGAAGGTATAGGAATGGTTCAATTATTTGGTAATTGTAGTGACATATTAACCAATAAAATTCCTGAAAAATTAGAAGATCTTGGTAGTTTTACATTACCTTGTGAACTAGGAGGTAATTTTGTTGGGCATGCTTTTATGTGATTTGGGTGCTAGTATTAACTTGATGCCTTATTTGTTTTGCAGGAAATTGAACTTGGTGACCTAAACGAGACCTGAATGACACTACAATTGGTGGATAGATCGATGAAGAAGCCAAAAGGAATCATTGAGGACCTGTTGGTGAAAGTAGGAAATTTCATCTTTTCGGTTGATTTAATGGTCAAGATATGGAGGAAGATAGGAAGGTGCCATTAATAATGGGTAGGCCATTTTTAAATACGGCAAAAGCCTTAATTGATGTTCATGGACAAACGGTCACTTTGACATTCAACGAGGAGGAAATGATTTTTAATGTCAATAAAATTTTAAAACACCCCTCGTATGATTTTGAAGAGTCCATTTATTTTGTCGATGAAATTCAAGATTGTGCCAACATAAAGCAAGAGGAAATAATTCTCAATAATGAGCTTCAAAGTTGTTTAATGCATCCTAAGGGAATGGAAGAGTTGGAAGCAAAGGAGAAGAAGTTGGTGCAAAATTTGGAAAAAGAGCACAGTGAACATGATGAAATGGAGGATGAACCGTCCCCTCCTAAGGGAGATTCTGAACTTAAAACACTTCTATCTCATTTAAAATATGTATTTTTCAAAGATAATGCTGAGCCAGTAATTATTTCATCTTTATTGACAGGTTTGGAAGAGGAAAAGCTCATTGAAGTCCTCAAGAAGCACAAGGGAGCAATTGGTTGGGCAACATCCAACTTAAAAGGGATTAGCCCCAGCTATTGTACATATCGTATACCCATGTAGGATAATTTTAAGCCGGTGGTGCAATTTCAAAGAAGGCTCAACCCAACTATGCAAGAAGTAGTGAAAAAAGAAGTATTGAAATTAATTGATGCAGGTATTATTACCCTATTTCTGATAGTAATTGGGTAAGTCCAGTTCAATATGTGCCTAAAAGGGGGGAATGACTGTAGTGATTAATGAAAATAATGAATTAATTCCTACACGCACGGTAACGGGATGAAGAGTCTGCATTGACTATAGGAGGTTGAACCATGCCACTAGAAAGGACCATTTTTCATTGCCCTTTATTGACCAAATGTTAGAAAGATTGGCATGAAATAAATTTTATTGTTTCTTATATGGATATTCGGGGTATATGCAAATATCTATAGCTTTGAAAGACCAAGAAAAGACCACATTTACATGTCCATATGGAACATTTACATATAGGAGAATGCCTTTTGGTCTTTATAATGCACCTACCACATTTCAACGATGCATGATGGCCATATTTCATGATTTTATTGAAACATTTATTGAGGTTTTCATGGATAATTTCACTATTTATGGTCATGATTTTGAAACTTGTTTGCATAATCTAGCATTAGTTTTACAAAGGTGTCAAGAAACTAATCTTGTTCTAAATTGAAAAAAATGTCATTTCATGGTTAGAGAAGGCATTGTCTTAGGGCATAAAATTTCTAAAAAAGGCATTGAGGTTGATAAAGCAAAAGTTGAAGTGATAGAAAAACTACCTCCACTAACTAGTGTTAAAGGCATTAGGAGTTTCCTTGGTCATGTCGGGTTTTATCGTCGGTTTATTAAGGACTTTCTAAAATTGCAAAATCACTTTCTAATTTATTGCTTAAAGATGTTGCATTTAATTTTGATGTTGAGTGTTTGTAGGCTTTTAACCTATTGAAGCAAAAGTTAGTTAGCGCACCGATTATTGCATCACCCGATTGGAGCTTACCATTTGAAATTATGTGTGATGCAAGTGATTATATAGTTGGAGCAGTCTTAGGACAGCGAAAAGAGAAGATTTTCTACACCATCTACTATGCGAGCCATACACTCACCGAAGCCCAAGTTAATTACACCATTACGGAGAAAGAACTCCTAGCAATAGTCTTTCCCTTTGAGAAATTCAGATCTTACCTCTTAGGATCCAAAATTATGGTGTGGTCGGACCATACGACATTGAGGCACCTCTTTGCAAAAAAGGATTCCAAATCGAGACTTATCCGATGGGTGTTACTACTTCAAGAATTTGATGTTGAAATCAAAGATAAGAAAGGAGCAGAAAATTTCGTCGCTGACCATTCTATCTAGATTGGATCATGTTAGCATCAAAAAGGGAGAAATTTTTGACTTATTTCCCCGATGAAAATATTTGTGCTTGTTACACTTATGAAAATTCAGTTCCATGGTATGCTAATATAGCTAATTTACTTGCAGGTGGCTATCTTCCTAAGGAATGTACTTGGCAACAAAAGAAAAAGCTAAAAGCAGATGCCAAGCATTACCTTTGGGATGATCCATATCTTGTCAAAATCTGTCCGAATCAAGTATTAAGAAGGTGTGTACCAGAATTGGAACAAAAAGCTATCATGCAACAATGCCATGGAGGTAAAGTTGGAGAGGTCATCATGGACCAAATAGAACAATTCAAAAAATACTTCAATCAGTTTTTTTCTGGCCTACTTTATTTGAAGATGTAAAATCTTTTATAGTAACTTGTGATAGGTGCCAACGAGCAGGAAATATATCCAAAAGAGATGAGATGCCTATGAACAATATGCTAGAAGTATAAATTTTTTATGTATGGGGCATAGATTTCATGGGACCCTTTCCAAATTCATTTGGGTTTGAGTATATCTTAGTAGCAGTGGATTATATGAGAAAATGGGTAGAAGCAATAGCTACTAGGGACTTGTGATGCAAAAATTGTGCTGGAGTTCATTAGGAAAAATATTTTTCACTAGATTCGGAGCACCTAGAGCTATTATAAGTGATGGAGGGCAAACATTTTGTCAACCATCAATTCAAAACTTTGCTTAAGAAATTTGTTGTTAAGCACAAAATCACAACCCCATACCACCCTCAAGCTAATGGACAAGTGGAAGTGTCTAATAGGGAGTTGAAATCAATCTTAGAGAAAACGGTTAACAACTCTAGGAAAGATTGGTCTCTTAGGTTAGATGAGGCTTTATAGGCTTATTGAACCGCATTCAAAAACCCATAGGTATTTCTCCCTTTAGAATTA
The DNA here is from genome assembly GCA_037975025.1 of Excoecaria agallocha. Classification (NCBI taxonomy): domain Eukaryota; kingdom Viridiplantae; phylum Streptophyta; class Magnoliopsida; order Malpighiales; family Euphorbiaceae; genus Excoecaria; species Excoecaria agallocha. The sequence continues at coordinate 345,088 of JBBPFJ010000069.1, forward strand.
TTTTTGGAAAAGCATGTCACCTTCCAGTAGAATTAAAGCATAAAGCTTATTGGGCTACAAAATTTCTTAACTTTGATTTGAGTAATACAGGAGAAAGGAGGAAATTGCAGCTCAATGAACTTGATGAAATTCGACAATGGTCATATGACAATGCTGCTCTTTATAAAGAAAAGACCAAACGATGGCATGACAAGCATTTAAGGGTAAAAGATTTTGTTTCGGGAATGCTAGTGCTCCATTATAATAGTCGTCTTCGTTTGTTTCCAGGAAAACTGAAATCGAAGTGGCTTGGACCATACCAAGTGATGACAAGTAGTAACTTTGGTCTAGTGACGATCAAAAGCTTAAAAGATGGACCTGAATTTACAGTCAATGGTCATCGGCTCAAACCATACCAACTCGGACAACAAGAGGTTGCTGAAGCAAACCATGGTTCTTCACGATACCTAAGAAATGGTTTGGAAAGTTTAGCTGGAGACTTTAAAAACTCAAAAAATTCCAATCTTTCTCTCTTTTGTTTTCATAGTTAAGTTTTTGTGTTTTCTTATTTTGTGTGTTTGTGTGTATTGATTCATGAAAAGAGTGAGTAAACAAGGTTTTTAAAAGAAGAAATGTTTTTACTGAAAAAGAGTTTGTGTTTTAAAAGCTTAAAATAGCAAAATTACATTTAAATAAGCTTAAATATGTGTATGTGTTTCAATAGATACAAATGAAGCTTAAATATACATATACACGTGACCACGTGTGGCTTTCCCTTTGCCATCATGTGGCCACGTCTCTGTTTACTGCACCATTCCACTAAATATAATGTAACCACATGATTCCAAGAGAAGAACTTCACGTGGCCACGCATGCTTCATGAAAAAAAGCACACATGACCACGTGTGGTTCCTCCCTTGGAAATTTGTGGCCACGCAATTTGTTCCTGGACCTTTTAAAACACCCCCACGTCCTTTATTTGCTTCTTCTTTATTTAGTTTGCTCTCACCTGTGCCCACGCCTCACAATCACCAAATTGACCCACGGCCACAGATTTTCAATCACCACCATTCTTCACCAACTCCGACCACTGTTCTCCCCTCTCTTTGTCTTTTTCTCTCTCTCCTACCAATCATCTCTTCCTTCTCTATATTTTCTCCATTATATTAGGGTTTTCACAATTAACACACACCACTTCAACTTGGTGCTAGCATTTTGGTTCGGTTCTCACTTTTAAGTAAGTATCCACTCTCCTTGCTTCTTATTTATTGTTTTCATATCATCCATTGCTTTGTTTTGTGCCAATATTGCTTATGAATGTGTAGTTTTGATGTTAACTTGCACTTAACATTTTGCTTTCATATTAATTCATTTTGCCTCTTTGGATAATTATGAGTATCAAATTTGACTAGATCAAATGCAAGGAAGATTGGACATGCTTCGGGATTCGGTGATGGAAGGGATAGGACTGTTGAGCACTTTATACATCGCTTTTGGCAGTGGTATCCTCACACCCTCTGCCTCCACTTGAATAGATCTTCATTTGCTGCGGACAGCAAGATTTTGAGGAGGGGGGTAGCCTCCTTTCAGGGAGATTGTCTTCAACCTTTCCTTTTCTTTTTCATGAATTGGGTTTTGTTATTTTGTGTTTTGTGTTTTATTTTCTATTATTTTGTTTTGTGTTTGTTTTGTTTTCTTTCTTAAGTTTATAAAACATGTTGAATACTTATGTAATTCACTTTTCATTTAGTTTGCATGAGAACTTAGTTTGCCCCGGTTGCTTTCAAGACTTTGAACAAATTGAACTTGGATGTAGGACTATGCATGTTTATAGCCTTTGCTTAGCAAGAGAACAAATATGTTGTTTGATAAATCTTTAGATAGTTTAATCTCTCGGCTTGATAAATATTTGTTAGTTTCCAAATCCTTGAAAGCACTTAGACCAGTTTTTAACTTAGAAAAATTCAATACAATGAAGTAGTGAAGTAAGGAAATTTAGAGCACAAGAACCTTCCTTATCACCCTTCAAAGCATATGAATAACTCAAACAACTTAGAAAATGATCTAGGCAACAATTTTCTTGATAAACTACCTTAAAGACTTTTTGTCTTACCTTGATGAAATTATCCTTTGTTAAGCCATTTTGAGCCTATAGGGTATGCTTAATGCGTACCATTAATATTTTCTTATTACACCTAATGCTTTAAACCATATAACCTAAAAAGCATTTATCTCACCATATGGAATTGGCCACTTTAGGATTAAATGGATGTGTAAAAAGATTAAAGTTCTATTGGGTTTAGTAAGAAAATCTTATCAAGAGTCATTGATAAAGTCAAGTGAAAAATTTACCTTGTATTACCTTGAGTTTATTCAAGTATTTTTGTGAATGCTAGCTAAAAAAAAAAGTATGTTTGAAAGTTAAAAAAAACTAGCAAAATTATGAAAAAATCTAAGTGTGGGGCAATACAAGTAGAAAAATAAAAATATGATGAGTTCTTAAAAAAGGGCATAATTTCTCTTAAGAGTAAGTTTGAAATTAAGACAAGAATAAGCAGAATGTACATGGCTTAAGTTAATGGGATTAGTAATCTATTTTGTCTTAGAGTGGCTATTCATTTTGATTATCTTTTCTCCATTCTTTGATAAACATATTCTTAGCCCCATTACAACCCTTAAAAGACCTATGTGATTTTAAGCTTGTTTTGAGTTGTTTAGCGGAGATGACCTTCGGGTTCCGGTGCTAAAGGAGAGGCCTATTATGTTTTTAGAGTTTCAAGCGCGAAACCGAGTGTATGCTTATGCATTCATTTATTCTATACTTCATTACCTAGTTATATTGATATTTTGATTTTCAAAACTGCTTAAAATGATTTGGTCTTGCACACACTAAAGGAAATTAACTTATATTATCTTGTTTGAAGTTGATCTATTTAGAGATTATATTAAGTGCTTTTGTTAAAAAGCTAAGTTTGGTTTTGAAATTGCATATCTTTGTACAAGTTTGATGGTTTTGAAGGTGGGATTGTTCTAATTTGTTTGAGGGCAAGCAAAGTTTAAGTGTGGGGTGTTTTGATAAGTGTGAATTTATATATAGTTTTTAATATGTTTTACGCATGGTTATTTAATTATTTTGGTATTATTTAGGTTAAAATAGAGTTAAATTGTTAATTTATATGTTTTTGAAGTTAATCCAATGTTTTGTTTGGTTTTCAGGTTTAAATTGTTAATAAAGGGCTTAAATTGCAAAAAGGGCAAAGATTGGGGCCCAAAACTGCAAATATGGAAAATTTATGCGAGAAAGTGAGCGTTCAGTCCAGAAGCTTTTCACGTGACCACGTAAAATCAATTGAAGAAATCGACCCGTGGCCATGTGAAGGGTTAAAGCTTGGAAGACATGGCCACGTGAAGGGTTAAGGCTAAAAGACCCATGACCACGTGAAAGACAAATTGATGAAAGCCAAGAGGAACACATGACCACGTGTGAACCAAAGGAAGACCACACGTGACCACGTGTGAGGAAGAGCAAAGGGTACACATGACCACTCGTGTAAAAATGCACTGGGAGACACGTGGCCACGTGCTGAAGACTCCCACTTCGCGAAGGATTTTCTCGAGCTTCCTATTTGAGTAGAGTTCACTTCCTATTTTATGTCTAGAGTTTAAGAAGGAATCTACTACGATTTGACCCTATAAATAACAGTCTAAAACACCAGAAAGGGAGATAAATATGAGAATTAAGAAAAATTTCTCTTTAGTTTGTTTTTACGATTGTTTTATTTTCACTGTTTTTCTTTAACACTTTGTTTTAATTTTAAGTATGTCTTGTAAGTAGTTTTCTTTAACTTTTGCTAAAGGATACTTGAATCCTTAACTTGTATTGTTATGACTTAAGTTTGATCTTCAATTTAATGCATGTTTATTATTTCTTAGTTCTTAAACATAGTCTTGTCTTTATTTAACTTTAAATTGATTGTTAACTTGATTAAACATTGGTTAAGTAATTGGTTTAAGTTGAATATTGATTTGCATGTTCTTGGGTTGATTTATTTAGGTTAATGCATGATTATAATCTGAATAAGCTATAATTGTGTGTTGATTTGAGTAAGTTAAGATTGAGAAAAGTGTAACTATGAATAGGTGAAAGTTAAATCTCTTGAAAAAGGCTTTAATAGACAGTCTAGGAGAATTAATTTAGGTATTTATGCTAAGTATTAAATTGTTCTGAATAAGGGAATTTTAATGCTTGTGAATGATAATCTTGAATAAAGTTATCTAGGCTTATTAAACTGAATTCTCCATAATCACTTTTATGTTTTTCTTTTGTTTAAGTCATAGCAATATTTATTAAGGTGGATAGTCCTTTAGTGAAAGTTGTTTTTAATATTGATTTTTACCTCACTCAATTTACTTGTTTTAATTAGATCTTTATTTATTTTAACTCTTTGTTTTGTTTTAGTTTGTTTTTAGTTTTAAATCCTCAATCATCACAACTTTGGGATTTATCTTCTTTCTTTTACACACAAAATTGGTTTTGAAATTGAAATAGCACATATAAGCACAAGTTTCCCTTGGGTTCGATATTTTGGGTCTTAATTATATTTTTTTTATATTACTTAGCCGATCTAGTATACTTGCTAGCATC
>JBBPFJ010000069.1:352211-355204 GCA_037975025.1 Excoecaria agallocha
TTATTGGATGGTTTTGAAAGAGATTCAACATTTTGGGTAGGAATTTGTCTCTGTTTTGGATGAAATTTCAATTCTCATCTGGTAACTCTTATATTCCTTGTTTTTGTTCCTCATAATTCATTCATTCATCCTATTTTTCTTGTTTCTTCGGATTATTTTCAGTCAATTACATGTAATGGTTGCTGGGTGATTTGAATGTGTTTTTGGTTATTAATTATTATCGATATATGTTAGTATATTTTAGCTCTCCTTCATTTTATTATGTTGGCCTTGGTTTTCTCCTTGCATATCTCGGTTGTTTTGTCATATTGCTTTGTGTTGTTTTATTGGAATGGGTGATGTAATGTCTTCTTTTTATATTTCATTCGGTTATCTTCTATTTTTGGTGCTGTTAGTTAAGCTCACATTAGTTAGAGGCTCTGCTGAAATTTAAATTCTTAAATTCTTCTTAATTATATCCATAAAATTATTTGGGTACCTAGTGAGTGAACTATTGACACATCATGTTATAATGTTAATTTATTTACATAATGGTATGTTATCAACTCAATTTACAAAGAGAAATTTATACACTTAATTGAAGGGACCAAGCTTGTTTCTTGGGTTGGCCGTTTGTTTTAATCCAATTGACTTCTACATTTACTTTGACTTTTGATTAACTTATTATTATTAATATTCTATTTCACTTTTGTCGCTTAATTTGATTTTCTCCATATAACACAATTATCTTAGATTATAATTAGACCAGCTTCAGATTAAAAAAAAGGATGCCACATGTGTTGTGATCACCTACACTTGTTTTTTTTTTATAAGTTGCAGGTTTTATTTGACCTACACTTGTTGATGAAAAGTTTTATTCTAATTCATGGATAAATTTAAAAAGAAATAGTTTATGAAAACAAATTCTTATCACAAACAGTAGGTTTTATATGACATTATTTTGAAATATTTTAAATTGACATAACTTGTTATAAAACCTACCATTTGATGAAAACAATTTTAGATCAAATTCTCTAATAAAACTACAGCTTATCAAAACAAAAATATGTAGTTTTTATACTTAGAAACAGTAATTTGATTTTTCACTTGCTTATGGCATGCTTTTTTTTTTAACTTTAGTTTTTGCATCGTTGATAAGTTAGTCATTTAATTGGCTTGAATGTTCTACAAATATGATGATTTATAATTTTCTTTTCTTGGTTACCTAGCTTTGTTATTTTATTTTATGGACAAAAAGCATCTTGTTGGATGTATCTCTTTTATTTAATGAATATAACATGGATATAGGCTTTGATTTGAGTTGTTATAATGCATTGCCATTTTTTGTTACATTCTGATAATTAAATGCTTATGCTAGCTATTTTTGTAGTTAGATTGAAGTAATGTGTGATTCTAATCTAATCATATTGATACTTTGTGGAAGCTAAACTCTAATATAGACAATGCGAGTTATTTTTTAGGGACTTCTATCTTGGAAATTACTCAGGAACAATAGAATGTTATTTTGTTCAACTGTTTGAGTACTAGGCTTAGATTATAAAAAGCAGAACATCATTGTTGAGAATCAGCTTGATAGAGACAACTATGTAAAGAATGCTCTCTGCAATTGTATGTTTGCTTCAAACATGTTTATTTTTGTATGTATTAGATTTCTATTACAGAATTTGTATTAAGAAACTAAATTATACAGTGAAAAAAAGGTTTGGAAGAACTTACTGTAATGAATTTGTATGACATATTATTTCTTTTAGCTTCTAAGGGAGTGGAGACAATTCACTTAAGACTTTTAGCTTCCATTCTATCAACTATGGGTTTTGACTAGTCATCTTAGCTTTTCTCTCAGTTGAGACTTTGATTATTATTTCTTGAGCCCTATTGAGAATATTTAAACTTGATTCTTTGGCTTTTTCCCTTTGCATTTTTAAATATCTCTAAATTTTGCTTTGATAGTTTACTTTTACTTTTGAGTTTGTATATACATTCACCAAAAGCTTCGACATTTTAAGTGGAATGCATGTTATCTAGAAGCTTGCTCGACCTAATGTATTTGTTTGTATATGTCATGGTGAGTTCTCTTTTGGTTTTTATTTTAGTCTTTTACAGAACTTTGATTTTTTGTTTGGTTTAGGATTGCTGCACTTTCCCTTCTGGTTTTGTTTGAATGAGGCATTTTTTTTAGTTTTTCAAATTTTTCTTGTATTTCAATATAGAAGACTATTTTTTACTGATATATTAATGTTACTATGATTTTCTACTGATATATCTAGGAACTCAAGCTTATTAGAGATGGATGCACCTACAGAATCCAACACTTAACTAGGTAATTCTTATTAAAATTATGTAATTATGTTTCTAATATTTGGAAATCATATACCCTAGCACTTGGTGATTATGTGGATTTGATGTTAAATCATGTTCTTATCATGAGACATATGCTGTAAATGAATGTCTCTAAACCTATAATGGTGGTCAGTCGTGGTTCTCTTAGGTTCGCTGGCTGATAATTGTGGGTGTTTTTACTGGGCTTTAGGAAGTTCAAGGGTTGAGCATGGCTTTGTTTTTTTTGATTGGTTTGTTTTGGTTTAATGGGATTTGTTTCTTCAAGATTTGTCTTTTTTTGCTCGTTTTTTTTCTTGGTGGGGCGTCTTGTCGTGTTGCTATTTTGTTGCTTGGGGCTTCTCCTTTTTGTTTAGGTTTTAGGTTTTTTTTTTCTTTAGCAACTGCTTATCATTATAAAGCAAGGTGCAGTCCATGGTTCTGGCCTTCTAACTTGGGTTTAGAGGTAAATTGGTTTTCCTTGGAATTTGGAGAGCTGTTATTGTAAGCCTGGGTGTTGTTGGTTTCAGTTGCTTCATTTTGAGAAGGAAAGAGGTTTCGCTGCTGAGTTTTATGGGAAGGGCTTATGTTTTTGATACCCTTCCCTAAAAGAAGATTTAGTTGGCCACAGAAATGAGACCACGAACAGTAATTCAGTCACTTCTTCTTAAAGCTTA